>CM053592.1:57371310-57409347 GCA_028646515.1 Pseudochirops corinnae
CCCCTTCTTCTACATCAACAGGGGAGTTCATGCCTTCTCAACAATGGGACAGAGTTTGCACCTTCCACACTTAGCACTTAGTACTGTCTATCCACTTAGTACTAAGTGCTAAGTATCCTGCTAAACCAATTACTATTACACCCTCTAAGCTGAAAAATCACTAAGGAGTTGTCAAACCACATTGATAGAGGAAGATTCCACCCTAGGAACTCCCTATACCAATAAAATCATGGTCCAAACTAAATAACTTCCGTATGAGCTAAGGCTAATAGTCAGACAAGGTGTCACTAAAACTTTTACATAAACCTGGGAGGCTATACTTCCTATGAAGACCCCTTGGCATTTCTATCGATAAATTCCTTTGCCTGGATTGTAAGCAGGTGACAATACTGAAGTTTAATGGTAAGATATAAATTTGTGTATAAGGCACTGAAACATCACCATTATCCCGTGCTCGTGGACAATGAACTCTTTGCTACTCTAATTATGGTGATCTTGGCAAAATTTCACCTTGCCCAAGCTTCTCTATGATACTGTTCAGAAAATATTGTGGAAAGGCTTTCCTCCCAATTATTAATATACCAAAACCCTGCTATTTTTATAGTCATGGTATTACCAAAATATCCCACACCTGGATCTTACAAGGCAGATGTTCATACTCATTAAAGAACATTCTCAGTTGAATGTCTTAAGTTCAGATTTTTTTTCTCTGTGGAAATTATCCACTGCTTCCTAAAGAACCTAATTTTTAAGATTCATAGGTTTATACTTTAGAAGTCATTGAATCTAACACCCTCATTTTTCAGGTAGGGAAACTGAGCCCCAAAGACATTAAGTGATTTATCCAGGGTCACACAGCTAACAAGTGTCTGACATGGGATTTCAAACCACATCATTCTGACTTCAAATCCAGTTCCCTCACCACTTCTCCCACTAGATATGGGAATTTTGGAATGACTAAACAAATTGCTGTGCATGGTTGTGATTAAAAATTACTACATCATAAAAAATGTCAACTATGAAGAACTCAGAGAAGTATAGTGAAACATGGATTGATGCAGAGTGGAGTAAACAGAACCAGGAAAATAATGTTCATGATGACTACAACAATGTAAATGGGAGACAACCAAATGAAATTGAACATTGTATAATTTAAATTACCAAATATAACTTCAGAGAAAGTATCCTACCCTCTTTTCATTTTGTAGATGAGTGACTATGGTCAGAGAAAGTATCCTACCCTCTTTTCATTTTGTAGATGAGTGACTATGGATATAAATATTGCATAAACTTTTAGAAACAATGTGTCATCTGGTTTTACTGAACTGTTTTCATCCCCCTATTTTTAAATCTTTCTTAAGAGAGCTGACTGGATGAAAAAGTGGGAGAGAGGGATATTTGTACATGAATGTGATATAACAACAAAAGGCATCAATGAAAGTTTAAAAAACAATTCCAGCTGGAAAATCATATTTTCATGATATTTTCATTATAGGAAAAACAAAATGGTTTAATATCCCATAGAATTTGAGTATTACAGTGATATTCAGTGAAATTTCACTGTCTGAATATCATAATAGCACAAACCAAAAGTTCATTCCTAACACATTTATAAAGAATATTCTTTTCCACCATTTAAAGCTATAATAGAGCATCAAAGTTTGAGAAAATTCCATTTAGCTAATTTGGGATTATTATCATCTGATTAAAACTGCTTCTTTCAGTAAAATTAGACAATTCCATTTCTGAAGCTGTGCACTCTCTTGAAGGTAATCATGGCATCATTGTGTGGACTCTAGCAGTAAGTGATTGACTAGTAGCTTCATCATCTAAAAGAGATAAAAGTTTTTGGTGTGCCACATACAGTGGAATAAATGGCTGATTAAGCCAATCAAAGGAGGGAAGCTCTGATACCACCATAAAAGTAGACTCACAATCAAAGGATAAGAACAATTTTCAAAAGAAGAAACAAAAACAAATTAACAAGTCAATAAACATTTATTAAGCACTTTGTACCAAATATTATAATGAGCACTGGGGATATAAATTTTAGGAAAGAGGTGAGGAGAAAGGAAAGGAAAACAGGAGAGAAGGAGGCAGAGAGAGACAGAGAGACAAAGACAGAGAGAGAGAGGGAGAGAGAGAGAGAGAGAGATACAAAGAGAGAGAGAGAGAAGAAAAAAAGGAGGTGGAAGAGGAGGAAGAGCAGAAGGAGGTGGGGGGGAGGAGGAGGAGGGAAGAGGAAGAGGAGAAAGAAAGAAAAGAAAATCCTAGTCCTCAAAAAGTTTATAATCTAATGAGAGAAGACAATATCCAAAAGGAAGCTTGGGGGTGGGGAAAGGCCATTGCTGGTACAGTATTTGTGGAGTCAAAACTAAGCAGAGGAGCTGCTAGCTGATGGGAAATGAAGCTAGTGAGAGATTTTGAGCCCTCTATAAGAAGAAATTTGGGAAGGAGTTTATTGCCCTGCCCTCCAATCAGAAGCTAGAGGTAATTGAGAGTTATGAGTGTCAAAATTGAATCAGTCTCTAGGATGACATCAAGATTTCAGGTGATTAGTCTATCTGAGCTATACTTAAGGACACTTGAGCTTTCTGCAGTTGAAGCAAAGCAGAGCAGCTGATGGGAAAACAATCATATGGAAAAATGCTCCAAATCACTAATGTAAGAGAAATGTGTGTTAAAATATCTATATTGCATCTCACAGCCATCAAATTGGCAAAGATGATAAAAGATGGAAATAGTTGATGTTAGAGGAGCTTTAAACAGACATACTAATGTGCTGTTGGTGGAACTGTGAATTGCAATGCTCCAGAAAACAGATTGGAGTTATAAAGTCACTAAAATACTCATACTCTTTGAATTAGCAATCCCACTGCTAGGCATATACCACTCCAGGAGGTCAAAGGCAGAAATATATCTGAGGAGTACTTTTTGTCGTAGCAAAAACAAACAAAAACCAAACCTTAAAATACAATGAGTTTGAGTCAATTAAGGAAGAGAAATTGTGAGAAAATGTTATTGTGTTATAAGAAACTGCAAATATGAAAGATTCAGATTAACTTGCGTGGTTCAATGGAGCACATACGGGTCCTTTCCTGCCAAACATTTAAACTCTACTGCAGAGAGCACAACTCCAGTGGACTGGCCATGTTGTTCAAATGCCAAATGTATGTTTGCCTGAAAGACTATTTTACAGAGAACTCACACAAGGCAAGCGCTCACACGTAGGTAAGAAGAATCAATACAAGGACACTCTCAAAGGCTCTCTGAAGAACCTTGGAATCAACTGTGAGATATGGGAGACACTGGCACAGGACCACCCAGTGTGATGTACCCACATCAAAGAAGAGTCTGTACTCTATGAGCAAAATATGGCTATAAATGTGAGAAGTGCAAATTTAGAGACATCTCCACTACAAATGTACATGTGAACTTTGTGTGCCTGACCTGTGGTAGAGCCTGCTGAACTCATTGTGGTCTGATCAGCCACAGTTGGACACATTGCACCTTGACCCCAACACAGAGATGTCATTTTGGTCAAAGGACAACCAACCAACCAACTAATGGGCAAAATGGCTAGAGCCCTAGACTTTTAATTAAGATGCCCTGAGTTCAAATCTTGCTTTAGAACAAATCACTTATTCTAAGCCTCAGTTTCCTTTCTATAAAAGGAAAGGATTAGATTTGATGGTCTCTAGGGTCCCTTGCTCCTCTAATCTATGATCTGATGATGCATGAACTGGGTGCAAAGAAAGAAGAACAAAGAGACTAAGAAGCAATGATCATAATCATTTTAAAGAAAACAACATTAAAAACATCCAGAATTAGATAAATATGAAGATCAATTAATTCTATAGTAACGAAGTATCCTTCCTTTCCTTTGATGGAAGAGTGGTTAACTAGAGACGCAGAATGGCCATCATATTGGTTTGTTTGCTTAACTGTTTTTCAGGAGAGAGTTTGGAGGGAGGGTATTGGGAAATGACAGTGATTCTTTTTAAATCACTAAAATAAGAAAGAAATGGAAGGAAGGAAGGAAGGAAGGAAAGAAGGAAGGAAGGAAGGAAGGAAGGAAGGAAGGAAGGAAGGAAGGAAGGAAGGAAGGAAGGAAGGAAGGAAAGAAAAAGAAAGAAAGGGAGGAAGGAAAGAAGAGAGAGAGAGAAGGAAAGAAGGAAAAAAGAAAGTAGAAAAACTACTTTAATTTTATTTTAATTGTATTCTATTTTATTTTATTTTATTTTTTCAGTCACTACTGTGAGCCCTTGCCCAATGCCACAATACATGACCAAAATGTTCCCAAATCATACACTTCTTACTAATACCAGGACACTGTAGCATTCTTGAATTTCAAGTGATCAAATCCAAGGAATTCTCAGCACTTGACATTTAACCCCACAATGAAATAATCTACCTATATTTAAGATTCATATATAGCATGGGAAATTGAAAATTCTTGCTCCATAAACATGTGAAGAGAAAAATTACAATTCTAATTCATATTTATACACAAAGTACTAATGGCAAATGTGTAAGGAGATTACAGGATACCTGGTTGGCCCCAGGAAGACTGAAAATTCACTAAGACATCATACATTTACAAGACCAACTACAGACTAACTGTACCAAGTGTCAGACCATCCATTCCAGAAGAAATGGCTGGGATGGCTAGATAGGTCTCTATCCCATACTCTATGGCTGCAGGGTGATTTGGGGTGGGAGGGGGGTTGCAGGGGCATTGGTAAGAAGGGAGAGAAGAGGGTCTACTTAATGTATTCCTAAATCTATAAACAAAAGAACCTAGAAAATATTTCAAATACTGGTAAAATAAACAAACTTGCTTAGATTGGAGGCTTAAAATAGAAGGAAAAAAAGATTAAAACTTTAAACATTTAATTGTAAACTTCATTGTATATGGTTGCCTGTTATATACTAGTCTAATATTCTGATTAGACTAATGATATTCACCTTCACTGTAAGTTACAAGTAATTAGATGTTACTAAAAGCTGCCTATACCCAGTCATGTGGGCAGTCAGGCAGATAATTGTTTTAAGTAAGACTAACAGAATCACAATATCCAGGTTCAAATTAGAATAACTGATGGCAACACTGACCTAGTGTTCATACTTGATGTTATATCCTCTGCATACCTCCACATATGGAGGTAAATATAACCTCCATAAGACATTACTATAGCTTTTGGTGGTAAGAAAAATATATAGGAATTGAATAACTAGGGCTGAAGGTAAAAAAAAAATGTGCTATTGGTATATTTTAACTTATAAACACTGAAAATGTAAATATACATAGTTGGGAAAATGTACTGTGTTCTGACCCAATCCCTAAATACTCCTAGAGTGAATAACCTTTTTCTTCAAGAGTTTGCCCTAATTAGTTCCTTAATTTACACATGTGTAGAAAGTTTTTGGTGGTACTCAGGGATATCTACCACATTCCAACCTAAACCTTTACCCTGGTGGACACTTTGCCCCTTATCAATGTCACAAAAGATAGCTTGGACAGATTTGTTCCAAACATCCTAAATAAGAATTAGAAATGCATTTTTTAGTAGACATATGTTATAAATGGTCTTTTAGTGTAGCTGAAATTATATTATTTGAATTATGCTTAAGTTATATTGTGACTTAAATAGTTTTTCATGGGCTGTCTCTGGAGTCTAACTAGGAAAGAAACTATGAGTTCCAAACTACTATTTTGAAAATGAACTTTTAAAACTAGACTCATCCACAAAGTGGTGACTCTCCAAAAGATTTGAAACAAGTTATTATGGGTAGATTATAAAAGTCATTGAAGAAGGAGTAGCAAATTTGGAATCAGTAGACTTGAGTTTAAGCTTTGGCTTTGGTGGTAGATAGATAGATAGATAGATAGATAGATAGATAGATAGATAGATAAGAGAGAGGTGCTAGATGGATGATAGGTAGATAGGTCAACTCATAGAAAGATGAGATAGGGAAACAAAGAGAGAAAAGATGATAGTTGATAGGTAGATGGATGGAAAAGCATACAGATGGACAGATGATAGACTAGTGAAATGGATAGGTAGATGGATAGATATAAAGAAATAGATAGGTGATAGGTAGACAGATATGTAGGTAGAGAGATATACAGAGACAGAGAGATAATAGGTGACACAAAGATAAATATCTACGTAGGTAGATAGATGGTAGATAGATAGGTGGGTACAGAGAAAGAGAGACAGAAAAAGAAACATGATAGATGATAGAGAGAGAAAGAGAGAGAGAGAGAGAAATGATACATAAATGGATGATAGGTACAAGTACAGATGGGTAACTGGGTGGTGTCATGAAGAGAGCACCAGGCCTAGATTAAGGAAGATCTGAGTTCAAATATGACTCAGATCCTAAGCAGGTCATTTAATGTCTATTTGTCTCAGTCTCTCATCTGTAAAATGGGGCCACACAGGAAGAGGAAATGGCAAACCACTCAAGCATCTTTTCCAAGAAAAAGACATAGAGTCAGGCATGACCAAATGACTAAACAACAACAACAAAAAAGATAAATAATATATTAAGCATCTAATTTGTGACAGACTCTGTGCTGAGTGCTTGGGATACAAATACAAGAAAGCCAGACAGTCTTGTCCTTTACTCTCTCAGAGCCCTGGTTTCCTCTGATGTGATATAAGGGTAGTAGATTAAATGATCTTAAGGTACTAAATCAATGGTATTTAAGTCCTGACAAAACCAGGACTGCTCCTATTTTGCCTTATTCCCTCTGCCACTCTTTTAGTACTCAAAGGTTTTATTGTCTTACATTAAATTTTAATTTAATAATTTCATTTGCCTGCAGTTATACTCTACTTAGCTTGTAAGATACTGGAGAATCAAAGAAAAGGGGGTCAGAGGGAAGGAGGGGGAAAGAAGAGGAAACAAGCATTTATTATATATAAATATATACACATACATATTATATGTCAGACACTGTGCTAAGGGCAGAGGGTAGAAATACAAGCAAGACAGCCCCTACCCTCAGGGAGCTCACATTCTAAGGGGGACAGACAGCACATGAAGGGGGAGCTGTAATGGAAGCAATAACTTGGAGGCCTGGGTTCTGGGCAAGATGAGGCACAGGCACCCCTATGGGAACCAGGAATCCCAGAGACAAATTCCAAGGGGGAGAAGGGTGGAGAGAATAGAGATAATATCTCAAAAGCAAAAGACATCTAATGGAGATATCTTATCTTTTATTCTCACTAACATGGTTGGTGCTTTGTACCCAAAGAGCACTGGATGAATGCCTGATGAATGAATTACTAGAAACACCAATGAGCTGCCACTCCCTTATTTCACCCTTTTTCCATAGATGCCTTTGCATAATTGATCTGGTTAATTTTGTGTGTAGAAGTGATGTGCAAGGAAATGCTAAAGCCAGAGGGCAGTTGATGGAAGGAACCTGCATCTCTGTCTAAGGACATACTCCTGGACACAAAACCTACATAGCAAGAAAAAAAAAAGAGCAGTATATTATTTATCTGTTGACAAAGAGAGCCTAGCATGAAGGTGGCAATTTATTTATTTTATGTCCATACAACAGCAAACAAATGTTTTAGCAAGCAATAGATAGACCCGGGTGAAGCAGTGTCTTGACCCAGAAATTTGTTCCACCCTTTTCTCAATCTTGCTTTCCAAACGTTTTTTCTGACACATCAGAGGGAGGCTGTCAATGACTCTGGCTGCAAATCTCAAAAGAAGCCTCACTCTCCCTCTATCTTCTTTCTTATTCACTTTACCTTTAATGCCATCTCCAGCTTCTCGAGCTTTGTTTAGAATATTGTGTGTGTGAGAGAGAGAGACAGAAAGAGAAAGACAGAGAGACGGAAAGAAAGAGAGAGAGAGAGAGAAAGAGAAAGACAGAGAGAGAGAAAGAGGAAGAGAGAGAAAGAGAGAGAGAGAGAGAGAGAGAGAGAGAGGAAGAGAGAGAGAGAAAGAGGGAGAGAGACTGGAAAGAAATTTTGGAGTAAAAGGCTGCAGGTATGGAACTTCCTGTACTTCTTTTTTTGTGGAACTTAGAGCATTAAGCATTTCATTTAAACAGTACATCACATAAAAATCACTATGAAACAGACAGAAAGCCTGAGATGAAGAGAAAGTCTGAGCTTAGAAACATAATAAAACTTGATTATGGAGTTTCATCTGACTGAGTTTTTATTCTTCTTTAGCTTGTAAATTTCTGTCTTGTAGATAGGTGATGGTTGGGTAGATAGATGGGATGGATAAATGGAAAGGAAAGAAGGAAGGAAGGAAGGAAGGAAGGAAGGAAGGAAGGAAGGAAGGAAGGAAGGAAGGAAGGAAGGAAGAAAAAAAGAAAGAAAAAGGGAAAGAAGGAAAGGAAGGAGAGAAGGAGGGATAGAGGGAAGGAAGGAGGGAAGGAGAGAAGAGGACAATTAAGTACTTCTTTTGTGCCAGGCACTATGCCAAAAGTTGGGGTTACAAATATAAGCAAGCAAGATAGTCCCTGCCTTCAAGGAACTTCTATTCCAGTGGGAGGAAATAACACATCAAGGGGAACTGACAAGAAGCAGTGCCCTGGAGATCTGATTTTAGGCAAAATAGAGCAAAGGCTCACCTTTGAGAGGTCCACATTGGGTAGAGTCCAAGGTGCTGGCATGGATCATTCCAAGGGGCAATGCTAACAAGGGAAAGGTACTGGCAATTGGGAAGAGAAAAACAATTGCATACCTTGTCTTCATCTCTTAATGCTACTGCATCTTCATGCTTCAGTAGTTTGATAATCTGGCATGGAAATCCCCTAAAAAGGTATAGAGATCATAGCCTCTCCATGCTACATGTTACAACAAGATAAACTGACATCCAGTCCTCAGCACACCAGAAATCCTGGACTTAGCATTTCCATATATTAACGAAGCCACTTCCTTAACGGCTTGATTACTCCCTCCAACAATCAAACTCCCAGTATATCCATGTCTTCTCATTCTGTCAATTCAATTCAAGAAACATTTTTTTTGAAGTGCCTATTTGTACCAGGCACTGTCCTAGGCCCCAGAAATCGTTGTTGTTGTTCAGTTGTTTTTCAGTTGTGTCCGACTTTTTGTGGCCCCATTCAGGGTTTTCTTGGCAAAGAGACTGGAGTGGTTTGCCATTTCCTTCTCCAGAACATTTTACAGTTGAGTAAACTGAGGCAAGCCACTTGCCCAGGAACAAAGTGCTAGTAAGTGTCTGAAGGTGGGTTTGGACCCAGGTCCTCCCGACTCCACGCCCGGCACTCTATCCACTGCATCAGCTTAGCTGCCTTGGGCCCAGGAAATACAAAAACAAAAAGGAAAACAAAACTGCCTTGGAGGAACTTACAGTTCACTGAGGTGTGGAGGAAGCAATATGTACTCAGGTAAATCAAGGCGAAATATATACATGTAACTGCTTCTTCCCCTGTCCCGTCCCCCTTCCCACATACATATACAGCTGAAGGAATTTGGAAATACCTTATACAATAGACAGAATTTAAGCTGCACCATGAGCGGAGCTAAAGATTCCAAGAAATGAATAGGCACAGAATTCTGGGTATGAAGGACAATCCTGAAAGGCACAGAAGTGAGAAATGTGTTGTTAAGCATGTATTGAGACTAGTAAATATGACTGGAACACATTGTATTTGAGAACAAATAATGTGAATTTTTTTCTAGAAAGATAGTTTGAAACAAGATTGTAAAGGGCTTTAACTATCCAACAAAAGAGTTTGTACTTTCTCTTAGAGGCAATGAATATTTCCAGATGGGAGAGAGATATGGTCAGATCTCTATTTTAGAAATATCAGTTGGGCAACTATACAGATCATGTCCATCTTCTCCCAGAAGGGCAGTCTTCATGCTAAAGGCTTCCTCTAAGCCTTTTTAATATCACAGGAGCATCATTATTTGACTTAGGCTGTCTGTCTCTTATCACTCATCATTGGTCCATGACCAATTCATATCCTTCCCTGATCACATATTCCCCAATACTATATTTTATGACCATAAGACTTGGAGTCATTGTTAGAAATGCCCAATGGTATATTTGGTCTCATACCAAGTTTTCTGCAAACTTGCTTTCCCTTTCATCACAGTTTTCTGATTCATAAGTAAATACTGTTGGCTATTTTCTACCATTTGCCCATCATCATCCTTTCCAAATGAGTTTATATTTAGAATTTGTGTTGCCCATGGCTGTCATATCTCTCAATTTGGCACTATGAAATGAGGCAGTCTCTGAGCTCATTCAGTCTAATAGTAATTTCTTTATTCTACTTAACTACTATAAGAAAAAGTTATAGTGTGTTTCCATGTCTTTTCCTTTATCTATTTTCCATTTTTGAAAATCATTAGCTTGTTTGAAAGATCAACTTGGAGAAATTTTATTTGAACTTAGTGTTTTCTTTTCATCTTCTTCCTACTTACTAATCTGTTGTTGATTTTAACCTTTGCTCAAGTCTATGGGTCTGACCACATGTAGAACTATTTCTGAAATGACTCCACATCAACAGTCATTTCCTGTCTTTAAAGACCTAGCTAATTACATTTTTTGTCCTTGCTATTTCTAGCACCTTCTGACTTTCTCTTTAAAGAAAATATTTATAATATATTGCCCCAAGTCTTCTGGGTCACCTGTAAGTTTTTTTCCACTTTCATTTCTTAGCCTGAATCATATTTTAAATATATTTTTTCATTGTCTTCCTATATGCCCACCTTTGCATTGTAGTCACTAATAGTTAATAGTTATAATAACATAGATACACATATATATATGAATACATGTCAACTTGCTTTAGAGCAAGTTGTCGACTTATTTTTATAATTTGTCTATCTCCTTATCAACTGAAACAGATATTGATAAATATGTTGCAGTTACTTTCATGGCAATTTTTTTAACTTATGATTATTATAATAAGTATTAAAAAGTCAAGTGACTGAGTATCCCATAAAATCCTGGAGTGTTTTTGTCATCGAGCAAATGGTGAAACCAACTCTGACCGCTCGTCTATTTGCCTCTTCAAGGACAACCTGCATCCTTCCATTTAACTGTAACTTCCTTATACCTTATTATTTTATTTCTAGCAAGAATTTAAATATTGTCTTAATAGGCATACATAGGGAACATTAGGATTCATCAAGTCCAACCTCTTCATTTTTAGATAATGAAACTGAGACACAGAGAAGTTAAGTAAGTGACCCAAGGTCACACACAACTTCCATTAACATCATGTCAATTCTTTGGTGACTGGAAAGAGATCTTTCATTTTGAGAAACAACAGTTTATGGTTTTAGACGTTCTAAGAAGTGTGGTGCTTAGCATCTTCTTCCAACCTTTCTAGGACTCTGCTTCTATAACCATTAAATCACAAAGGGGACCCATAGGATTGAGGGTCATTTGTACAGTTATCCCTTCTACATCATGACTTTCCCCATCATATTTTTGACATATTATGGGTACACACAATAAACTAAATGAGAATTTGTTGAGAGTTGTGCAGAAGTTGCAAATGATATGTGAAGGTTAGCAGACAACACAGAAAAGTTTAGAAACTCAGAAATGCATAAAATATATGTATAGTATTGTAAATCAACATATTTTATCTTTTAATAGCATAATAACTTCGGCTCCTTCTCTGGTGCAAAGGGAGGCCCACAATTTTTGTATGAATTTTCCAAATCACAGGGGTGCCATGCCCCTAACCCCTGCAATGTGAAAAGGATGAAGGTATGTTCCTTTGAGCTTGATAGAACTTAAAAGAGCTTTGTACTCGGCTGGTATACCTTTTGAAAAATCAGGTCACCTCCACCACATTGAAGCATCAAAATAGCATTTTTGTGGGGGTAGTTTCTTAGGAGCTTCTATATCTACATCCTCAATGTGGGTGACAGAAAGGGAGAATATAAAATATGTAAATATCAGTCAAGTTTTCTCTCCTCTAGCATTAGACAACTGTGCATGTTTATAACAAGAAAAATCCTCACTTTCTCAGGCATTGGTTCCAAAGAAGTCAATTATTTTGTCTTCCATAAGTGATTTTCGCTGAGGTGATTCATTCTTATTATTTGTTTTTAATTAAGAAAGGGAATGTTTCCAAACTCTCTGCTTTTTTATCTTAAGCACAGCCATGTTCAGTGACATGGCATGCTATGGGACACTTCAGTGGTCTCACCACTATAGTACATTTTATTGACGACTCAACTACTTATTCTCTTCACATTGTAGCCAGTTTCTAGGTTCACTTGCTAGCTTGCTGTTCTCTTATGGGGGGTGTGGGGAGGGGGAAGGGAGGAATTCGTTTCAATCATCCCGATTCCATGGTTAATTTTTCCTCTCATTATTTTCCACACATCTTCTATCAAACTGAATGTAAGTGGGAAGCCTTGTTGAAAAGGGCACAATTTGCGTAACCATATGTCAGGATATTCATCTGGCTTTAGGTAATGGGAACTAGAGAGTTGATGAACATCTTGCAGTTGTTCTAGCCAGGATTAAAGGTGGATGGCAGGTCGCCAACAACAACTGTGCAGTGAAAGGTCTGGGATATCAGTAACTTCCTATGTGTTCAAACGAAGGGAAATATTTGGAGCTTAGTAAGTATCTTGGAAAATATAAACAAAAGGACAAGAAATCTCTGGGCCTAAAATCATATTACTGCCTTGTCACCATCCCTTGGGGTCAGGGAAAGAGAAAGACTGAGTTTTTTTTTTAATTAACTAGGAGTCAACTTCTCCCTTCCTTACCCTATAAGTATAATTCTTAATTAACTCTTCTTCTAGAGTTCACCATCTGTATTCTTTACCTTTTCCTTTTCCAGAGCACCTGAAAGATAAATTGGAAGAATACATGGCCCGTTTTTCCAAAGTGAGAATTGTTCGAACCAAAAAAAGGGAAGGACTTATCCGAACACGACTCTTGGGTGCATCCATGGCAAAAGGAGAAGTCTTAACCTTTCTAGATTCTCACTGTGAGGTCAATGTGAACTGGCTGCCTCCCTTGCTTAGTAAGTACACAGTTTACTAACTGGAATTCCTGAAAGTCAACAAAAATGTAACAGCTACTCACTATATGCCAGGTACTGTGCAAGACTTTTGAGATGGTGAAAACAAAAAATGTAGTCTCTGCCCTCAGGGAACTTATATTCTATAGAAAGACACACTATTCACTTGAGTGAGTAGGTATAATTCATTGTTAAATTTCACTCATGTCCCAAATCCATATTCTCATCTACTTTTTGGTAAAGTGAATCTCTCTTGAAATTCTACTTGTTTTGTAATTATTGTAAGATAGGAATTGCTTTTTGAAAGCATTGTTTGAGAGGAAGGAGAGACTTGAAATTTAAACTTACACCAATACTGGGAGAATAAGTGGCTTGCTAGAAAACTAAGAAAGAGAACAATCATCTCTCCAGATGGCATCTTTTACAGTTGATCTCCCCAACCTAGCTCAGGATGGAAAACCATTCCCTTGCTGTGAGAAATTTCTCCCATAGCTTCTCTCATTGTAGCTGTGCTCACTAGACAATCACTAAAATAAAGCTCATTTGTGAACATGAGCTCATCAGTAAATAAGGTGGAAAGGACCTCAGAGGCCATCTAACTCAAGGTGAGCAGGCTCAAAGTTAGATAGATTATTGTCACATCATTTTTTTGAGCTGGATCCTGACATACCTTCACTGGCATGCTACTCTGAAGCCTCCTTGTGGAGTGGAAGGGAACTTGGATTCCAAAGGTATGTGAATGGAGTGCTTGCTCTGGTGGCTCCTACCAAATACACAGGCTTTCAATATGTATATGCTTTCAGACTGTGTACTTGTAGACCATTCTCACCAAAGCTCCAAGAAGTTATTCATCAAATTGCCTTCAAGGTGATCAAATTAGAACCATTCTCAAAAACAGGCTCCTAAGGAAAGGAGTCACAATCTTTCTCAGTTGTGCACCAACAGAATAATTGATAATGGAAAATGACAAGACATTTTTTTTCAGTTCTATCAATGTTTCAAGATGACCATGACAACATTTTTTCTCTCTACCTAGCTACTATCTATAAACTTATAAAATGTTATATTTGTATAGCCTATTCCGGTGCTTTGTTGTGGACATCAATTGGATTGCATTTATCAGGGTCTATCAAACACAAAAGGATCATCAATCGAGAAATGGGAGACACCTTAGAGGACTTCTAGTCCAACTCTTTATTTTATAGAAGAGGAAACTAAGACCCAGTGAGTTTAAATGGTTTACCAAATGTCATGCAAGTCAGAAGTGGGATATGAACCCCCTTTAGGATTGGACACATGATTAATTTTTTTTCCAACTGAAGCTTGTGCCTATATTTCAGTTTCTAAAGAATCAACCATATAGATTCTTAATGTGAAATAAAAATTCAGGTATAATCCCAAGGTGTAAAATGAACCAAGGTAAGCTATATCCAAGGTAAGCTGTATCTCCTCCTGTTTCCTCACTTTGAATGATATGTCAAGATGTTGATAGAAAATACTGGCTTCAACTCCAAAGCCAGTAGTCTTTTCAAGGCTTTCAGGACAGGCCTGTCAACAAGTGATATATTTACAAACTGAGGACTAGACTACTTAAATTTAGAAAAGTTTGTCATCAGAAGTCTAATCATCAGAGAATGTTATGTTGGGGTCATAATCCCAATTTATGAAAACCATAGAAGAATTTAAATCCCCATGCATGAAGTCCTCCTCCCCCACAAATCACAAGTCTTTGAATTTACTAAATCAATGTTTATGTAGCACCTTTCTTAAAGATCATTTTTAATGTAGAATCATATGCAGTATGTCTTAATGAAAAGATGAGGTGGAAGAGGAGAAGGGATGGCACATTGTTCATCAAAGCTTTAATTAGCAAGAACTAATTGCAAGTGATTAAAGCTAAGAAGCTGATTCTTCAAAGCTCTGTTCTGGCTTTCTGTATTTTTTTTAAGGGAAGTCAAACTATGAGTCCAGCAATGACCAAGGAATATACAGTAAACTTCAAAACATTTTTTAAGTTCTTAGTGTATTGATATTGTACTCTCTCCTATTCTCCCAGATTCCACTAAATCAGCTTTTGTTGTAAATATGTCCTTGGCGTTGGAGTGATTGCCAATAACAACTGCCTTCACAATAGGCCCTTCAGAGAGGATGATTTGCTATTGACTCAGGCTTTAGATTCCAGCTAGAACCAGGAAAGCTCCATTAGTCAAAGATGGAGAAAGAATCAATTGTAACTGGTAAGGATTTAATATGGGAAACAATGCAACACTCCCCAACATCCCCAAACCCACGGGCTTCCTAGCCATCCTAATCAAGAGGGGAGTACCTCCAAACATGTTGCCAAGAATCCTTTAAGGTTTTAATTAAAAGTACCTTCTACAAGGGCATAACAATTTAGAGTTTCATCAGCAACGGTCACTGTGTCTTGAAATGAACTTGAACCATAAAGCACAATGTGCTAACATCTGAATACTCAATGAAGGCAGGAAAGTGCCTAATGGATTCCCTAACCCAAGCAACCCACCAAATGTCATTAGCAAAATCTCTGAAAATCCCTTGAATTGCTCATAGTGCACCTAACCTCCAAAATAGAGCTTGCTCCTTTGCTGATTAACGTATTTTATTTCCTCCTGGGCCTGGTCAGTGTAAGATTGCTATCTTTTTCTTTATCAGCATCTTGACATAGCATTCATAATGAGGGAACAAAAGAAGCCTCACCATACCTTGGTTCATTTTGCACCTTGGGATTGTACCTGACTTTTTATTTCTCATTAATAGCCTACATGTTTTGACTAATGTGGAAATATGTTTTGTATGATTGTATGTGTATAATAGGTATCATATCTCTTGACTTCTTGATAGGTGAAGGAGGGAGTGGAAGGAGGGAAAGATTGTGGAACTAACAATAAAATTTAAATTAAAATGAGAGGCTCTATATGTGTGATTCCCCAGAAACTTAAGTATAGGCACAAACTTTAGACAAAAAAAAAATTAGTCACTTTGTGTCCACCCCCAATCTGGTCCACCAGTTACCAGGAAATTTGATGGGAAGCTTGACAGCTAATTTAACAGACTTTGACCCTTTGTCCCTCCTCTACTCTGGACTTTTTGTTGGTCAAGTTCTTGTCAGTCTAGCCCAGATCTTCATTTGATTGAAGTAAACAGTTGAAACCATAAGGCTAAAACCTCCTGCAGAAGTGGCAGAAGGATCCTGTTTAATTCAAGGATGAAGAGTTTCCTCCTTCTGGGTCACCTGTAGAAGAAATATGTTTCAGATTAAAACTAAAATCCATTATGAGATTTATTTGTGACAGGCAAAGGGAAAGTGCTGCTTGTCGAGAGGCATCACCATAAACTACAACTGTAGCCCCTCAGCAACTCTTCTCTCTCACTGACTAAGATAGGGATAAGGAAAAAAATGGACCTCATAAGCCACCCATTCCAGTCCTTTCATTTTTAGATGAAAAAAAAAAACTGAGGTACAAGGTCACTTGCCTAAGGTCACAAGTAGTGTGAGGTAGGATTAGAACCCAAGTCTTTTGACTTCAAAGCAGTAGAGAGTTAAGTGGAGAGAGCTTTGGGTCTAAAGTGAGTAGAACTTGAGTTCAAATGCAACCTCAGATACTTTCTAGCTTTGTAACTCTGGGCATGTCCCTTTACATCCGTCTGCCTCAGTTTCCTTATATGTAAAACAGAGATAGCAATAATAATACCTTCTCAGGCTTGTTGTTAAGCTCAAATGAGATAATTTTTAAAGTGCCTTTCTCAGTACCTCACACATATTAGATAATTTGTCCCTTTGTTCCTTCTTTCTCTCTTTTTCCCCTCTTTCCCTTCCTCCTTTTCTTCCTTCCTTCCATTTTTTCTTCCTTCTTTCCTTGCTTCTTGAATTTCCTCTTTCCTTCCTTCCTTCCCTCCTTGTTTCCTTCCTTTCTTCCTTCTTCCCTCTTTCTTCTTTCTTTCATTCCTTCTTCCCTTGCTTCCTTCTTTCCTTCTTCCCTTCCCTTCCTTCCTTTCTTTCATCCTTCCTTCCTCTCAAGCCATTATGAGCAGTAGAACCATAAAAAGGTCTGAGAGGCAGTGAAAAGAGCACAAATAATATGGAGTCACTGTACCAGCCTGGCACAATGGAAAAGGAAAAGACTTTGGACACTATACCTGGGTTCTAATCCAATCTCTGCCACCCACTAACTGTTTGAACTTGAGTAAGTTTCCTAACTTCTCTTGTCCTGGTTCCTCATCTATACAGTGACAGGGGGCAGTAGAAATATATGGCTTCTGAGTTCCCAATTTATAAAAGGAAAAATATCTATGATGTGAGATAGCACCTATGTGAGCTCAGGTTGGGAAGCAGTGTGGTACAGTGGCAAGCACCCTGACTCTGGAGTCAGAAGAACTATGTTCAAATATTGCCAGTGTGACTCTGGGAAAGTCACTTATTCTATCTCATCCTATTACTTCATCTATAAATTGATAGGACTGATCTCTATATGACCTCTGAGGTTCTTTCCATCTCTGAATCTGGGATCTTCTGATTAAGATAGGAAACCTCTCTGCCTTAGGAACCTGTTTCCCTATCTGTAAAAAGAGAAGGCTGAACTAGACAGTCTCTGAAATCTCTTGTAGTTCTAGATCTAGGAGCCTACTCTGTACTCTGGAGATATCAGAAGCAAAGCAACATGGAGCTTCTAAGTCAGCCATGGACAGTCAGTTGTTGCCATATAAAGCTGAGAAAACTCCTACAGAACAAGGCAGCAATTTCATTGGATAGGAAAGTTCATTGCTGATTTAAGTAATATCTATGCCAGATGATACATTTGGATACAGACTTGTTATTTTATCAGTGTCAGGAATTAAATTCTCTCTAACAATAGAGATGTCACCTCCCATGTCACCCACTGCAAGCACTGAGACACTCAGAGCACTGAGACCACAAAGCCAATATGTGTGAAAGGCAAAACTGGAACCCAAATCTTGCTAACTTTGAAACTGACTTTGAAATTTCCAGAGATGGTATTGGAGATCCTTCGATGTCTTAGTGCTCTAATCAGGAAGGTAAAAAAAATACAGGTGGGCAGATGAAAATATAAATCCCAAATTTTGGAAAAAAAGAGATGTGATTCTGGATAGTCATTATTGGATAAAATGTGTTTATGGAAGTAGATAAACTTTGAATTCATGTAGAAATGCCCTGAATCTTGAAGTATTATTGTGACTCAATATTACCCCAGGTTTCTTTATCTTTTCTTCCTCACATGAAAAAAAATGTTTATAACTCGTGCCTAATCCAAAGGGTTGCCAAAGAGCAAAAAGGAACTGAGGATGGCATTTCTCCCTCTGTCAGGTAGTATTAACAACTAATTACAACCACAAGTTGAAGATACATTCTTGAGAAAGAAGAACGCTTATCATGTATAGGCCCTCACTCTTCGTATTTTCTATTACATGTCCCCCATGAGGACTTTTGCACTCAAAGTATGCTGTGTTCAACTTTTAAGGAAAATTGTTTTCGCTATCAGAGCACAGCAGAGTAATGACAGACAAGATGTCTATAGGTAAACCTTTAGCAGACAGCAAAACCAAGAACAGAACTCACTGCCCAAATTGCCTTGCATCATCTTAGATACAGTGAGAGGAAAGTTAAGGCTTTGGGAAGCCATTTTTTCTTAGTAATAAACAGTGGGATATCAAAGACCAAGGGCAAAGATCATCTTAGCACTACCTGTATCAGGCATCATGGCCAAGAATTTAATGTTCAGACTGTCAAAGTGAGAAAAGAGAATGATCTTACCTGCAGCTACTCTCAGAGTCAAAGCTAAATAACTTTGCAGTTAAATATTTACATCCCAGAACCTCCATAATGAGGTCCGGTATTTCCACAGCATGTCTTAACTGTACGGTTGAAAAAATCCAAGTGCTGTTTTTATTCTGTGCAAGTCTGCTGTATGCTAAAATGACAGATTGGGGACAGAGCAGAGCAGAAAAGTGACAGAGAGAGAGCTAGATGGACTTTTGCAGGTCTCCCTGGGATGTAACTTTCTTAAAGGAAAATGCAGCCACTCTAATTGTCCCTAATCACTGTCCCATTGTGTTAAGTCCATTTTCAGATGGAGAGTTCCTGCAAATTTCAAAAGCAGAGTGATTTCAAGGCTTAAGATTGAGCATTAGCAAGAATCTATATGCTCCTCTTTGCCAAAATATGATCAATGACCTGACCAGATTTCTTTCCCTGTTGCGTATATGTGTTTTTATCTTCCAGACCAAATTGCCCTAAATCGAAAAACCATTGTGTGTCCTATGATCGATGTCATTGACCACAATCACTTTGGGTATGAGGCCCAGGCAGGAGATGCTATGAGAGGAGCATTCGATTGGGAAATGTACTACAAAAGAATCCCCATCCCTCCGGAGCTGCAGAGGGAAGATCCCAGTGACCCTTTTGAGTGAGTATCAGCTCAAAGAAATGCCAAGGGATCAAGGGTGGGCACAGGGTAAACCATTTTAAGCAAGCCAAGCTAGGGACTACTCCTGAGAACAATTACTTCAATTAAAAGTAATAAATCGGGTGACCACAAATTGCGCAAGAATGGAGAAAGGTCAAGACAACGTGTTGTGGACTATTACAAGCAGGACTGAATGCGCGTCATTTCCCTGTCTCAGGCTTTGCTCAGAACTGGGGAAAGTGTGTTACTGTGTGTAAAATAAAGCAGGAGAAGGGCCTGAGTAATAGGAGAGAAATGAAGAAGGAAAGGAGATATATGGCTACTAAAGGTATTCTCTTTATTTTTCCCTAAAGGATTCTCTGAACCGACTATCTTATTATTTCTTCACTGGGAATAGATGCATCAGTTTCTGAGGCTTCATTCTGTTAGCAAGTGCCCTGGTTATGATGGATGCCATCACTCCTCTGTATGTGTTACTGTAATTTAAACACAGGAGTATCAAACCAAAACAGTATCAAGCTGACTAGTAAATCATCTTTGATAAGCCTATTCCTGATCTCAACATTGCATAGATCAGATAATTTACAGTAATGACCTGCCAACTCCTTGAAAACCCCATCTCTTTTTATTTCTAGCCCCTCTCCCTTGTCGTGGGGATTAATGCTCATCAGCAGAGGGGAGTGGGGAGACATGACTTAGTCTGGGAAATTTCACTGAAAGCCAGCCCAGAGATTTGCCCAGAGATAGCTGCCGATTGCTGCCAGCCCTTCACCCCATTCTTTCCCATTAAAACCTCTGTAATGATATGGTTGAAACACACACACACACACACACACACACACACACACACACACAAATTCTAAATTTATGCATTCGTGACTTTACATTCTTCTCTACAGTAAGGTTAAATCACAATTTGCATTCTGTTTCAGAGTTTAAAAATATGCACTGAAGAGTTTGCATTCCCCAACACTGCCACATTCAATGAAAGCTGGGATTTGATAAACATCAACATATTTTTCCCTCCATTCCACTCAATTTTTAGTCACTAGAGACATTTTTTTGAAATAGGTCCTTGGGGACACAACCTGGAGATGGGTTTCAAAAGTGATTAGTGTAATGGAGGAGAGGAAAGAATATTTCTTTTGAGGGCTGGAGCACACTGATTTCAGTATCCAGAACTTCAGATTGTGGGTCTTTCCATACTTCAAAGCCTCAACCAATTACTATTTAGTTTGTGCAGAGAAATGAAGTCCCTTCATTATGCTCCCTACTGTTCTGGTAAAGATCCATGTACACAGAGACATTCTAGAGAAACAGATTCTCTGCTTCTTTTTCATCTGAGAAGAGAACCTACCAAGAATTTCTAGTATACCCTGCAGACATCTGTGCTCCCCAAGAGGGCTGCTTATCTTAGAAAAACAGTCAAGCTTATCAGGAGCCCAAGATAGGACTCTGGATCCAGGAGACACCACTCTGAGAACCTAGAGGCAGAATGTAATTTGTTACAGGATAGTGATGCCTGGTATGTCACACTGGCTGCTGTAACCACACTCTATGCATATCATATGTGGTTATTTTATTTCCAGGGACATGATCTGACTCTTGGTAAAAAAAAAAAATTCAACTATGTATAATAAGGAGCTGAGTAAAATGGAGTTTCATTGTATTACCATTGAGATAGGACACTTATTCTTTGCTAAGGTCAGATAAAAATGCCGCCAGGGGAACCTCAAATAGAGAAAATTGAATGAAAAATAGAAATCCACAGGCCCTGCACTGACAGTCAGAATTGTTGTCAAGTAGCCTTTTGCTGTGGCTGTGACAGTATTAGGCACCTTGTTGAACCCAGTAGCCAAGCAAGTTGATAAGCTTCAGAATTAAATTACCTCTTGTTTCTGTCAGCCACTTAGGTAGTGGCTGTACTGTCAAAATTGTATTCTCCTATTGCTGCCTGTGTTTCTGCTTAAGACCCCCTTTTATTCTTAGGGATGTGGGCATATTAGTGTTTTGTAATAAATGCAGCTTCAAGTAGGTGTCTGCTTTGATCTTAAAAACCTGCATTGGCCTTCCCAATTGTATAAGAGTGGTTATCAGGGTCCAAGCAATCCCGTTATACCCAGAGCCACCAGCTTGCTCTGTATGAGCTAAAATTTGCTCTCCTGGGCCTGGAATTTTAAATAGAGATTTAGTATATGTGTATATGTGTCCCCCTCTCTCCTCTAGGTCTCTCTCCTCTCTCTCCTCTTCCCAGTCATACTCTTCCCTTTCTCTCTTCTCTTTCCTCTCACTTCTCAGTTCCTTTTCTCCCCTCTCCCTTCTATATCTCTCTTCTCTCCTTTTCCTCTTCCCAGTCATCATCTCCCCTTTCTCTCTTCTCAATCTTCTCATTTCCTTTTCCTCTCTCCTCCAGTTTTCCTTCCTTTCTCCTTCCCCCTCACCCCATTTTCTCCCCCTCACTCCCTTATTGTTCATGTTTTGAGATGCTTCAACCCAGGTTTAGGTTTGAAGTAATGAACAGAGATCTGGGGTAGCAGGATAAGGCAGAAAGCAAAAAGAGGGGTCAAAAAGAGTCATATATCACAATTACATATTCTTTCCACACTCATAAGAACAGCTTTGTAGTGTGTACAGAGAAGCTCATCTGCAAGGAGACTTGAACTTTGTGAGTTGCTCTAGTTTAGTCAGTTCAGTCAGTACTTGTTTGAACCTTTAGAGATTGGGGACCCCCTGCCACTAGAGCAGAAAGCATGGTGGAAAGATTGTTAGATCTCTCGACAAAAGACTTGTGTTCAAATAGTGTCTATTCTACTTAATCCCTATCTGATTTTAGGTAAATCACTTTAATGCTTTGTGGGCTTAAGTTTCCTCATCTGTAAAAAAAAGGGTGGGGGGATTGAAAGCAAAGAGAAGGGAACAGGCATTTTATGATGCGTCAGGTACTGCACTAAGGTATCATCTCATTTGGTCCTCACAACAACCCTGGATGGTTGGGGCGATCCATTTTAAAGTGGAGGCATCTGAGACAGACTGTGATTAAGTGACTTGCCCAGGATCACACAGGTATTAAGGGTCTGAGACCAGATTTGAACTTGGGCCTTCCTGTCTCCAGATCTAGCACTGCATCCACTCTACCACCTAGCTGCCTCTAAATGGCAGCTAGTTGGACTAGAAGGCTTCTAAAACTTTCTTGTTACCTCCTAACTAAAAAATATGATCTTATAAAACAAAATTCAAACTCCTTAGCCTAGCATGGATAGGAATAGTCTACATTTGTATAGTGATTCAAGGTCTCCAAAAGGGGTTTACAAACATTTTCTCTCTAGATTCTGATAACCCTATGAAAAGTAGGTGCTGTTATTAATGCCCTTTTTTACAGATGAGGAAACTGAGTCTCGAGGAGGTCAAATATCACACAGTTTCTGAGATGGCATTAAATTAATGTCTTTCTGACTCCCAAGTTCAGTACTCTAGTCACTATACCATGCTGCCTCCACATACATGCTCTGAGCCTTCAAAGGCTGTCTCCAACTGGGTCCCTAGCTACCTTTTCCAAGTTATCTTCAATACCCTCCCACAGGAATTCTCCATTTCCAGCCAAGTTGACCTGTTCATTATCCCCTAAATATGCTCACTCACTACTGTGCTTTCACTCATACTGTTCCCCCAACTAGGAATGCCTACTCCCCAAAGCTCTTCTCATTTAGGCACTGCCCTTGATTAAAATCCCAACTTATCTCTACTCTTCCAAGAAGTCTTTCTGAACTAAATTAGTATTTCTAGTATATCCGCAGTGCAGATTGTCTATAACACTCATTTGGCACCTCCTGCATGCTACCTGCTAACATCCTTTTCGTTTTCCTGCATGTGTGTGCTGTCTTTGTGACTAGATTCCCATTTAAACTACTTGAGCATAGAGAGGCATCACGTCTTGGATCATCTTTTATCCTTAGTTCCTAACACAAAATCTGGCAGTGCACATGATTAGCCACGCACATAGGAAAGTGGCTCAACAGCATTTGCTTATGATCATCAAAATCAACCAAAAAATATTTAAGTGCTAGATACATCATGCATTGTCAAGGCATTGGGGAAACAAAGGCGGTTCAGTGGTCCCTACCTCACCCTGAAGGAGGTTGCATTGCCTACTAGGAACACAACAAGTACATGTGTAAGTAAGGGATTGGCCTGGACCTGTGGTTTCTCTGGGAAAAGGAAATTCCCTGGTAAGGAATTTCCTTCTTTTGATACACATTGGCATCTTCTCTATAATTTTAGAGTAGTTTTAGAGTAGAGCATCGGCATCCTTGTAATCCTTACCTCAGAGAGGCTAAAGTTGGTGATTGACTTGAGCTCATGAATTCCAAGCTATACTGAGGTCCCATGTCTGAACTAATTCTGGTTCCATGTGGTGAGCTCCTCAGGAGTGCTGGACCACCAGGCTGTGTAAGAAAGGATGAGCCAGACCTAGTCAAGAACAGAATAGATCGAAGCTCTCATGCCAATCATAAGTGAGACTGGAATTAAGATTGTGGTTTCTGTACTTCAAGTCTGGATGGAATAGGGCATTGTTGTTCAGTCATTTCAGTCATGCCCAACTCTTCATGACCTCATATGGGGTTTTCTTGGCAAAGATACTGGAGTAATTAGCCATTTTCTTCTCCAGCTTATTCTACAGAGGAGGAAACTAAAGCAAAAAGAGGTTAAATGACTTGCCCAGGGTCACACAGCTTGTTAGTGTCTAAGGCAAGATTTGAACTCAGGTCTTCCTGACTCTAGACCTGGCACTCTATCCACTGTACCACCTTAATGCCCTGCAATAGGAGGACACATTCAAAAGAAATCAAGTCTTATAATTTTAGAATTCTTTAGGGCACTGAGAGCTAAGTAACTTTCTCTAGGTCACATAGCCAATGTGTGTTAAAGGTTGAACCTGAACCCCAGGTCTTTCTGGTCTACACACAGCTCTCTATCTACTATGTCATCCTCTATACATACAAAAAATATAGGAAAAATAGATACATGGTAATGGCACTGATAGTAACAACCCACCAACTTCTTTGTCCCAGGCCATCATTCACTATGGCATTTTTTTCACTGATACCTAAAGTGACAGAGTTTGATGAAAAGGCAACTTTTGTTCAGAACTCAACATGACTGAAGGCTCACTTTTCACTCCAAAAGTTCCCCTAACTTATGACTACTCCAAGAGTTTCAGACTGTAGAATTGCTAGGGACAAGCAACCAGTTATTCTAATTGAATTCAGTTCTAATGAAGAGTATAAGTATGGGTCATTATCGAGTTACATGAAAATTAAAGTCAGTCAAATCTCCCAGAAAGTGTTAACCACAGTTGCCCTCACTTTTGTGTGATTCTACATTGTATTAGAGAAACCATTTCTATTGTCACTTCTTTGAACTCAAATTTCCAACACACAATAACATATAAAATGTTGGCGGTATACTTCAAATTCCCATGTTGAGTGCAGGACATATAATCAGGGAAGTCCAGCATTCATTGGAATTGGGGAAATCACCAGGTCCAACCTGCTCTTCTTATAGATGAAGAGACTGAAATTCAAAGAATTCCTAGACTCATAGATTGTCACTGGAATTACCTTAGAGGTCATCTAACCTTCTCATTTTACCAACAAGGAATATGAGCTGCAGAAAGATTAAATGAGTCATCACAAAGCTAGTTCATGGCAGAGCCAGAATAGGAGCACAGATCTCCTGATAACCAGCCCAGTGTTCATGATTCTACACTTTGTTGCCTCAGTTTGAAAGTTCACATGGTAACCTAAAGATTGTAGCTTTATTGCGTGTATATGCATGTGCACACATGCAAGCACATAATGGTAGTATCCACGAGATTTGGAGTCTTTTCTAGATTAAACAAGATCATTTGTGAAAGACAGAAGACTAGTAGTCCATTATTGATGTATCACAAATTGCCCTGTCTCAGACAAGCCCCTTAGCATCTCCATGCCTGTATTTCAACTCAGTGAGATACTCTTCTTAGCTTAGTGGAAAAAGAGCTGGCCTTGAAGGCAGGAGACCTGGGAGCAAATTTCACCTCTAACACATGCTAGCTATGTGACCCAAAGAGAGTCATTTAACTTCTCAGTATAACAGGCAGCTCTCTCTAAGACTATACAATGTGAAGTGGATGTCAGTCTGAATTGTTAGATGGTACTCTCTATATCAGTAGTGTCAGATCTCAAACAGAAATGGGGCCACTAAACAGAACATAAGGATCGCTGCCACTGCATGTAGACTTAGAAAACCCTATGTTAACATTATCTATCTTCTACTGTATTTTAATTTATTTTGTTTTAATCTTTTTGGGGTTGCCTTCTTTTTAACACCTTGCTCTACATCAAAGAAATACTTACACCAAAGAAGTGGAGGAAAGAAGGATTTCTGAATTCCTTAGAGAAAGAAAAATGTCCAAATGCTGAATCATATATCATAACTAATAGTCAGGGGAACAAATTCTAGTTAAACATCACTAACTACGCAGTAGCGAGAAAGTAACTTTACCTGCCTTGATTTCCTCATTAGCAAAATTAGATTGTTGGATTCGATATTCTTAAAGGTCACTTTCAGCATTATAATTTTGTTGGCATATTTAATATTTTTAGTGTGATTTATAACTGTCCAAGAATCTCAGAGTTGGAGGGATTCTCAGGGTCCATCTAGTACAACATATATCTAACCAGAAATCACCTCTGCTATTTCCCCAACGAAGAACATCTCACTTCTTATTAACCTCTGGAGAGTTCACACAGGAGACAAACCATATAAGATGAAATAAATGTGGGAAGTGCTTTAAGCAAAAAAGACATCTTAGTGAATACTAAAATTTCATAATAAAAAATATATAAATATAAGCAATGCCAAAGTACCATCAGCAAGAGTGGATAGCTTAGTGAGCAGCAGAGAATTCATTGTAAACATAAATCCTATAAATGTAACATAATCTCTAACCGCCAAAGGAGATATACTACTAGGCATCTGAGACTTTGCACAAGAGAGAGACTTTAGGCGAAAAAAACAACTTCTTCAGGTTGAGAAATTTTATATTGGAGAGAGCCTACAAATGTAACACACATGGAAAATCTTAACTGACTCAGGCAGCCAGCTGGCACAATGGATAGAGCACTGGGCTGGGAAGACTTATCTTCAGGATTTCAAATTCAGTTTCAAACACTTACTAACTGTGTGACCCTGGACAAGTCACTTAACCCTATTTGCCTCAGTTGCCTCATCTGTAAAATGAGCTGAAGAAGGAAACAGCAAACTACTCCAGTATCTAGTATGCAGTATCCAGTACCAAGAAAACCCCAAATGGGATCATTAAGAGTTGAAAACGAATGAAACAACTGAACATTACATTACGAACAACAGTACATTACATCCCTTACTCAGTATCAGATAATTCATAGACAGAGAATTGATATAATTAATATGTAAAGTTTTCAGTCAGTGGAGACTTACTAGAGTAAACATCAGAAAACTCATCAGGAAGGAGACTTTAAAATTCATATGGAAAAACCGTGTAAATATGATTAATGTGGGAAAGCCTTCAGCAACAATTCAATCTTTCTTCAGAGTATTCATGCTGGAAAGAGACTTTATAAATGTAATTAATATAGGAAAGAAATAGTGGAGGCCTGTATGGCATTTTAGCACTTTTATGGTGTATTGTGGCAGCACTGTCTCAAAGAATTCAGAGTCAGATCATCTCTAATTCAAGTATGGAAATTTATTGAGGATTGACACCCTCAGAAGCAGGCTAGGTTCCAAGAGGAAGCGGAAACTTCAGAGAAAGCAAGATGGATTTTCATAGAGTAAAGATGCAATTACATAACAGAAATTATGAAAATTAAAAAGGCAGGAGGGGCTTGTCAAGGGATTAGGCAATAGGATTCAGTAGTCAAACATCTTGGTTGCGGTACTTTCTAATTGGCCAGCTATTGTGGTCCTATCTGGTCAAGATGGATAGTCAGGAATTGTGGTCCTGTCTTAAGCTAATTGGATGATATGATATGATTGTGGTTGAGTACAAGAATACGCTGGTCCAAATATGTAATTGGATCTGGGGGCAGTGGCTAGCTAGGGGCAGTGGCTGTATTGAGCCTAGGGCCTGAGGTGTGGTTAAAGCCGTATTGTGTGGTTAAATCAGAATGCATCTGCTGTTCATTGGGGCCCATAGGGAAGTTAGAATATTAGGGCTGGGGGCAGTTCTATTAGGATTCCATCAATATTATAGAAAGAGAATTAACTCTGGAATCTGAGGTTCATATCCCACCCCTGACAATAATTTACCATGTGATCTTGTATATAGGTCACTTCCCATTTCATCTGTCAATTTAAGGGGTTGAAGCAGATGACTTCTGAGGCGTCTTCCAGTTCTAGATCTACAATGGCATGATTGTTATTGACATCAAAACATTTTTTCTGGGAGAGAAATCCAGTAGATGTAATGAATGTGGAAAAGTGTTTGAGTAGATGAGCTATCTTAGTGAACAAAATAGCTCACATTTATGTAATAGCTAGCATTTAGATAACATTGCTTTAAGGCAAGCCCACACAACATATGGCCCATGAGCCCGCTTGCAACCCACCAAAAGATTTGGGACAGTCCACAAAAAATGTGGACTCTGCTGTTTGTCATGTGACCTGCAGCAACCAACCATCATCAGTCTGTCTCTAGTCTAACCTATCTGTTGACAAAAAAATGTTTACCCTGTTTTAATTTTGGCCCCTACCTACTGCCATGTTGTGCAGGTCTGTTTTAAGACTTGCCAAGTATTTTACATATGTTTTCTCCTTTGTTCCTCACAACCACCCTGGGAGGTAGATACTGTTACCATCTCTGCTTTACAAACTGAGGGTAAGAGAGGTTAAGTGGTTTATCCTTAGTCATGATGCTAATAAATATCTGAAGCAGGATTTGAATTCTGGTCTTCCTGACTCCATGTCTAGCACCGAGCTACCTAGCTGCTATAGAGAATTTATATAGGAAAGGAATCCTAATAATGTAATTGATTTAGGGATACCCTCAGCTAATGGGAATATCAGAGTGATCATCAAATAACTAATGTGGGAATTTGAATGTGAGAAGACCTAAAGGTAGAATTATCATCTTCAAATTAGAAAAACCTTAGGGGAGAGAAAGCCTTTGAAATATAATGAACACAGGAAAGTCTTCATTCAAATTCAGTGACTCATTAGACAGATGAATTAATACTGATAAGAAACCTTAGGAATGTAACTCATTTGCAAAAGACTTCAACAAGAGTTCACATCTTCTTCAACAATGAAGAGAAACTGAATATACTAGATGTAAACCTCTCAAATGAAATTTGCTTTGATATTTCTGCTAGGAGGTCTTTCTTCCTAAATCCAGGGAGTAAGAAGCCACAAATGGTTGACCCAGCAGATTCAAGTGATATAAAAGAAGAGGCTTCCTTAGTTCATTATGACAGTTGTTGGACACAGAGTAAAGACACATATTCACAGTGATGATGTTAGTTCCAGTTCCAGTCCAGATGAGCACTGATCTTTCTTTGTCTCCCTTTTCTCTATGGTACTAGTACTCATAGGCCTCATAGTCATGGTTGATAGGAGGTACATGGTAGAGGAGAACCATTAAGTTTGAAGAGGTAAGGAGCCACACTGATAGAGGCTTTTTTGTGCCATCACCGCAATGCTAGCACAAAGCTTTCTGTTCCTGCACACAACAAACTCCTCTTCTCCAAAAGACTCAATGATTTCTTATTGCCTCTGGGATAAAATAACACACTCTTATAATTGATATTTCAAAACCATCAGATCTGGCTCCAGACCACCTTTCCAGTTTGATCACATGTTCTTCCTCTCATGTTCTAATTCCAACCAAACTGTCCTATTTGAGATTCTTCAATCACATTACATCTTTCATCTTTATGTCTCCCATAAGCTGTCTCCCACTCCTGGAATGTACCCCCCTCCTCACCTTTGTTTCTAGACTTCTACTTTTCCTTTAAAGCTAAACTTAAGTCTACCTTCTATATGAAGTCTTAATTTATTCCCACAGCTATTGGTGCCCCTTTAAATTACCATGTATTTACATATTTCAGATGTGTGGCATATAAAAGGTTCAAGAGACATAATTTCTGGACAATTAATCATTTTATTAATTGTTGCCAGTGGATAATCAATAAAAGGGGTCAGTGACACTCTTGATTGCCAAAGACAATTTGAACATTCAATGAAGACATTGGACCAACTCAACACTTATATGCCGTTGGAAGAGTAGGTATTCCTCAGGGTAGAAATCAACTCTGATTGGTTAACAAGTAATGAAAGAATGAACATAATAATGAGAGATGGTCTTATTCCATTCAGGGTCTGGGTGATATGACTCTGATCACTCAGTTTGGACAAAGAGACTTATCTCTTCCCAGACCACCCCAATTTAGGGCAATATAGACAAAAGAAGGAATCCACTTCCATTCAGACCTGTCTGACTTAAAACACAAATGGACTAGAATTCACCACTTCCCCTAGAACTGAATTTCTCTACCTTTTAATTAGCTATAAGTTTCCCAGTTAGTTACTCAAACAGGAAAGGGAAAAACCTTACTCCTAACTCAATAACTGGTTATTAATATAAGAGAATAATCATTTCTCTCAGATGGATGGATAAAGCATCAGTAAAAGTTTACTTTGTGACAGGCACTGTACTAAATGCTTGTGACAAAAATATAAGCAGGCAAAAGAGTCTCTACCCTCAAGGAGCATTGAGTTTATATTGTAATGGAAGAAGATAACACATATGGTGTAATGATAAGGTTAAAAGAAATACACACATTCTGAAAGACAAGGGCGGTAGGCAGACAGGAAAGAAGAGAGTGATGAACCAGGTAAGGAAAGAAAGAAGGTGGAGTCTGGAGAGAATCAAGGTGAGAAGAAAGTGAAACATGGTCCCTCTCAGTATGGTAGTCTAGGAATGGAGTCCCCAATGAGTCGATAACAGCTTCAGGGCAGAGGTTTCCCATTTATTTAAGTACCTTTTTGCGTATATGTTTACAAGCTGTTTTTGCAAAAGAATATCCTGTCCTTTAGGACAGAGGCTTCATTTTTGTCTTGTTTCCCCAGCTCTGAGGACTGCCTAGTGCTTAACAAATGGATATTGATTGGTTGACCATGTTTTTGGTATCTGTCGATCTGTAGATCATTTTTTTTTCCTTAGAAGAGAAAACAAACACAAAAGTTTAATAATTCTGCCTTCTCTCTGTGACCGTCAGTTATCAACATTTCATCCAAAGGCAGTGTAGATGGCACTTTGTGTTTAGAGTTAGGAAAATGTACATTTGAATCCTATTTCAGACACTTAAATTGTTTGACCATTATTAGCAAACCATCTAATTTCCCTGAGCCACAATTTCCTCAGCTGTTCAATGGGAATGATAAGGGTACCTACCTTATATAGTTGCTATGAAAATCAAGTGAGATAATGTATATAAAGTTCTTTTCAACCTTTAAATATATATATTTAAGTTATTATTATTATCTATCTCAAGCAACAATTCAGTCTTTTCTCTGAACTTTCCTGTCTTCAACAAAACCAAAAAAGTTATTTTTCATACTTAGTATCTATCATCAGCTTCCATTCCTCCTGACCTTTAGCTCTTTGAGCATTATCATATTCCTCCTTGATTTTTCATCCTTAAATCGATCTCCTTTACATGGCTACACTGGTCTTTTTAACATCTAAATTGGCTAATCTGCTGTAATACGACCCCATCAATACATCCATTTTAGGGCATCTATCAAGCATTCATAGTTTTCTTTAGATCACTTCCGTCTTTCTTTATCATTGGAATGGTTTGTGTTGCTGTCAAAATTGAGGCTTCCCAGCTCATTTAGGATGGATTCCCATGAATAATGGTAACCCATAGGATACTACACATCTGTACTCCCAAAATACAGGGAGCAATGCAGAGTATGCCCATCTTTCCTCTCCTTCATCATGAATTCTAACGTGGAGTCGTCACTTCCTCCCAAGGGTCCCATCAGTTCTATTCCAGCAGCTAGTTGCTCATTAGTCACAGTCACATACAGAGCAGAGAACTGATGGTTCTCTCATCACATCTTCCACCTGTCAAAGAAAGAAATTATCGTTAAGGCAAGTCAAGAATCTGTCAGCTTCTCTGCTTTTTCACAGAGAGCAAGAATTCCAGCAAATGTCGGCATAGTTGAAGAACCCTTCCTTACCTTCAACTGTCCTGGGTTTGTGATCTGCTTCCTGAACACTTAAGTCTCTTTTCTTTTCTGTTCAGGTGTTCTATAGTATGTTCTTATATCACTATTGTATCTGGTTCTTCCCATTTAATTCTCGCCTTTGTGTTCTCTCTCATACTTCCTCCTTTCAGACCAGGGATTTCCTCACAAAAATATGTCTTTTCAAACCTTTGGGGATAAAAGAGAGTGCTAGATTTGGAGTCAAGAAGACCTCTAGGTCCAAATTCTGCCAATGGGAAATACTAACTATGTAACCATGGTAAAGTCATTTTCTCTCTCAGAGGTTCAATTCCTTCATCTGTAAATTAAGCATAATAATATGTACATTACCTATATAAAGGGCCATGGTGAGGCCTAAATGAAATGATAAATCATATCAAAAACATTAAAACACTGTAAAAATATCATTCTCTTTAATATAAAATGCTATTCCATTGCTCTTCCATAGACATAGTGTAGTCATGAATCCTGTCCCCCCCAATCTCAGTGACAGCAATGAATCTGAAATCACTTATTTTGTTTGGAGATCATCCATTCACCTTGTTTATTATCTGTACTTGCTCAATTTGAGCACAGACAGCTGTAGTCATGGTTTGTATTTCTGACTCACTTCTTGGATCACTTTGCCTGTGATTACTAGTTCTCTCTATTGATACTCTTTTCCAATCTTTTTGCTGCTTCTCTCTGTGGAATTTGGCTGATAAAACACATATAGGTAACATTTCACCCTCTCCTTTAATTTTCAATTTGAAGTCCTCTCATTCACAATACATATTTTTAACAACTCTCCTTAAGTATATTCCATCAAGTGGTACACATGTGTTTGGTAACCAACTCTCCAAAATTAAAAAAAAAAATGAACATAACACATTTTAAAATTTTAATCTGTATTATTAATATTTTCATCAGTTTCTTAAGTTTAAACAATCAACAAAACAATAACTCAAGCCCTGATTCATAAGCTTTGCCAATTTCAGAAGTCTAAACACCTGAAACTGAAAATTTAACAATAGGCTCTCTAGAGGTGGTAAGAATTGGCCCCAGCTCACCTCTGACTCTATTCCTGCCAATGGTCTGCCAATGCTACAATAAGCTAGAGAGATGAAAAGTATTATTATTACTGTTATAAAAACAACAGTTATGCATTTGTATACCTTTTTCCTAATCTAATTTTTTAACTCTCTGCCTAGAAGAAATACAATAGTATATTGAAAGGACTTCCCATCATATGGAGTTGCTTTTTTGTCCAGGCTACACATAATTATATATATATATGTGTGTGTGTGTGCGTGCATGTGTGTGTGTGTGTATGTGTGTGCGTGTGTGCGTGCGTGTGTGTGTGTGTCTGTGTGTACAGAGCAACAAAATCACAGGATCCAGCACAGGATCCATATATATAGATAGATAGATATAGATATAGATATAGATATAGATATGGATATGGATATAGATATATATGTAGATGTAGATATAGATATAGATATAGATATAGATATAGATATAGATATAGATATAGATAATCTGGTATGGACAGCCCAGAGAACTACACAGATATCTTGAACAAACACCATACATGGACAATGGACCCGGGTTCAAAGCAACTCAATTCAACAACATCCCAGAATTGAATAGGAAGTTCATCATGGCCTGAGTTCCTTTGAGGAAAGTGGCATGGCACTTTCATAGATCCAAAAATCCGTCTTTCCAGCATTCATTTCCTTCTCTTGGTCACATGGCTGTGAATCATGCAAAACCACGATATCCAGGGAATCAGGAGTGTTTAAGTACTCCAACGGGTAATAGAGAGACACCTAGTGGGTATAAATAGGATGCAACATCTTAGCAAAGAATAAGATTGTACACAGAGAGGAGTAAAAGGTATCACCAAAAAGATATATGACTGGAAAAGGATATATTGAAAAAAAATGGAGAACAGGTAGATCTGAATGTTGTATTGGTATCTATGTAATGTCAAGAGACACAGAGGCAGGATGCCACCATGTTAGAGGAATGCCTTATTGAGTATTTGCAGAAAGAAATGGGAGACTTTCTTTGCTAGGACGCTCAGGTGACTGTAATAAACTTAGGTGCCTTGGTGAGGTGGTTCAAGTGACTACACGAGCAAGAGGTTTATATAAGTTTACTTAGTGTGATGAGAAGGACCCTTCCCCATTTGCTAGTGCCCTTTTACATTAACTTGTAAGAATATAGGCATCAAATAGAAACCAATGAGAGATGTTGATAGTTCCCATTATGGTTTCTGGGTCTGGTTGGTTCTGGTTCATTTGGGCACCAAAACCTTCCCTTGTCTTCTTTCTTTCTTCAGAGAGAAAATTCTAAGGAGGTAGCAAATACAGCCACCACAGGGCAAAGAATCCATTAGATCAGAGAAAGTACCATGCCCCACCTTGTACTGGGCAGTTTTATACATCCAGGAGGACGCCATATACCATATCACCAGTGCAAAACCTTCTGACATGCATGAAACAAAGGACCTTTTGTAATCTAGCTGACCTCGGGGCAGGGGGCTGCTGCTGATCAGCATCCTTCAATCTTCTATGGCTTTTAATCTTATCTGTTCTTTTGGCTAGGTTAGAGATGTCCCCTTGGAAAACTTATCCCACAGTGCAGTTTAGGAACTCCCCCCTGCCCTTGAAATCCTGGCTGCCCTCTTGAACCTGCTAACTCCCTTGTAATGTGTGTAATATGTATGGCCACAGCCTACCTCAGTGGTACAGGATTAAGAGACATGGATAGGCTGTGAACTGGAGGGGACATTCCCTTTAATGAGATCACAAATCCATTGAACAACTGTAGCGAGTTCACGATATTTTTGTATTGTTAAAAACAAAGAATAATCAAATACTCTGCTGTGCCTGTTGGATCCTATGATTCTGTTGCTCTGTACAGAGATATGAGTATTAATTGAACACAGAATCCTAGGATTACAGACTGCTTATATTTAGAGATGGAAGGGACTGTAGAGGACAGCTGGTCCAAGTTCTTAATTTTATAGTTGAATAAGCTGAGACCTAGGCTAGTCAAGCAATGTGTCACATGTTGGGTGAGTAGAATGAGAAAGTTTTCCTTCAGAATACCATTTGCTTTGCCTTGGAATCGCAGGGGAATATATTAATGAGAAATAGCTCCCCTTCCCTCAAAAAAAAAAAAAAAGAAAGAAAGAAAGAAAAAAGAAATGAGAACTTCCTAATGACTCAGTAAATCAAAGAACCTGAAATTGGGTCTAAGAGCAGAGAGAAAGAAGGTTCTTTTCTTGGGGGTGAGGGGTTTGACAGGAGGCATCTGGTGTTGTAATTACACAGAGAGGACTGACAGTTTCACACCCTCCAATGACCACTAAAAAACTTCACAAATTTCCCAAGCACTAAAAGTAGGTAATAGAGGAGACATCAGGGAGATAGATGATAGATTGATACATATACATATACATATACATATACATATACATATACATATACATATACATATACATATACATACACATACATACGCACACAAATATATATATACACACATATATATATATATATATATACATATATATCAGAGACAACTCTGTTCTATATTCCAAAGCTATAAACTCTTTTTTCTTCAGAAATCCCCATTTCCATAAGCCAAAACTAATGATCAAGTCTGTTGAGCATTTATTTAGGCCAAAGCTAACCTAACATACTGCATTTAACATTTAGGCCAAAGCTCTCACATATTACATTTAGCAAAAAATGGATTTTTCAGTGCCCTGCAAGAAAATGGAAGAGCACAGTATTAGAAACTCAAGATCAGAGAAACATAGACTAAACACCAGGAGGGGCCTCAGAGATCGTGATGTAAACTGACCCCACTCATTTTACAAATAAAGAAACTGAGATACAAAAAGGTAAAGAGCTTTGTCCAAGGTCACACAGCTAGTAAGTGACGATCAGAAATTTGAACTGTCCTTCTCTTTCTACTACATCATTCCTTCTCTCAAGGAGTTGGAGGGGGGGGGGGTGTGTGAGATAAGTACATTGATTCTCCAAATGAATAACTGAAGCTAAAACTTGTTGTAAAATAATAAAATCATTCTATATGGAATAATGTGATGAGAAACAATATAAACATATGTATGTGTGTATGTCATTTCCTCACTATGAGAAAACACAACAGTTTAACCCAACAAGTAATTCATTAGGCTCCATTCCAAAATCCTTATGTGATTTGCGAATAAACAAAGTGATAAATCCAAACCCATTATATCTCTTTCCTTTACCAGAAACAAGTAAAATATAGAAGCCAGCAATCCATGAAAGTTTTCCAACTATTGGGTTAGCAAATGCACTCCGAAACTCAACTCCAGAATAGAGTGATGGAAAGAATGGAGATCATGTAATCATAGTACTGAAAGGCACCATCTCCAGTGGTTCTCAACCTTCCTAATGTCTCAACCCTTTAATACTCGTATCTGGGCATATCTGCATGTGGGTGGACCCACCTGGAGACAGATAGAGGAGTGGTGTCTTGGTTCCTAAGACCATCAGAAATATGTGTTTTTCGACGGTCTTAGGCGACCTCTGTGACCCCTGTGAAAGGGTTGTTTGACCCCCATAGGGGTCGCAACCCACAGGTTGAGAACCACTGAATTCTAGGCCAAGTCCACCATTTTAATAAATCAGGAAAATGAGGCCCAGGAAAAGAAGAGATTTGCTGCACAAATATACATTAGGGGTTGAGACAGAATGAAAGCCTAAGACTCCTAGGGTTCTTTCTCATTAATAAGATCATTATCTATGAGGACTGCCCTCCCCTTCATTCCTTCCCTCCCTCACCAGAGGAATGTTATTGTGGTTGTTGTTCGTCCAGAAAGGCAAGAAATCTTTCCCCAAGATTTGATTGTCTTCAGGGGCTGAGACTCAAGCTTGGCCTTCCTTGACACAGCTTCCTGGTGGACTCTGACTGAAATAATATGGCTCTCTGTTTACCTAAAGGCATAAAAACACATCGTAGGGTCCTTCGGACGTGGTTGAAGTTATAAGACATCGTGTTTACCCAGGGAGGCCACGCCTGCCCAGATTAAGTGTTACGGTATATACTTGTTGAATATCCATTCCATGTCTGGCCAAGTAAACCTCCCTTTTATTAACTGGTGAATGACCTACGAGCATCTTATTTCATTTCAACACCAACCTAAACTAACAGGGAGTCATCCTGTGTCAGGCCCACTCGTTACATTCCCAAAATTTCCTTCTCATCTGCTGTTGGGGGAACAGGCATTCTTTAAGATGGGAGAAAATCAGACTCAAGGAAATGAAAATTGAAAGCAGCAGGGTGGCTTGGTAGCTCAAGAGCCAGACCTTGTGTCAGGGTGACCTGAGCATAAATCTGATGTCAGACGTTTACCAGATAAATGACCCTGTGCAAAATCATTTAACCTCTGTCTACCTCAGTTTCTGAATCTGTAAAATGGAGGTAATGATAACATCTATCTCCAATTGTTATGAAAATAAAATGAAATAATATTTATTGAATGCTATTATTACTGACAATGTTTGATCATGACAACTAAATCTAGTAAAGAATATTCAATATTCCCCAAAAAACTATACCACTAAGGATATTTCATACAACATGGAAGCATTTCTGACCATTACCTGCCCATTCCATGAATTACCGCCCTCAGCCCCCAAAGCTCACAGATTGCCTTCCTGGACAAACACTGGATTATGTTAAAAGTGAAATTGCCCAGAGCTTTTCATCCCAAGGCATATAGGGCCATTGTATTCAGTAAAATTGCTGTGTACAGAGAGAAGAAAGTAAAGAGTGGATCTTGTTTCACTTCTTTGAGTGAGAAAGGAAGGAGCAGCAAGAGAGGATCAGGCTATTTGCTGCCTGTGGTTAACGCCAGACTTTGTCAATACCTTATTGATTGAAATGACGTGACATTCAAAATTATAAAATACCATCTGAACAAATCCCAATGAGGGGCAGTAGAGCTTTACTGTATGTTTGGAAGCCAAAATACTTTCTTTTAAGTAAAATGCATTTCCATGGACCCCACTAAGTTTCATTTCATCCTATATTGGCCTCCAGCAACTAAGAAAAATCAAAATGCTTTGAAACCATACAGAGATAATAATCCTTCATGGTATAGCCGGAAGGGCTCTGTATTATGGTCAGAGGATGTGATTTTAAGTCCCAGCTCCTGCCACTTACTACAGAGAGACACGTTAGACCAGTCACCGGACCCTCTGGCCTTCATTTTAATCATCTGTTAAAAGAGGGGGTTGGCGTAGA
>CM053592.1:57409847-57471412 GCA_028646515.1 Pseudochirops corinnae
TGTGAATATTATAATGTTTTGAATGTTTGTCTTGATTTGTAATGGAATAAACAGAGTGTTCACTATATTTTGTAATCTGAACTCTAAAGGCTGTTCACAGTAGCATTCCTTTGGAAATCTACTGGTGCATGGCATTACAGAGGGTTACCTGAAAAGTTAAGTGACTTATTTAGTCATATAGTCACTATACATGAGAGACAGGATTTGAATGCAAGTCATCTATTCTCTTAAGATGACTCTATCCATTAGACAGTACTGCCGTGTCATATTGAAGTACTGAAAGTAAAGTACTTGCTTCCAAGGAGACTAATGAAAAGAATGAGTATGTATTCTTTGATAAAGCTTCTTCCCAGTGTTCCCTGGAAAATGCCCTGGCAATTTTATGGGCAACTTTCCATAATTAGGCTTACAGAATATAAAACCTTCTCAGGAAAATAAAATATAGTCAAGAAAAGTTTTGGTTTAAATTATGTCTCAAATACTTTCTAGCTGGTGTATTTCTGGGAAAGTTATTAAAATTCAATAAGCCTCAGTTTCCTCACAGATAAAATTGGGACAATATCACTTGTCAGATCACTGGTTTGTTGTGAGGATCAAATTAGATAACTTAGTAAAGCAAAGTCTAAAAAGCTTAGAAATATCATCTATTATTATAAATATTAGGGTTGGAAACCAATTCCAAGCGAGGATGTTTTGTGCTACACCATAATAATGATGAATGGTAACCACTTTGCACATTTGAGGGTCAAATTTTGGTTTGTGTCAACATTGTGATTATTATAATTTCTATGATACACATTGGCCTCAATAACTTTAAAACAGATATTTTGAGAAAATTTATGGAAAGTCTATCTTCATAGTTATTAATGTACCAAATCTAGAGTTGAATTCTTTCTTGCACTTTTGGACGTTTGTGAGTACCAAGGCAAATAGTGTTGTTTCTGCAATATTTTGTCACAAATTCTATGAAATATGATAAACTGTGACCTTAATGGAAATGATCTTCACCATCTGATTCTAGCTAATGTGTAGGCAACCAAAAACATCTGATCCAGGACTCAGATAGTTCTGTGTGGACCAGTGAGGCTAAGTGATGGAACTTCCCTGATAAACTGGGATCCAGGGCTCTGTCCCGTTTTGGGATCTTGGCCAGAGGATGTTCCAGGTCTGCTGCATATCTCCATACTAACTAGAAACGTTGAAATAACTCCATCCTGCTCAAGGGAGGATAGTGGAACATCCTGCCCAGCACTTGTACCCTGATAACCGAGATAGAGAACAAGGCAGTCACATATGAGGCAGATGAGAGCTAGGGCACTGGGAAGTGTCCCAAGAAAGTGGCTCATGATAACAGTGCAGTTTTTCAATATACATACTGGACCCTCAGCTGAATAAAATTGGCTCAGTTTCCACTGGCTCTCCTGGCCCACGATTCATTTTCAACTCCTTCGTAGAATGCCCACCTGCTGCTGGCAACAGTAAAGGTAATTACTTTGATTGTTCCTGAGGTTTTTTCTTTGCCAGTGTGTTTTGAACAGTGTATTCTCTCAAGCTGCCCCATCTTATTGAATACGAACTCTGAGTATAGAACTATGACATACCTCCACAAGCTAACTAAGGATTTTTTAAGGTTGAAATGATCCTTAGATATTGTTGAATACATATTTTCCTTTGTTACAACTTATTCTGTTGTAAAGGCCTTTTACTTTACCTATTATAGCGAGCATTAATATCAGAAGCTAGAGCTTTGCCATGCCAAATGCCAAATGCCAAATTTGGTCCAGTTATCCTGCAAGAGGTCTGCTAAGACATGACCAAAATGGAAATATTGGAGTAAAAGTCTACAGCATGAACATATGTGTCTTATCAGATTGTTGAATCCTTTTGCAAAGTTCAGATTTCTAAATAATGATGGATGGTGTTGGTGAGGTATGCTTTTTAAAATAAAATTGTATTGACAGATTTTGTTTTTGTATCACCATTTCCCAGTGTTTTCTTCCTTCCTCATTCCCTCAGAAAATTATTTTTTATAATAAAGAAGAAAAAAAGGAGAAAAACCCAGCAAAACTAACCAACAAAAAAGTCTGCTGTTATATGCAATGTTACAGATCTATAGTCTCCCAGCTCTATAAAGAAGCAAAAAGAGCTAGGAAAATTGTCATTTCAACAATTCTGAACAGCTTTTCACAATGCATTAAGTGAAGCAATGATGGTGAGGGATTTTATTACACCATATGTTTGAACCCAACAGATTGTCAGGAGCACAGTTTACTGGTACTCACATAATTTGATTCAACATGGAAAGGAATAAGCATTTGTTAAGTGCCTTCTATGTCCCAAGCACTGTGCTAAGCATTTTACAAATATCTTACTCGATCTGACTGCCTTAAGCAAGAATCCCATGAAGATGGCTCATAAACTTTCAAATATAGCTTAGAATATCCATTTTAGGTACTGCGTACGGATGGATTCTGGAATGGAGGCTTGAATTGCTTGTGAGAAGTACTTGAAAGAGGACCTTTGATTGCCTAGGATTAACAAGATCTCATTCTTATCATAAGAAAAGGTGTTTTGTCAGGTATGATTGAAGAGGCAGATGGACATGACAATTCATTTACTGTACTACTTTCTACATTTATTATCATGAAAAAGAGATCAACCTAAAAATCACTGCAAATCACTACATTTCTATTAAATATAGTTAATATTTATTAATAATCTACTATATTCAAAGTGAAAGGCAGTTTGACACAATGAATAGAAAGCTGGACCTGGGGTGAGCTAGACTTGGTTCATGTCCTGCCTCTAAAACATACATGCTACGCAACCTTGGACAACTCATTTTTTTCCCTCTCATTGCTGCAGGCAATTAAGATTTCAGATTGCAGAGCAGTTTCTGATCTGCACTGGTGAAGGGATTCTATGGACTTCTCAGAAAATACTTTTAAATGCATAAAATACAACATATAGGATTACTGAGGAAAATAATTATGATGAAATACAGTTATTAAAAAAAAACCAAACAACTAACAATTTAATAGACCCCAGGTTAAGAACACTTGCCTTATGGAATCTCAGAAACAACAAAACGATGAGGAACTAAAAGAAAAAGAAATCCAATCTCAAATTAAAGAAGCCTCTTGATACTTATTTAGCTGTGTGAGCTTGGGCAAGTCACTTAGCCAAGATTGTTTTGCCTCATCCCTCCAAAAAAACCCCCAACAACCCCAAAACAAATAACCCTCTTGCATACTGTAACAGTAATGAGATTTGAAGTTCCTTTTGTATTGCTAAACTAAGAGGTACTTAGCACCTAGTTCAGATAAAGCCTCTGTTAAAGAAACAGAAGGTATAAACTCCTGTCTCCTGTTGTTGATGTTAACAGGAAGGGGTTGGCTGAAACAGGAAGCTAATGCTCTGTATATATAAGGAAAGACTCTGACTGGGAGAGACAGATCTTCTTGGAGCAAACTCCGTGGATGCAGAAGCTACTGTCACTGGGGAGTCTGAAGAAGAACTGGGGAGGCTGAAGGAGAGCTGAGGATGCTGAAGAGGAAAGCCCCCCGACCCCCAGGTTTAAGAGAATGATTTTGATTTTGAAAACTTAGATGGAATGATTTGATTCTGGGAACCAGCTGAAACTTCTGCTGAGGCTGAGGGCCAGCCAGAGCTGCCAAAAGACTGAGGAGGCATGACTGTGAGGGATTTTAGACCTTGTCTATTTGTGGCTTTGATTTCCCTGGAACACAGACTGTGAAGGATTTGAGATGGACTGGACACTGCGAGCTCCAGTGTGGAGTAGGGATTCCACAAAGAGCTGGACAAGGACCTGGGAGCTGTCTGCCTTTGAACCCAGGTGACAGTTTGGGTGAATCCAGGTAGGATCTGAGACCATGGAAGCAGATCCAGGGAATCTGAGGGACCACCCTGAGTTAAGCTGAAAGAAGATTTTACTTGGATACTGTGTACTGACTGAGAAATTGTAAATTTACTTGTGACCTAGAGGTGGAGATTCTGTGTATTTTCTTATGATTAAATGGTGAATGATGAAGGATGATTGAATGATTCAGTTGATATAATGATTGATTGACTAAATGATTGCACTTAGTGACTGATGACTGAATATGTGACTGATTGAGTTAATTTAGCCTGCCCCATGACTGGAGAATTTTGACTATTGTACTTTGTGTTCCTTGAGGAGGTGGCAAACCTCCTTAAGGATGATTGAATGATTGAGTTGTTAAGTGATTATTCTTTGATGAAAACTTTGTGACCACTGTGGTGGAAACTATGTGGCCATTTTCTGTGATAAGTTGTTGTGAATGCTATACTTTGATTTTCTGTGATAAGTTGTAACATTGTGAATACTGTACTTTGATTTACTGTGAATGTTTTGCTTTGATTTGTTATGGAATAAATAGTGTTCACTATACTGTGTAAACAGAACCTTAAAAGCTGTTCACAGCAGCATTCTTCTGAAAAGCTGCTAGTGCTTGGCTTTACACACACATGCATTACAATTACTTTAGTTGATTTCTGTTATGGTTTGTTGTTTTTGTTATTGTTTAGTTATATCCAACTCTTTATGACCCATTTTTGGGTTTTTATTAACAAGAATGCTGGAGCGGTTTGCTTTTTCCTTCTACAGCTCATTCCACACATGGCAAAACTAAGGCTGGCTCTGATCTCAATAGAGCTCTTGGCTTTTCATGAGTTCAAATTTAATTTTTTTTTTTTTGCTTTTCTTTTTGAGGGGGGAAGGCTGGGCAATTGGGGTTAAGTGACTTTCCCAAGGTGACACGGCCAGTAAGCGTTAAGTGTCTGAGGCTGGATTTGAATGCAGGTCCTCCTGACTCCAGGGCCAGTGCTCTGTTCACTGCACCACCTAGCCACCCCATGTGCCACTTAGCCACCCCCAAACTTAATCTTAAACATTTAATAGCTATGTGACTCTGGGCAAGTCATCTAACCTTGTTTACCTCAGTTCCTCATCTGTAAAATGAGCTGGAGAAGGACATGGCAAACCACTCCAGTAACCTTGCCAGGAAAACCCCAAATGGGTTCGCAAGGAGTCAGAAATGACAGAAACAACTGAATGACAAGAGCCACCAGCAGCAGCACCATTACCACCACCAAACTCCAGGCCCAGCACTCTATGCACTGTGCCACTGAGCTATCCCTATAGTGTAGCATAGTGGACAGAGTGATGAACTTTGAGTCAGCAGGACCTAGATTTGAATCCTGCCTCTAATATTCCTAGCTCTCTGACTTTGGGCAAGTAACTTCCCTGAACCCTACCTAGTTCTCTCAGCTAGGTGGCTTATTGGCTAGAGTGTTGGACCTGGAATCAGGAATATTTGAGTTCAAATCCAGCCTCAGATGCTTACCAGCTGAGTGACCCTGGGCAAGTCACTTAAATAATATTTGTCTACCTCAGCTTCATCATCTGTAAAATGAGAATAATAGCTCTTATCTCCCAGGGTTGCTATGAGAATTGAGTGACATAATATTTGTAAAGAATTTTTGTGAAACTTAAGAGTGACCTCATCTTCATCTTCATCACCTACAAAATAAAACCTGCTTTTCAAGGTAATTATGAGACTCAAAAGGAATAATGTACATAAGACACTTTATCAGCTATTGTTAATATTATTATTGTCACCATCGCTACTATTACCGTTGTTCTGTACCATACTATGCTTTCATTTGTAAGCTTCCTGTGCTCACAACAAAGCATGTGTAGAAGAAAGATGAAAGGGATATGGCTAAAATACTGCTACCATCAAAACAAAATGTTTTCGCAGACAGAGAAATTTGGGAAACAGACTGCCATTTTAGTGATGTTCCCTTCACAGGGACCTATGCTATGCTGAACTGCTAGACCTTGGAATGCTGCTGTGGACTCCTGCACATTCCCTGCTTTACATCTGACTTTGGTTCCTCCAGGAATTCTGGTTTAACCTGGGTTGTGGTTCTACGTACTCTGTCAGACCAGGTCTCTTTCCTCAGGAGCCTCTCTCTTAGCCCCTGTGATTTGCCCCTAATCCTAGATTCCACCTTCCTGTGGGACTAGGGTCTGATGACTATCCTGGAGTTACTAGTCTTTTAGGATGATTGACTGTTAGCTGTGTCCTCTCTTCATTCTGCCCTGTCAGCCTCACTCAGCTCTGCACTAAGCCTCCTCAAGTCCTGTTGACAGCAGGCAGGGTACAAGTCTTAATAATTCATGCTTTGTAAATGCTATAACAAAAACCTTTTGAGAGATGCTTAAACCAATTTTCTGCTAACTATATAATATAATGTTAGGACTACTGCAGCCAGTCAGTTTGTTTTTTTTTCCAGTGGGTCAGAACAAATTCTTTGATGGGTGGCATTTGAAATAATGAGTAATGTTTACTAATCCTCATTATAGTAAAAGGGCCCAACTCACTCAGGCTGTTTAATTGCTGATTAAAATTGATACTTTTTTTACACTAGCTACTCTTGCGCTAAATTGTTGATTTGGAGAAAAATCCTCAAATCCTGATGCGTTTAATTCCTGTTTTTCAATCTGTCTGCTTAGTTTCATTTTTTAGCTAGCTGGGTTGGAGAGTTACTGAGTGACTGTAACCCAACCTATGAAGCTAGGCCCATACTATGTCTTTACATCTCATTCAATGATCCATCAAGAAAGTCAAGCCTACCTGGGCATCTTGCCATGCTCTCCAATGCTGATTTGCTAAATCTCCCTATCCTTTTTTTCCCCTTTGCCACCTCTTGCTCTGGGGACAATAATAGAACTGACATTTTATGTTGGCATGTATGGTATGTTGGTATGTATGATATGAGTACGATGGTAGACTATTCCATGATGCCACTTGAAATCTCTGTGACTTCCCAAAACAAAACTCCCTTCTCAGGCTTCAACATATATGGTGACAACCCCATCAGAATGTAAATGTCATGGACCAAGGAATTGTGTTTGAAAGGGGCAGTGATGTTTTCTGCCTGTCCTGGAAGTGATCGAGAGGATCTCTAAAGAGATGGGCTGTGCCCAGAGACTTTGAGTATATAATTTGATTGAGAGTTCAAAAATATTTAGAAGAGTCTGAGAGTGCAACTGGTGACACAGGGTTGAGGTAAGGCTTAGAGATTCCAATCAGGTAGAACATACCTGGGACCATAGAGATGAATGCATATTACTAACTGCATTTCCCCTTATTTGAATCTTTCACACAGTTGAAGAGTAACTTGAAGTCTGTCCACGTCATTGTCTTCCTCAACAAAAACCAGTGATTCCATATTATTTCAGAAAGCAAGCACAAATTTCACTAGTGGACATTTAAATCTCTTCACAACCTTGATTAAGTCCATCTTTCTAGCCTTATAATACTTTACTCCCCTTCAGACACTCCAGGAACCAGGTGAAGTGGCCTTCCTTACAATCAAAATTCTATCTCAGATTTCCATGCCCTTGTGAATTTATTCCCAATATCTGGGATATGGTCTTCATTTCTCCTTTTTTTTTTTGCTTTTTGGAGGGGGGAGGGCAGGGAAATTGGGGTTAAGTGACTTGTCCAAGGTCACATGGCTAGTAAGTGTTAAGTGTCTGAGGCCAAATTTGAACACAGGTCCTCATGACTCCAGGGCTGGTGCTCTATTCACTGTGCCACCTAGCCACCCCTCTTCTTCCTAGTATTGCCATATTCTACCAACACCCAGATCAATTGCCATCTTCCACACAAAGCCTTTTCTCAGCCCCCAGCTGGCTGATAGTGTCCCTCATCACTTTATATCTATTTTGTGTATTCTTTTGTTTGTCAACAGTGTCTCCTCTGATAGAATATAAGCTTCTTGAGAGCAGGAACTATTTTATTTCTACTATTGTATTTGCAGTGCCTAGTACGGTACCAGGAACATAGGACACATTTAATGGATACAGTTTGATTGATGATTATTATTATATAAAAATAGTGGAATTATTCTGAATGCCTCATAAAGGAAATCTGAGAAATAGCATCTCAGATATTTCACCAAGAAATAGACCCTTAGCTCCTTTAATGCCACATAAGGACACTTAAATTATAAATACTGCAGCAATAAATACATCCCCAAAGGTTTTCAGCTACTGACATATGTACATAATTTTTCACTGAGAGGGCAAAACAATTTCACAACAGTGAAGCTAAAATCTGGCCTCTGCCCATGTCGCTGGCAGAGCTGACATTCCTGCTCCAGTGCATAGCTTGCTCAAAAAAAAAGCAGCCCTTCTCAGGGCAGGATAAAGAGACACAGAAAACATCCCAATTTCTAGTTCAAAAACGTCCTACCTTAGTTCGGAGGACAGGTAGACGGAGCAGTGCTTAGCCTGGAATTAGGAAGACTCATCTTTCTGAGTTTAAATTCAACCTCAGACACTTACTAGCTGGATGACCCTGTGCAAGGCACTTACTCCTGTTTGCCTCTGTTTCCTCATCTGCAAAATGACTTGGAGAAGAAAATGGCAAACCACTTCTGTACTTTTGCCAAAAAACTCCAAAAACGGGTCATGAAGAGTTGAACACTGAAACAATTGACTGAATCTTATTTGGGGCACAGTAACTTTCCCTCAAAAATTTTTGCTTGCAGGTATAGATATGGAATTTATTAATAGCTAACATAATTATACAGCAGGTTGGTCAACTATATTTCCTATTACCACATAGTCCTACTATGTGCTAACCATGTTGTTCAGCATCAGGCACTGTACAATGGAAAGTATGCCAGATTCAGCATAAGAGGACTTGGGTTAAAATTCCAGCTCTGCTACTTGTGTGACCAAGAAACTTAATATCTTTGTGCCTTGGTTCCTTATCTATCAAAAGAGGGCATTGGACTTGAAGGCCTCTGAAACTCATTCTAGTTCTAAACCTACCATCCTGTGGCCTTATATATTAATATCCTATGAATGTGCTACTATGGATATTATTATCACCAGTATATAGATGAAGAAACTCTAAAAGGTCAATAAATACTTATTAAGCACCTACTACTAGCAGTGCTAGGCACTGTGCTAAAGGCTGGGGATACAAATACACAAAAGAAAGATAGTTCCTGCCCTGAAGGAGCTTACCATCTAATGGAGATTGAAGTGACTTGCCTAGAGTTATCAGCTAGTAAATGTCAGTAAATTCAGTAGACCTGAATTTAGGTCTCTCTGATTCCAAGTCTAATTCACAGTCCAACAAGCATCCCTTCTTCAACATCCAACATCCCTGATTGGTGTTCTCCAACTTCCACTTATTTTTGAAGACCTCCATTGAGGAGCAACACAATACCTCTCTAGACATGTGATTCCACCTTTGGGCATCTTCAGTTAGTTTTTCTTTGGCTATTTTTAGCTTCTACCTTTGTACATTCTTTTTTGTTGTTGTTCATTTGTTTGGTTTTTTTTGGAGGAAAGTGACTTCCCCAGGGTCACACAGCTAATAAATGTTGGAGATCAGATTTGAACTCAGGTCCTCCTGACTCCATGGCTGTTGCTCTATCCACTGTGCAACTTACCTGCTCCCATCTTTGACATTCTTTGACATTCTTCTGCTTTTTGGAGTCTAAGGGAACATATTTAGCTCTTTTCTCATCAAATATATGCATTTTATTTCATGCACTCTGCAAAGTCATTCTCAGTTAAACAGCTTCAGTTCCTTTGCCGTACTGCCTCCTCTCCTTTAGACTAGTTTTCAGCTTGCCAATGTTCTTGTAAACATCTGGTATCCAGGGATGAAAGTCTGTATTTTGGATGCAGCCCGATCAGGGCAAAGTGCAGTGAGATTATCATTGCCTTTCTTTCAGAAACTACATTCCCCCAATACAGTCTCAGATTGCATTAGCAATTGTTGACCATCATGTTATACTACTGACTATATGGAGTTTGCAGATTCAGGCACTGCCAGTTCATTAGCTGGCAGGAAGAGACCTAAAGTGATCACTTCTAATTCATGTGCTGGTGGTGGCAGGGGTGGTGGGGTTTCTTGTAAACCATCATAGAAAATTAAAATGTTATGTTTTCAGGAGCTCTTCAGATGAAAAGATTTCATAGTCTATTTCAATAACATCTTTAAAAATCTGAAATCTCCATCAAGAACAGTCATATCTAATCTAAGTCTTTTATGTTAGGAACAGTGTAATGGATTTGGAGTCTGGAAGATGTAGGCTCAAATTCAACCTTAGTTGTACAAATTGGGGCAAATCACTTAACCTCTCTACATGTCAATTTCTTCATTTATAAAATGAGGGGGTCAGTTTAAAGGTCTCTGGAATTTCATCCAGCTATAAATCTAGGACCCTATGAAGCCCTTTAAGAGTACCGGCTGTCTTGTTTTTGTATATGTTTCCATAGTGCTTTAGATCAGTGGTTCTCAACCTTCCTAATGCTGCAACCCTTTAATACTTGTATGTGGGTGTATCTGCATGTGGGCAGACCTGCCAGGAGACAGATAGAGGAGCGATGTCTTGGTTCCTAAGACCATCGGAAATATGTGTTTTCCTATGGTCTTAGGTGACCCCTGTGAAAGGGTTGTTCGACCCCCAAAGGGGTCACGACCCATAGGTTGAGAACCACTGCTTTAGATCATCTAGGGCACCTAATAAGTGCTTAATTTTTTTTCATTAAGACACATACATACATATATACCACAGTGTAAAGCCACTCCTCACACATGATCCTCTAAGTTTTATAGTTTTGAGCAAATTAATGAGAAGATAAATTGTATTGACTGTTAAGGATACAATAGTGACTGACTGCCTTTGGGAAATTGTGCACTGCTTAGAATTACTCCAAACTTCTTGAAAGTCTGTCTTCTCATCATGTTGTATGTCTGTGAAATGGGGCATACTGCAGTTTCTGAAAATTTAAAGTTGCAGAACACCCAAAAGGTAATGGAGAGACCCATGGTAGGTATGAATAAAGTGGGGACAAGAAGAGACAAGAAAAGTATCATGAGCTGTAGGATACCAAAGAGAAGGTGGGCAGTTTATGTAGAGACAGCAAGGGATGAATGATGGACAACTTGCATGTGTCACTGTTATCTACAAATTCATTCATCATGGGTGTCCACATTAAGACATCTAGAGGTACATCCTCAGCATGAGTGGGAAGACTCCTTGTGGAAGGCTCATCAAGACAAGAGTATGTAGGATGAGGAGGAGGGTGAATGGATTCCAGTCTTCACTACTAGAGGGAAGATCCACATCACATCCATAACATCACAAATCCATCCAAGTTACAGTCTCAGGTAGGTAGTAGACTATTTGAAGGGCAATATACATTGACCTGAAGGCAGAGAAGCTATAAAAGGTCCCCCAAATCGGTTCTGCTTCCTTTTTTTCCTACATGTCAAATCAGAATAGAAAATCCCAAAAAGTACTGTCCTGAAGGCAATAGTTCTATCTCAGGTGTCATCAATCATAGGAGCAGCTGCCAAGGGGATTTACTTAATCGATTTTCTCCTTATAAGGACATTGCTGTCAGCTGTTCAAGGCTTTCTAAGCCAGCAGTTCAACAGTGGAGATATCCTCGGGGCTCAAGAGTATTTGTGTATGTGCACAATATAAACCTATTAGCAACTGTCAGCAACTTTGGTTGTAATAGCTGAGAGCCTCAGGGAAGCAAGGGTGCAAGTGTATGGAGACCACCATTGAATGGTTTGCTGTCATTAACCCTCCCTTTAATGCTTTCAAATGTCCCTTCTCTCCCAGACTGGAAAGTGTTGTTAAACCTTAGTACCTGAATGGATCTGTGATAACATGGACAGGGTACTCTTTCCACTGGTGTTGGTTACAACCTCAATTTCTATACCTCATTTCTATTTAAGTCTTGCCTATGGACCTTTCACAAATCCTCTCCAGAAATTTTTGCCCAACATGGCAGTAGATTCCCTCTAGATCAGGGAATTTTTTAGCCTTTTTTTTTTTTTTTGGTCATGGAACCCTCTGGCAGCCTGCTAAAACCAATAAACCTCTTCTCAGAATGATGTTTCTGAATATATAAGATAAAAATGAATTACCAAAGAAACCAATCAAATTGAAAAATAAATTATTGAACTATTTAAAAAAAAAAAACGTAACTTCACAGTCTCCTGGTTAAGACCTTTTGCTCTAGATTCCTCAGTACTGTGTAGGACTTTCATAGGGAGGATAACAGTGAAGAACCTGCATGTCCATCCATTCTACTCAAATGGAAATAAATCAAGTCAACAAGCATTTATTAAGCACCTACTCTGAGGCAGACAGTGTGCTAAGCACTGAACCAGACATTTTATTCCAACCATTATCAGGGAAGATTCTGATGCTGGGGATCTGGTTCTCTTCTCTTTCCCCCCCTCCATGCACTCCCTGTTCTACTCAACACCTTTTCCAGCTTTCTGAAAAGGGTAATTGTAGAGGGAGAACATAATGATTTTGTTTTTAAGATACCCAAATAGCACCTTCAACCATGAGTTGTGCTGCTGTAGTTCCTTCTTCAAAAGATCCTTGATGTGAATTTTTGGAGTTGAGTTCAAATTCTGCCTCTGAGGATGTTGGAATAGGTAACTTTGAAGATCCCTTTGATCTCAAAATCTATGATTCTATCATTCTTTTAATATTTGAGTTTCTTGTTGTCTTTGTATCCTCTGAGTTCTGAATTCTCCTTCAGCAACACTGGCCTGTCATTTGATTTGTTCATCATTGTGACCTACTACTCTGTGTCAGGTAAAAGGAATCGTGAAGTCACAATTACATTAAAATGACAATATAAAATTATTCAGCAGTTAAAAGACTAATACTAGTAATAGTGACTTTACACCAGAGACCTGGTTCAGAAGGTCCCTCTTCCATGTTGCTGTTCATGGGTCCCAATCTCTAAACCTCTCTGCTCACTTCTTCTACATCCCCCTTTTCTCCTTCATAGTGCCTGCTCCAGTCATTCTATCATTACTGTAGATCCCAGGGATAGCACCACTGCACTGTATATTGGTATGTGTAAGAAAGAGCCCAGAATTGAATATAGGTTCAAAATCCAGCTAGGAATCAGGGTAAGCTTTCAAGCACATCTGAATCCAGGTTGTACTGTTTGATTAACAAAGGTTCTCAACTATCAAAGCTTAGATGTATAATGACTTTGGCCCAATTTTATTCCCATAATGTTCTGTAACTCATTTAGTGGTAGTTAAATATCAGATTAAAGACCCTTATAATTTTTTTCTTTCAATATCACCTCAAGAATGGGAGGAGAAAGAATATCTACTAAATAATATTATTAATCGTAATAATAAGATTTAGCGCTTAATTGGTGCTTTAAGGTTTGCAAAACACTTGATACATGTTATCTCATTTTATCCTCACAATAACAATGGGAGGTAGCTGTTATTATCTGAATTTTGTAGATGAGGAAACTGAGGCAGACAGGAGTCATGTGACTGAGACCATATTTAAACTCAGGTCTTCCTTACTCTAGGTCTAGTACTCTAACTACTGTACCCTAGGTGTCTCTAAGTGCAACAAGGGAAGTTTTCTATGTGTTGTTATATTACTTGGAAACCTAATTGCACAAAAACTCTGGGCATTTGTGCCTATCTACCCAGAAAAAGGTTGCACAGTGGATAAAGTGCTGGGGCAGGAGACAGGAAGACCTGAGTTAAAATCTGACCTCAGGCACTTACTATCTGTGCGACCCTGGGCAAGTCACTTAATCCTGTTTGCCTCAGTTTTCTCATCTGTAAAATGAGCTGTGGAAGGAAATGGTGAACCACTCCAGTATCTTTTCCAAGAAAACCCCAAATGGGATCATGACTGAACAACAAGAAATCCCGAAAAACAAATCAATTCATGTACATACCACTGTACTTTATTTAAATATTCTCTCTCTCTCTCTCTCTCTCTCTCTCTCTCTCTCTCTCTCTCTCTCTCTCTCTCTTTCTCTCTCTCTTCCTTTCTCTGTCTCTCCAATATTCACTGACTCAATCATTTATTTACCAACCTTTATTCAATGCCTATTACATGAAAAACACTAGGGAAGATTAGATAACCCAGATATGATCTTTACCTTCAAAGAGTTTACAATTGAAGAGAGGGAAATAAGACAGGTGTGCAAACAATCCAAATAATCAGTATGAAATAGGATAAGATGATCAAATAAGAGTGTAGGAGAGTTCTTTAGGGACAAGAGCACTGGGCTTTGGAATACCTGTGTTGGCAAGATTCCATCATATCACGTAAAAAAGGGAAGGTGACTAAATGCTCTTGGATTTAAAATTCATTCCCCTAGACTCCTTTGCAAAGCCATTTTATGTTTTTGACATCTGTTCTGTTCCTAGATCTGGCATTTCCCTGGTAACGACCTATTGTTTCTGATCTGTAATGGGCTTTCCATCAAGCTCCTGATTTTCTTGGTCAGCCTGAGTAATCTAACCTGTTTTTTTTCCTAATAGATTCTCAGCCCTGTGGACATTTTTGTAACAGCGCCAGAGTAGGTGGGACAGAATAGAGTTCTATTTTAACTTTTGAAAGTCCTAATTCTCTCTAACTCTTGTTCTCTCGTGTCTCTTCTCTCTCTAATCCATTTCTACATAGGTGCAAAATTGGTATTTCAAAAGCACAGCTTTCTCCTGATCTTCTTCCTTTGATCGTGAAATTTCTGTGGTTCCATATTGCCTCTTAGGAGTAAATACGAACTTTTCCATTTGTTATTCAAAGTCCTTCACAATGTTGCTCTAATCTGTCTGTCCAGATGGAATTCGTGGTACTCTCCATGCCGCCCCCCTACACTGACTCTGTCAATTACTTGCTGTTCTAAATATCACATATTTCCTGACTCTATGCCTTTGTATGGGCTGTCCTCCATAGTTTTGATGATCTCTCTCTTCATTCACTAATTGGAACCCTGGATTGTTTTTTAAAATCAATTTTATTTTATTTTTGCTTCCAAATTCTCTCCTCTTACCCCTTACCCCCCACTGATAAGGCAAGATAAATAAAACCCATCACAAATATGTAAAGACATGCAAAAATAATTTTCTGCATTAGCCATGTTCCAAGAGAAAAAGAAAGTAGAAGAAAATATACTTCAATCTGTTCTCTGTACATCACTTCTCTTTGTGGAGGTGGGAAGCATATTTCATCATCAGCCCTTAGAAACTGTGGTACTTCCAGATCTTTCAAACCTCAGTACCAGCTCCCATAAGAAATCTTTTCTGATTCTCCCAGGTGTTAATGCTTCTTGCTATGGGCCTGACCCCAGATAAATAGCTTGGTATTTATTTTGCATCTCTTTTCTGTTTACTTACCTGTGTGCATGTTGTTTCCTCCTATTAAAATATAAGGGACTGTTACTTTTTCATTTTGTGTAGGGCTTAGCACATAGCTTAATAAATGCTCCCTTGTTTGTTTGTTTCTTTAATTACTTGTTAGATTTACTGACTCAACAACTTTTATAGCAGGGAGAAAGGGATAATTTTAGTTACAACTGAAAAATCTGTACTCCTTTTGTCTTTCTTTTTGACAAGGTCAATTAAAAAAAACTGGTTTATACCATTATTTTTCTTACATAAAATGTCAAATAACACATGGGTTTGGGATGGAATGATTTTATTTTGGGTAAATCTGAATCAAATTTAGCCAAATAGTTAACATTTTTTTGTGTGTATGATTTTAGGAATATAGCTTCAGAACTGGGAGGGATGTTAGAGATCTTTTAGCCCACTCCCATCATTTTACAGATGAAAAAAATAAGAAAATAAAAAACTAAGGCTCAATCCAAGTAGAATCTAGATATAAATCCAGAGCTCTTTCTATTGTCCCACTGGGCCCCAGAACTACATGGGACTAGTGATATATATATATAGAGAGAGAGAGAGAGAGAGAGAGAAAGTGAAGAAAAGAGGACCCAGAATAAGGCTTTGGAGTATACCCATGTTTATGAGATGTAATATAGATGTTAATTAGCTTTTTTTGTTCTGATGTGTTACAGCAGTTGGTGTTTTGAATTGTGAACCTCTTTGAGGCCCCCAAGACATGAGAAAGGCCTAAAACCTGGACTGGCCAACCAGGAGAGACATTTTGCCCCACTCTGAACCTAACCTCCAATAATGCTTTGTGTTCTCTGGCATAACAGACATGGTTTACTTTGCTCTTTGAGTGAACCCAAAATGCCCTTCCTGTGTTAGCAACCACAAGGCAAGATGAAGCTGATTAGGAGCATTCTTCTGTTTATGACTACCAAGGACAAAGCATCTTGAAATGAACACTATCTTGGATAATGGGATTTTTCTTATGTTATAGTACATCATATTTTGTTACTACAAAAGACACACAGACATCCTAGATCTATAATTTCAATTGACACCTTGACATTCTCTTATCTTATTGTATTTACAACCTATCCAATTAAGAAAGCCCTTTCTCATATTATGGTTAACACATAGGAGACTATAATTTTGGCTGACATAAGCATCCTGAGCAAGGAAGGGAGGGAGAGATGAGAAGAAATTACTCTGAAGATATAAGATCCCCTCTGTCCTTGGGCTCATTTTCACAATGAACAATCAGGCATATCTCTATGTACATGTTCCACAAGCTTTGAGAGAAATAAACATGCACATGCAGCCTAATTTTGTTTGTCTTTCTTAGAATGAACTCAGTAAAGGTTGACAGGATATAATTTATAGTTTCAAAATTGGTTCTTTTCACACCTTTCTGATTCCTCCTTATCCTTCTTTGCTAATTAACATCTATATTACATCTCATAAACATGGGTATACTCCAAAACCTTATTCTGGGTCCTCTTTTCTTCACTCTCTATATTTTCTCTTTTGGTCATCTCATCAGGACCCATGGAATTTTTATCTCTATTCTTATGACTTGTAGATCTATATATAAATCCAGTCCTACCCTCTTTCCAGAGCTACAGTTACAAATTAGGAACTGCCTATTCAGCATTTCAAACTGAACATCATATAGACATCTCAAATTCAAGAGTCTTGCACAAAATTCATCTTTCTAAGTCCACAACTCTTCTAAAGTACAGCAGATATGAAACTGAAATGTTTCTCAGGTTAGAACTCTCAGTGTTTTCCTCTACTTCTCAATTGCATATCTGATCAGTAGCCAAGCCAAATCTTGTTGTTTCTATCTCAACACATTTTATCCCCTTCTTTCCTGTCATCTAGCTAGTACCCTAGTTCAAGACTAATCACCTCTTGGTTAGAATATTACGATGATCTCCTAATTGGGTTCCCTTCTTCAAATCTCTTTTTCTCTCATCTATCTCCTCGAGAGATGACAAAATTATTTTTTCTCCTAAAATACAGATATAATGATAGTCTTTCACAACATGACTACTATGGAAATGTTTTGCATAACTACTTATGTGTAACCTATATTGAATTGTTTGTGTTCCCCGTGGGAGTGGGTGAGGAGGAAAGAAGGGAGAAAATCTGGAACTCAAAGTTTTAAAACCAAATGTTAAAAAAAAAAAATTGTTACATGCAACCAGGAAATAAGATATACAGGCAATGGGATATAATCATCCATCTTTCCCTACAAGAAAGTAAAGGGTAAGGGGGTAAAGGGAGAGATAGAGGGATACATGAGAGGGCAGACTGGGAAAAGGAGTAATCAGTATGCTAGTGGTGAGGAGTAGGGGAGAGATGGGGACAAAATCTGGAACTCAAAATCTGGTGGAAATGAATATTTTTAATGTTAAAAATAAAAAAAAATAAATTCTGAAAAAAAGTGAAAAATAGAAAAAAAAAAAATGTTTTATAACTGGTATTCCATTTCCCAAAGCTTTTACACTGGCTGCCCCTCATGACTGGATTGCATCTTTCCTCATGCAAATCTTTTAGAATCTCCCGTTTTCTTGTATATTTGAACCTAAGATTGCCTTGTCATTGAGGTTCACTGCACAACTTTTTAGAGGTATTACCATGAAAGTTACTTGTGAATAGACCATAAAGTTTCTCCTTTCTACTCTTTCTACTTCTACTCTCATGCAAAAATAAATAACAAAGCACACATATTTCAAAGATAAAATCTGAAAATACTTACTGCCAGCATTTTTTTTTCATTTATAGAAATGACTAAGTCTAATAGGGTATAGGAGGGAGTGTGCCCCTAGGTTTTGGTGGAAAATGCTTGTAATTTTTGTATTTGTTATATCTTTGCAGCAAGTATGCCTTTGTAAAATGATAATTTATGTTAATTGGTTATATGGAACTGGGGCACTAATCACTGGTAGCTAACAGTGGGAGAAACATATCATAATGAGGGCTTTAGTTGCTAGGGTTAGAGAAGAGATATTCCTCAGGGGGAGATATAGCTGGATTTGCTCTGAGAGAATGAATCCAGAGTCTTGCTCCATGTGCATATGCATACATACACAGATATAATCAGTTATAGATGCCATATATCTCAGGGTCTTTAGCATGTCTGATATGCATCTCAGATATTTGTAAATACATTTGTAAATCAATTGGTAAATTTTTTCTTTGAAAAGTCAGAATGATGACATAAATCATAGCCAGAGAGATGGAGAAAAGAGTAAGCTAGTTTTTGTTTAAAGAATAAAAAAAATGAAGAGCAGAATCCACATCACAAAATTCCCATGCCATCAAACAGCCATAAAATAGGAAGGATAGAAACTCTGATTGTAAAGAAAATACCTTGAATTTTGCAGATTTTCAAGTCGGAAAAAAACCCCAACCTGATCCCTTGCTATTAAAAGGTTATTTTGTCTTTCCTTTGTCCATGAAAAAACCTTTGTCAGGAGAGCTTAGTTCAATTATTGAGTGGTAATGGTACATGGATTGAAGTATAGGGACTAGAATCCCAAATTAGCATTCATGGGAGTGATTGAATAATGACACTGATAAAGCCAAAGCCACCATAAAGACCTTTGGGTTTTGGTTTGACTTCACAATAAATAAAGACAAATTGGATGCTCTTCCCCTAAACAGTTGCTGTGAAAAAGAAGCCATGTCACAATTTCAATTTAGATGAGTCCAGAACTCAATTAAATGCCTGGGAATTGGGAGAGTTCCCAAGTCTACAGAAACTCCCAGCTTTTAACAACATCCTTTATTGCAATGTATAGGGAAGGATTTATGCAAGTGGATTGCCTGTCCTTTCTGGGCAAGATTGGCCAGCTAAAAACATATACTTGAGAGGAATTTATTCCATTTTATGATAATGCCATTAAAAACAAATGAAATTGAAAAGAATCCTGTGTGAGATGATCCTGGTTAATTTTTTTTAAAGGAACAAATAATAGGAAGAGATGGTGGAAGCAAAAGTACCAGTAGCAATTGGGATATAAGGAAGAAAAAAATATGGCAAAATAGTATGAGAGTTTAGAGTACCTATTATAAAGCAAAAAAGGTGGAAAAGAAATAAAGTAGTTGCCAAATATAAACAGTGTGCATAAAGAAGGGACAAATCTCTTTCAAAAATTTGGTTTCTCTTAAAATTTGTGAAGACAGAGGCAGAGAGTTATTGGGCCAGAATGTTAAATGGCATTGCTTTACTGGGTGGTTTTGCTCATTGTTTTTCTTTATTACAAGGCAGCGCTTAATATGGAAGAGATGGAAAGTGTATAGAAGTGATCATAATGCAAAAAAAGGTGTTTCAATAAAATTTAGTTTAAAATAAAAAAAACCTAAAATGTCTGAAGAATCATAAACACGCATTATCACTAGACCGCCTCCTGATCTACAGATCACAATGCTTGTTATAAGTTGCTAATAGTATAGAGGAGATCATAAACATTTTGGAATTTCTCTGTGCCCAGTTTTTCAGACACAAATTTAGTCAGTATAGTAAGTATTAGGTAAACTAGGAAATAGCCCAAATGGAACACGTACTGAATCATTCACGTGCATCATTCAGTTGGCAAATCCTTATGTTGTGCTTTGTGACATCTCTTTAAAGATTCAGTTTGATCCAACTAGCATGTATTAAGAATGCCTGCTATATGCCAGGAACTGTCCTAAGTTCTGGGGATACAAAAACCAAACAGTCCTTGAAGGAGATTCTGGTGACTTGGGGCCAGGCTGGGGTGACAATATATATATCCTTGCCTTATTAACATTTTCTCTATCACTTCTACAATTCTAGACCATTGACAAAATAAATGAAGCCCTGATTGGTACCCTTTACTGATTTCTGAAATGTAAATGCTTACACTGAAAATACATCAGTAGGCTAGCACACCCCTGTTATATGGATGAACAAATTAATAATAATTACAGATAAAAACAAATTAATTAGGGGGTAGATGTTATCTTTAAAATCTGTGACCCTGAATAAGTTCCTTTAACTTCTCAGTGTCCCAGGAAACTCCTTAAGACAACAAATTGCAGAAGTGTTGTCAATCTGCATCAGAAGATGTGGTCTCCACATTTGAGAATCCTTACATTTATGAAATCAGAAATTTAAGCTCTTCTCCTCACCCCTTTCTCATTCCCAAATCCACCTGTTTATGAATTTCTAGGGACAGACACAAGCCAGGTCTTTACCAATCAAGTGAAAAAGAGAACAGAAATTATATAGATGGTTAATATCCCAAGATGGTGTGTGTGTGTGTGTGTGTGTGTGTGTGTGTGTGTGTGTGTGTGTGTGAAATATTCAGATAATGGAGGCAATGGACCAAAGTAGAAGAGTTGAAAGAGAACTATGAGCTGCCCCCCTCAACAATGACAGAGAGTATAGACTAGTATAGCAATACAGACTGAGAACGGGAACAGACCTTAAGACATGGCTGAGTTTAGTCCTCTCATTTTGCACTTGAGGACTTAGAGATGTTAAGTCATTTGCCCAGGGTCACACAGCTAGTAAGCATCTGAAGCCAAATGGGAATCTAAATCCTCTTAACTCCAAGTGCAGTACTTTGACGGGAGGTGTCAAGCATATGTACCATGGGCCACATGTGAAACAAAATGGGGAAATATTTAACAAAGATAATTTTAAAAATACAATAAAACATAGATTACATTACATTAAAAAACTAAGTCAACATATGGCTCTCAGGGATCCTTAGTGTGGTTTAATGGCCTCTATTTCTATCAGGGTTTGAGCACCCTGCTCTACCCTATGCTTCCTTTCCCTGCCTCTCCCCCTAACCCAGATGACATTATTGTTCAGTTGTTTCAGTCTTGTCTGGCACCTTATGACCCCCATTTTGGGATTTTCTTGGCAAAGATTGTGGAGTAGTTTGTCATTTCCTTCATTAGCTCATTTTACAGATGAGGACCTGGGAAAAAAAAAGGGTTAAGTGACTTGCCCAGGGTCATATAGCTAGTAAGTTCTGAGACTGGGTTTGAACACCAGAAAATGAGTCTGTTTCTAAGCCCAGTGGTCTCTTCATTGTGCCTCTTAGCTGCCCAAATCTAGATGATAGGATTTGATTAAACACCAACTTGGTACAAATCAATTTGAAAATCTTCACAAGACAATGAATATTTTATAATTATATATTTTATAATTTATATTATGATTATTTTATAATGTAATTATTAAAATTATAATTTATTAAATAATTTAAATTAAATATTTTATAATTTATACCAAATCGAAGCAAAATAGAAATGAGAAAATGAGACCCTCCCCACCTGATCCTTAACAAAAAACAAACAAGAAAATGTTTCAAAATAGAAAGTTAAAGCTAGAACATAAATAAATCAGAACATAAAACCTAAATCCCTGAAGTATTTCTCCTTGATTCCCCAAATGAAAGGTAATATTCAACAACAGTAATACCATCATACTGATAGCACTGTATCCTAGTAAAAGACTGGAATGGAGAACAGTGTGAAAGTGGAAATAAGGCTTTAATTAGGCAAAGCTGGAATGTTGTAGCATTTGAGAGGGCACTACTGGTTTGTCAATTAGAGAGGAGGGGGATACAGAAAAGCTCCAACTCATCATATAGGATGATGATGGCAGAGGCAATCCGGGTCCATTTTCTGTAGCAATAACTCAGTTCACCCAGGGTCATTATTAGTCATTCATTCAGCCATTTATTCAAGAAGTTTTCATTGTAACATTGTATGAATAGCAGTGTTCTAGCGATATGATCTTTCACACCTGAATTTAGAGACAAATAACAATTTCTTAGCTGATGAGGTAACTCATCAACTGAATGATGCAACTACATTTAATCTGAGTGTTCCAATTTGCACTATTTCTTGGTTTACCTGGCAATTATTGTACTTAGGAATGTTGTTTCTGAGAAGCTGGACACTTGGGGACATTCTGAAATGTTTACAATTTCCTCAGGTGCTTTTAATGACTTGTTAAATAACCACAAGCAGCAGGTCACTCTTTATTTCCCCTGGGGATATGGCAGGTTTAGAGGGATGGGAAGAGGAAAGGCTTGCAGTGAGGAAGGAAGAAGGGAGTTAGAATGGAAAGCACTTGGAAGGCTCAGATTAGACTGAGAGTTCAGTTCTAGTTTAGAGTACAGGTCCTTTAGAGGTCAACTATAAGACCAACTGTATAAAAAGTGAACTGTATGATATTTTAGGTACCTTCCCACTCTCAAATCTATAATTCTATGAATAATATGTAAGTTTACCAGATAGGCAAGGAATTTCTTTGGTCAGACTAGTAGAAAGAAGGGAGCAGTGAAAGTCACACGCTCGAGTAATTGAAAGCTACATTGAACAAAGCACTCTGAAATATAATTTATTCCTGGTCTCCAGGGAGTGGATAAAAATGATCTAATAGGTCTTTTCCATCTCTGCTTTCTATGACCCAGAGCCGTTAACATCACTTTTCCTCATCATGTTAAAAATGAATTGCCTATTTACCACTGAACTCCAGAAAGGGATTTTTCTTCCTGGGGAAGATAAAAACTGGAGTTTGCTACCTGCACTTCAATTCACCTTAATCAATGTGTCAAATAGTCATTCTCTTCCTGATAATATCATTTCCTGAGACCTTTTTGTACCTGCACAAAACCCTATTCTCTTCATATACATGGGAAAGCTGATAAATTTGGGTTCTGAGAAAATGCTCATTCTTCACTGTCAAGACAAAGCCCCTAATAATTTTGGGAGAAATTCTCCAAAGAAATGATAATGTGATGTGCAAAATTGCAAACAAAATGAAATGAAATGGCCTTTAAATCTCTAGTAGTCTACACATACAGGTCATTTATTACCAGCTGAATCAGCTCAGGCTGGCTTGCCATGACAATAAACTACTGAGAAACATGGAGGTAGGAGGGATTCATTTATATACTACTATATTGCACAAATTCTCCCCCCCCCTTTTTTTTTTGAAGGGGAGACAGGCATGAAAAGGAAGAGACACCATGTAAATTTCTCACCAAGGAGTAAGTGGTGCTCTTTGGATGTATGTGAGAAACATTGCTGTCACTAAAAATAGTTGGAAAATGGCCTAATTTGTAATTTAGAAAGAAAATAGATCATTGTTTCTTTCACAGACTTGATTAAATGAGGTAATAAATCATGGGGCTGATAAATGCCAGGCATCTGCCAGGGCAAGATTTGGCAAAGGAAGTGACAAATAAAGAGTCTCCAAGCAGTAGGAATTTTATAGGCTTTCACAAAAGTGACAAGTCATGATAAAGGGCAGCATTATGCCTCCTCCACTGATAGTCCATAAACAAACACTCTATTGCAATTCTTTTGTTTGTCCCTCTTTATCTTCATTTGGAGTGGGAGGCATCTCTCCCAGGAGGGACAGAGAGGAATTTGATTTTTTTCTGCTAATTAAATGCTCTTCCCACTAGACTCATGCTTTATCATATTCCTTGAAGTGAGAGCCCACAACTAGGCAATTTACTATAAACTCCCATAATGCCTAGAATTAATTTTTATTCTAGTATGTAAAGGTGTTCATGTCCCTCCTATCGTGTTCCTTACTTTATTTACTGGATCCCCTAGCAGCGTACATGCATTATACTTGGGATGACTTAATCATATCAACAAATTGAGGTCATGTATATAAAGTGCTTTTTAGACCTTAAGATGCTAGAAGAGCTATGGCTCATCACCATAGCCATCAGCACCACCATGATGATCATATTGTTTTCATCTTTTTTTTGATGGAGTTCAGATAGACACACACAATTCCTTACACATAGCCACTTTCCCCATCTTGGTTTTGATATATTGCAGGTCAGCATAAGAAATTAAATGGAAATTTTTTGAGAGTTTTGTGGAAACTGCAGATGACAAGCAAAGCCCAGTAGAAGACACAGAGCCTATGGCCAAGTACTTAACCCAAATTTTACAATAAGGTACTGTAAACACTCCATAAAAGAAAGAACAAAAATTTGGACTTCTTTGGTATGAAGAAAAGGTAAAAAAATTTTATGCAGAATTCCAAGATTGCAGGGGTACTGTACACCATAATGTGGAAGGGATAGCGGTAGTCTAGGGCCAAGTTGTTATGCTGTTACTCTTATATTTAAAATTCTTCAAGTTACTGCGGAAGTTAATGAAATGACAATTTTTTTAGTTGAATCAAAGCATTAGATTGTGAACTCATCTTCTGCAGATTCACTGAAAGCATCTTTGGGATGTCCCTAGTATCAGATGAGATGGTTTCTAGTGATAAATTGTACATTTTCTGCTCATTCCCCATATAACCTTCATATAATTTTAGATTACAAAATGACCAATGGGTCCAGGCTTCTTAAGGATAACCCTTTGGTAGGTTCAGGTAGGAGAAGAGGTACAACGACCTGGTCCTGATTTGTCATCCAAAATACTTTTACTTCCACAAATGAATCAGTACTTAACCATCTGGATGCTGCTTCTCTGTTAAGATATTATCTGAGTTCTTATGGTTGTCCCACGTGAATGGCTTTTTGATTCCTTTATTGGACTTTAGGCATGTCATAGGATACATCCAGATACAAGTTACTTTTGGTTCTGTTTGACAAATCCAATGGTATGTACCTGCTATCAGTCTTAACTATTATGAGGCTGAATGTGTCTATTCATTTCAAAAATCTTTCTTTTGGATTTTGTCTTCTTGTCATGTGCTCTAAGAATGTTTCTCAATCCTTCTTCCCCGTTCTGGCACGAAAGCATTGATATTTCTCTAATTCCATTACAATGCCCTATTGCTTTCTTGTATTGCAAGAATTTTTGTCAAGATATTTTCCAAATTTGTAATGGCCCATTTTAGAATTCCTAAGGTATACACTAGGGCAGCTACTTGGCACAGCAGATGGAGTGCTGGATCTTAATTCAAAAAGACTTTTGTTCAAATGTGGCCTTAGACACTTACAAGCTGTGTGACCTTGTGCCAACCACTTTATCTTGTTTGCCTCAGTTTCCTCATATGCAAAATGAACTGGGGAAGGAAATGGAAAATTACTCCAGTATCTTTGCCAAGAAATCCCCAAATGAAGTCATAAAGAATTGGACATGATTGAAATGACTGAACAATAAAGGTATACATTAAAAAATAGCATTTCTTAAGTGATAATTGCTTTAAACCTGTGCTTCCCATTCAGTTTTCATTCCCAGACCAGTTTCCTCATCTATAAAATGGGGTTGTTGTGAGATTCAAATAAGAAAATATTTGCAAAGGTCTTAGCATAGTGGTTGGTACCGAGAAAGTGTTATATAAATGTTAGCTACTAGTAGCTATTAATTTAATTATACTTTTACTTTGAAAAAAACCCATCATATCTCCATTTTCTATTCCATATGGATAAAAATATGTTCTGCATAAATTGAAATAGCTTCATCCTTTGAGGGATTTTAAAATACCAGACCTTCATGTATTAAAAAAAGATAAATTTTATTTACAATATTTTATAAAAGCTACTCAGTGCAGAAAATTCTACCTATCTCTCAAAATATATGTAGGTTCCCAAGACACTTATAATCCGGGCCTACCCTTCCTAAAATGTACTTTTCTGCTATAGTACAATCATCTTTTTTTCTGTGCAACTATGTTATGGAAATGCATGTTTTATTTCTTAAGTTCAGAATAAAATAAATAAAATTCAAAATCTGTTTTGCTACCCATTTTAGGAGATCACAATTAGCAGGCTGTGGAACAAAAAACAGAATGCCTCTTTTGGAACATTAATTACACAAATATTTAATGAGCACCTAGCATGTTCAAAGCATTGTGAACAAATTATCAATACAAAGACATAGTAATAATGCAAAGACATATGGTTCTGCCCTCAAAATCTTCTCATCTAAGGACACCGAAATACTCCTTTTTACTTGACTAACCATATGATATATGTGCCAAATAAGCAGAACAAAAACCAGCCACTATAGAAGTTAAGAAGGGGGGTGACTGCAGTGAGTCAAGGTGAATTACCTATAGCCTACCTTTCTTCTTTATTTCTCTTCAGGCATCTCAGCCAAATTGGTCTTCTTGCTAGTTCTTTTACATGACATTGAGTGCCTTATCTCTATCATTTTAGCCAGGCTGGCGTCATGCCTGGAATACACTACCTCCTTATTCCCTGAATTCCCTCCAAGCTCACTTCAAGTACGACCCTCTATGTGAAGTGTTTCCTGATCCCCCATGTCCTGGCTACTAGTGCATCCTCCCAGCTTCTACCAAATCACCTTCTATGTATTTGTATTCATTTATATGGGCACATATTTCTTCCTCTGAATTTAAGTTCCTTGAGGGAAGGGACTATTTCATTTTTTTTTTCAATCTTAGTATTTCCACAGCCCAGCACAGTAAGTACTTAATAAATTCTTGTTGCTTAAGGAAGTAGTTATGCCTTGAAAGGTGAGTTAGTCTAGTCGATGGAGGTCAATGTGGATGAATAATAGGACATCAGTTTGTAAGGGAGATTTGGGACCACATTTTGGAAGGCCTTGAAAAATAGTCTGAATTTAAACCTTATACCAATTGACAATGCAGAGACATAGATGTTTTCTCAGAAGATGAATGATAAGATGAAAGTTACATTTTTGAAAAACTAATCTGGAGGTAGAGTTCATGGAAGATTGGAATGAAAGCTATGGATTTTAGGAGTCTAGGTATAAAGTGATAAAACCCTGAGTTAAAGGGAAAAGGTAACAGCGGAAATACAAATAAAGGCTTGAATTGGAGAGAGATCATGAAAGACAAATTGATGAGAGATAGGAGGAAGACTATGAAATCTTCTTTGAGAAGTGGGAATAATAATAGGACCTACTTCCCAGGGTTGTTGTGAGGATCAAATGAGACAATATTTGCAAAGAGCTCAGCATAGTGGCTGCTACATTGTAAGCCCTATATAAATGTTAGCCATTATTAGCTATTTTATTAGGCTGTCATTGGTTAATGACAACAATGGGAAGGAAAACAAGGGAAGAATGACCAGATTATAACTATACTGTTAATTTCCTAGGAAATAATTTTTAGCTTGTATCACTTTTTTTGCTTTTTTTTGTTTTTTTTTGGAGGGCAGTTGGGGTTAAGCAACTTGCCCAAGGTCACACGGCTAGTTTTTGTGTTAAGTCTCTGAGGCTGTATTTGAACTCAGGTCCTCCTGACTCCAGGGCTGAGGCTCTATTCACTGCGCCACCTAGCTGCCCCCTGCTTATATCACTTTTAAATATTAAATAACTAATCATTGAAGTAACGTTTTTCCTTGTTCCAACCCCTTTTCTTCCTTGGTAAAAGACTTTAGCAGGTATTTTTAGGATTTTTCTTTCTTTTTATTTTCTCTATTTTCTATAAAGTTTGCTTGGCCTGGAGAGCTGGCCAAAGAATAGCTTAGATGCTGATGAAAAACTGTGGAGTGTTTTCATTCAGTCCTGTGTTTACAAGGCAAGATAAATAGGTGGTGTGTGTGTGTGTGTGTGTATGTGTATGTATGTGTGTGTATATGTATGTGTGTATGTGTGTGTACATGCACACATATTATGGAGGTATGTATGTATATGAGCATGTTCAGAGGGGAAAGAGCCATTTTTTTACTTATGCAAAGAAATAATTTAAAAATAGATCTAGCTCATTTTTGTGACTAAATTCCTTATAACTTTATGTCATTTAAATTAAACAAGTGATCCTGAAGTGCTTTCTATGTACAATACAAGATGTTAGGCATGAGGGATAAAAAGTAAAAAAAAAGTCAGCTGTTGCCTTCAAGAATGTTATAGTTTTAGTCTCTGTGTATATGTGTGTGTGTGTGTGTATTATATATGTGTGGGTATATGTGTAATAAGACAAATATACAGATAATTGTGATACAGGGTGTAGATTTATAATGGAGGTACAGACTAATATGAAAGATTTAAATCTATTAAATTATTATATTCTGTTTTTAAGGATCAAATTGATGGGGAGAGTAGCAATAAGTTAGCCCTGGATGAAAACTTTCTTGGGTCTAAGGATGTGGCATTTGATAACATATTTGTGGCTTGAAGGAAGCTGGTAAGACGTGTTCCTCTCATTTCTTGTTCAACCCCTTCTACAGAAAGACTAATTGCCCTTACTTAAAGGAAACATGGCAACATTCTGGTGATAGATCACAGATCTGTATTTAAAAGGAACCTAAGAGGTCATTGAATCCAACCTGATAATTTTGCAGATGGGGAAACTGAAGTGTAGCTAGGTTGACTTGCCCAAGGTCACATAGCTAGTAAGTATCAAAATTGGGATGTGAATCTATTTTCTGGATTATTTAGTGCTACAGCATAGTGGCCAAGTCATAGAGGAGGAAAGGAGGGTTGTTTTGCAGTGGAAGAGAAAGGGGTCTTGGAAAGGATGATAGGTAGCAAGAAGATATAGGACAGCTATTAAGAGATAAAGGAAAGATGAACTCCAGAGGGAGGGGGGCTGACTACTACATACGCTGTAGTAACATGAAAGGTTAATATGGAAGTGTAATAAAGAGAATTGCCTTTGCATTGAGGGAGGGTTACACAGGTAGATAGTTGGGGGGGGGGGTCAGAAGAAGGATAGGACAATGATGTGACTAGAATGAACCTGTGTGCAGTATTGCAGAGGAGAAATTAGGAATTATACTCATTGTCTCTGCTACTATTTTATTTTAGTTATTCCATTAAACATGCTCTACTATGTGTAGAGCACTGTGCTAGGACCTATAAGGGACATATTTGGCTGTAAGAGACATTTAGCTAATGTGGTTTCTGCCATAATGGAACTTCAAGTTTGATAGGAAGATGGCACAAACATAGATGATCTTAATGTCATATGGGAGTAGTTTTTTCTTCCATTACAGGGTCTCTGTGCCCTAACCATGCTTTGCCCTTCAGCCCTGTCTTTTTTTCTGGAACTCCTCTGTATTTTGACCCCTTCTATTTTTGGAATTTTCAAAGTCAGAAAAATCCAGTTTCCTTGCTAAAAGGAACAACGTTCCCCATGACATTAGTCATGGTAATCCAATGAGAGATACCTGAGTGAGATGCTGGCTTTCTCTAAAGTATAGATGCCCACTTCCCTGGTGCCAGACATAACTTGATTCCTGACCTGCATGGAGGCATGGAGTAAAGAGAGACTCAGGAGTTCTATCCACTGAACTGGTTAGAGTTGGGTGTAACCTTCTGCCCAATCCTGGGAACAGCCTTATTCCCAAACTATGTTGGATTCCCTCCTCCTGCAATGGCCTAGAGGATATCATTTCAGGGATCTCCCTTGATAGCTCCACTTGATTATTTTCCCTGACCTTTCCCATTCCTCTTTGGAGGGGTCAAACCCAGGGTCAGAAGGCTTGATTTACTGCTCTAGTTTTAGATGTATTGGCTGCTGCCTCAAGTTGGGAAATCCCTCACTTTCTTGCCCTTGTCTCTCATTCCCTTGAATGTCTCCATTCCTTGGGTGTCTCCATGTAACCTTCCATTTTGGCCCCTCTCTTAATCTTATCAAATTAAAGGGCTTGCTGATTTTTAGCATTAACAGGGTCATATAACTCTTCTAGAAAAGTTTAAATCCTAGCAATGAATCCTAATATATGAAATATATAATGTTCTGTGATTAGAGGCTTAAGATGAAGAGCTTTGTGAAGTCAGAGAGGGAAGGTCACAATCAACACTAGTATCATGGAAGGAATCAGTGGGGTAGGGTTAGCTTATGAAGTAGAGTCCACTGGTTGTGGCCATGACTACTGATGGGTAACCGAGAAAGTGCTGAACTTTTAGCTCTAAACTTATCACTGGTCTCCGCTTTCATATAGAACTATGTTGGTGGTAATTACAATTCTGTTCAGTTGTAGTTCACAAAGTGTGATAAAAAATGCCCAGGAAAAGCTTGAAATTCTTTTTATGTCTTCATTCAGTTTTGACCTATGTAAAATTACTTAACATATGATGTTGACTTCTCCACTTTGATCTTTTATATCACTTTCCTAAAGCAGCTCTAGGTTCTATCTTCAGATTGATGGTGGAATGCAGGTGAGAATGAGACATTCTTTTTCAGAGATGAGAAATATCTGAAAGTGTGTTGTGGTGTCGATTTGTTTTGTTGACTCTATTTGTTACAAGGGAGGGTTCCTCTGTGTGTGTGTGTGTGTGTGTGTGTGTGTGTGTGTATGTAGGGGAGAAGTTATTTAGAAATGATGAGAGATTTAAAAAAGAAAGGAGCATCAAAAAAACTTTTTTAAAGGCAGATTTGTGAATAGTTCCTTTATCTTCTCTGAATATGAAGTGAACTTGGGTAAGGAGGCAAGAATCTTCTGTTTTATTGCTTTGTAGAAAGCAGTTGAACAGTAATTCCTCCCATTCCCTTCTCAATGAAAACAAAAATTATCTAGTGGGGTGCTGGCAAATTTTGAGTGCTTATTTACTGTATAGTTCAGGTACCTAGAAATCCCTCATCTTCTAAGATGTTTTAACTACATGGATTAATCAAATCTCTGAAATAAGAATAAAGAAAAATATTTCCAATGAAACAGGTAAAGGGAATCTGGAAGTAGTTATCCCACCTGGAATTTGAGCAGGAGGTTAAGGCTTGAAAAGCTATACAGAGTGCTATGTATGGCACTCATTAAGGGAGCATTCAACATTCTGAAATCATTTCTATTGCTAATTTGGATGAAATAGATTAATTTTTCCTGGGATACTTCAGATGGAAGACACCCTGCCTGGAGGGAGCTAGAATACAGTATCATATTCCACTGATCTATTTCTGAGCCACTGGGTTTTTAAGAAAATCCAAGAAATATTATCCCTAAATCTAAGACACAGAGAAATTATGGACATTTTTAAGGACAAATATTCCTTTTCCCAGTCCAACTATTACAATTACAGGAGAATATAAGTTCCTTTAAAGGAAGGATTGTCTTTATCTCCCCGATATCTGCACCATGCCTGGGATGTGATAAATGTTTATTGAATAGAGGAGTCTGCATGGTATGACATAAGAGTGCTGAATTTGAAAGCAGAGGGAGGTTCAAATCTCCATCTTGTCACTTGCTACCTGTGTAACCTTTGCTAAATCATGCTGCCTCTCTGGGTTTCAGTTCCCTCAAGTGCAAAACAAAGGATGACCACGAAGGTACTTTCCAGTTGTAAATCTACGATACCATGAATTAAAATATGAATCTTGTTAATCACTAGGCAATAGGGAGCCTTCTCATGGTTCCTTTGAGGTTATCCATAAGGCATTTTGACCTTTATTTTGAAGCAGTAGTTATTGGTCATCTTTATACTTAGTCATTTAAGATAGTTTTTCTGAAGACTAAATATCCCCTCATCTTCAAAGGAAAAGGGTAGAAATGAAATGTCCTACCTCTCCCACTTAATACCTGTGTGACCTTAGGCAAGCTACTTAAATTCCTTTGGGCCTCATTTTCCCAATCTATAAAACCAGGAGGTTGGGCTAGATGGCCTCCAAGATCCCTTCCAGCTTCAAATCTATAATCCTAGAATTGAAGAATAAATCTGACCTGGAAGAAACATAAGGGCTGTAGAATACAATTCCCATTCTTCCTTGTCATATGGTCAGCAATGACCAATGTCCTAAAGACAGAGCTTCATGATTCTGCATTTCTTTCAAGAAATATATTAAGGGCTTCTTTAGGGCCCTGTGGAATGGTAGGAATTGATTCAACCTATCCATTCCTAACCTAAATGACAGATTCACATCCATCTTTTCTGCGAGCACTGCCCTGTCTTCTCCCATGTCCGCTGCCAGTCTGCCTGTTAAATTTAGGTTGTATGGGGAAAGGGGGTAAGGAGGCATAGGAGAGGATAAAAGAGAAGGAAGACTGAGGGAAGGGGTAATCAGTAAGGGGTAGGGGGGAAATGGGAAGAAAATTTGCAACTCAAAATCTCATACAAATGAATGTTGAAGACTAAAATAAATAAAAAAATAAATTTAGGTTTTATGTTCACTAGACACTATGTACAATTCTACAATCAAATGCAGTACACGAAACAATCAGAGGTTAATTTTGGAATCAGTCCCTGAATCAAGAGGTGTCTGGTCTGAATTCCTGCTCTTAGGAATGATTATGCTTATACTGCCTCAGCCTGCTGCTGAAAAATAGGCTTCACAATCTCCCTTGGCTGCTTCATTTAAATATCTCTTGGTTTCAATCTGGAAGCTCTTTTTAACTTCGAGCTTGTCTCTCCTGCTCCAGTGTTATCCTTTCCCCTTTTGTACTGTCTCTCAGAATGGATACTCATTACCTTTGCATATATGCTTGAAGTCTTATTAAGTCTCCTTTCTGTCTCTGCTTTCCTGTGCTAAATAAATCCAGTTCAAATAAGATAATGTATGCAAAAGTACTTTGAACAGCATGAAGCATTATACCTTTGGAGACTTTTTTCCTGCCATACTTGCAAAGCTAGTTCTGATCCATCTTACTGTGGTGTACTTTGTTTTTTTTTTTTCTTCCTTAAGTGAATTACCGCACCTTTGTCTTTCTCCTTATGTTCCATCAGTTCTTCAATATGTAGAGGTCATTGTGTACTTTAACAAGGCTGGTTCTCCTTTTCAAAGCCAGAAGGTATTAAAAATATGCACTCAAGAGTTACAGAGTCATCTCTTGGGAAAGTAAGGACTGTGATGGGTGGATAGAAGGAAGAAGGGAGAAGGCATATGGTAAGGGATGGGTGATAGGAACAGTGGGGTCACAGCAGCAAATAGAGCTGAAAGGGATTGTAGTAATCCTTTATGCCAATCCTCCCATTTTTATGGATTTTTAAAAAATGGATTTTTACAGATTTTAAAGAAACTGAGGCCTAGAGAGAGTGACTTGCCCAAGAACACATGTTTTAGCCCATAGTTTCCTTGAGGGCAAATATTATTTCCTGCTTTGTTTTTGAAGGTCCAGCAGCTTAAAATGTCTAGAACACAGTAGGAGATTAATAAATGTTTTATGATTAATAAGAAAGAAAGCTGGGATTTGAACCCAGAGCATTTAACTACAAATCTAGTACTCTGCTGTAAAAGGAGGACTTAGCTTTTTTCAGTTCGTAGGTTTTCAGAAGCAAGTATCTTTAAAAACAACAACAAAAAAAAACAACATTTTTAAGACTGGTAAAATGTTTATGTAGACCCAGGAATATGTTGGATTAAAAAGTTCTCTCTCCTTTCTAACTCGTGGAGTATCAGTTACTTGAATGATAGGCCCCACAAAAGGGATAAGTAAACCCCACTATAAGTGTGTACAAAATGATGCATTATCAGGGAACATAGACACCAGTAAGTCTTTCTCAGAGTTTCTACAGTGGTGTTCTTCCGAGGTCTTCTTTCATCTTCTACCCTTCTCTGAATCCAGGTTGGAGTGGAGAATCTAGTGAAGGTCAGAATTACTGCTTAGGGGACACATACACCTTGTTTTGTTTCTGTAGTTCTATTTGGCAAGTTGCCTAATCTCTTTTTTCTGAGTCTCAATCAACCAATAAACCAGCAAACATTAATTGTTGCCTGCTAAGACCTGGACTCTGTGTTACGGACCAAGCATATAAAGAGAAAAACAAATAAAGTTCTTCTTCTCAAGAAAGCAGACTTTCACTCAGAGACAACATGCAAATCAATGAGTATATACTATACACAAATAAAGCAGACACCAGGTAACCTTGGATGAGAAGGTACAAGGAGCTGAGGGGACTGGCCCATGGGACTGATGTCATTAAGAATTTTAATTTCCCTTCTTTCTTCTAGGAACCAGACTTGACCAAGTTGTTCTTTTTCTTAGTTTCCTCATCCATAAAATAAGGAGGTTAGATTAGCTAATCTCTAAGGCTCCTTCTAGCTCTAACATTTTATGATTCAGTGCTTAATAATTAGTCAAAATAATTGTGCGTTTCCTGATTTTAAGCACAATAAAACAGTCAGTGAAAGAGCATAATACCCAAAGCTTAGTCTGAAAATAGGGATGCCCTTGAAAATCGTTCAGATGCATTCGGACGTCAATGATGGGGGTGATGTACTGTTCACAACTGTCATCTGAGATCTTTTAAGATTTCTCTTGGAATTTCTTAGTACCCTTAAAAGGTTCCCCCTCCTCGTTTCCTTGAATAAAATAAGCATATTCTGAAATAAAATTCACAAGATATTAAGATCCTCCTAGATCTCTATTTTTCCAATCTGGGTTGTCAGAAAAGGTGACTATGTTAAAAACTCAAATATCAGTGTGATCCTTGGGTCATTAATTAATCTTTCGACATATTAACTTGTTTTTTTCTTTTTTTAATTAACCCTTCATCTTTATCCCATTCAAGTACTTTCAAGAGAGCAAAATGTAGTGGCCCAGGCATCAAGAGTCCTAATTCTCCTACTACCAAGCTCTGCTACCCTGGGCAAGTTATTTTCTTTGTATGTCTCAGTTTTTTCCTCTGAAAATGAGGGGGAAGGCTCAGACTCAATATCTTTAAGATGTTTTCTAGTTCTGATAGTCTGTGAGGTTTGGGTTTGACAAAATAATCTAATGCTGTTAGTCCTGGTTTCCCCTTTTTCATCAGATCACAGAAAGAAATAGTAGAGGAAGATAAAGAGGAACAATAAAGACTGAGGTTAGATAAAGATCTTGCCTATTGAACTAACATTTTTCATACTGTTTACTGGGGAGAACAGTTTTCTCTGTAAATTCTTAAATTGCCAGAAGAAAAGCTGACATCTCTATTGGCTTTTTGTAGAATTAAAACATTCATTCCATTAATTCCTGGTTAGGTTTCTTAGGCTCAGGGATAGCAAGATAGCAGCCCTCTAAGATCTAAAGGGCATGGGAATCTCCAGGCCCAGCAAAGAACAGTCCCACAAACCATGTTCACCTCTCTTTTGCTAGCTGGCTCTGATTTGTACATTAATGCACTGGTTCTAGCCTCTGGCCTGTTCTCTTGCTTACTTTCTGCTGGCTGTACTCCTCATCTTCCTGTCTTGACAAAAGAGGTCTCTCTCACACACATACACATATATACACATGTATAATATACATGCACATATACATACATATGTATACAAATATGTATATGTATGTATCACCAAAGATATTTGGATTACATATGCCTCATCTAGTGTTCAAATAAAGAAGAGGGGTACCTAATAGAGGGTGTGATCCTCTCAATGTTCTTATATGTCAGTGGTTCTCAACCTTCCTAATGCTGTGATCCTTTAATACTCTTATGTGGACATATCTGCATGTGGGCAGACCCTCCTGGAGACGGATGGAGGAGTCATGTCTCGGACCATTGGAAATATGTGTTTTCCAATGGTCTTAGGCGATTCCTGTGACCCCTGTGAAAGGGTCGTGGCCCACAGGTTGAGAACCGCTGTTATATGTGGATGATACTATGTTGATTATACTCAAGCCCCAGAGTTTTATTGGTCCCAGAAAATCAATGGGTGGCATACCAGATAGAAGCTTGAACAGCAGTATTATACTCCCAAGCCCCTCAGGTTCCCTGTAGGACACTGAGGTGAAATGTAGTCTACTACTATCTGGGGACCAAGCCCGCCAGTTGGAGTGAAAGTTGGGGAAAGGAATTCTGAGGTGAAGTGCTACAATAGAAAGTGGTTACTGGCAGTAAAAATCTTTTAAAAAACTTAAAGAAGATTTTGTGCTTGTGTTAGTAATAACAAGGTAGACAAGAAGATAGAAACCTGGGCCTGATAACCTTCTTCAAAGGTATTCAGAGTTTAACTACAAAAGGCAGAAGAGATATAGGGTAACAGGTAACAAGGAAGGAAGGATCAAGTGAGCTTTTTTCCAGGATAAAGGAGACATAGGCATGTTTGTAGGGAGTAAGGAATAAGCCAATAGAGAGAGATTGAAAATAAATGAAAGAGTGAGGATGACAGAAGGGGCAATCTATTGGAAGTGACAGATGGAGTAGAAACCTGTGAGGTAGTTTGGTAAGAAGTAAGACCACTTCATCAGGTGAGGTAAAAGTAAATGAGAAAGTGAGAGGAGGCACCTGAGTGATAGGAGATGAGGAAGAGGGGAGAAGAGGGAGTTCATGGCAATTGCCTTATATTTTACAGGAGAAATAACTGAAGTTAAGTTCTCATCTGAGAGAGTGAGGAGAAGGAGTACCATGGGAAGTTTGAGGAGGGATGAAAAGGTTTACAAGAGCTGCTGTGGGGAGTGGGATGCTGAATTGATATGAAAGGTATAGTAAGATTGCCTAGCAGCAGTGAGGACCCAGTTGAGGTTGAAAAATGGGAGCCTGAGAATAAGAAAGGAGAATGACCTAGAGATCTATAGACAACAACTCCCAGGATTTTGATTGAGTGGTAAATATAAATATCATACACCACAATGGAAGAGAGGTTACTGAGTGATGGAGGAGGGGGGAAACCTGGAAGTGGCAATCACGAGCGAAGAGCGCTCCAACTCCTTCACCACAACCAGTGAATGGAGGAGAACAGGTAAAGGGGCAGCCAATGATGAGGGAGGCTGTGTCATCAGGGGAATTCAGATTTCAGTAAGAGCTAGTAGATGGAAGGAGTGAGAGAGGAACAGATTTAATACAAAGGGAAGTTTGTTGTCTGTAATAGGCATTCCAGAGGGCAGAGTGGGTTGGGTGGAATCAAGATGAAACTTTGAAGTGAGAGGGTTGAGGGGGATAGGAATGAGGAATCAGGTGGTAGAGGGTAGGGAATGGGGTTTGGATGATAATCTACAGGAGTTTAGAATCACTTTGAAGTGAAGGGTATGACCAGGTGTGAGATTGATTGTTGCTGAGTGGAGGGCACCTTGTCTCTACCCTCAAAGGACAAGTGCAGCAGGAGTTAAAAGGCCTGAAGTTGATGGGAGAGATGCTCTTCTTTGCACTGAAGTTTCTTTCCACCCAAGTTGGGAGAATGGGATAGCAGTAGGAGGTAGGAATTGCCTTGTGCTGGTAAAGATGGAAATGGTTGCTTTGGGGAAGAGGGATAATGCTTGGCCTGGTCCCTATCAGTGGTTCCTCAGGGGATGTGCAGTATCCAGCAGGACATGGAAGGCTCAGGGTGCTAGTACACCTGCAATCTGAGGGCTATCATGTCCTTACTATGCGCCGAGCAATCTGTTAAGCTGGGTATACAAAGAGAAGTTTTAAGACAGCCTCTGCCATATAGGAACATATATTCTAATGAAGGTAGACAACATATAAATAAGTATATGATAAGGAAAGTAGATGGGAGTAATATTAGGGAGGACGGCACTAGCAGTAATGAGGAATGGAAAAGGCCTCCTGCAGAAGGTAGCATTTGAGCTAAAGAAGACCATTCTATACATAAGGCACAGACGGCTAATACAAATGAATGGAGATCAGAGATGTTTGAGGAGCAGCAAGTAGGTCATTTGGCCAGATTGTATAGTTCATGGGGTTTAGATATAAGAAGACTGGGAATGATGGGAAGAACTTTAAATGCCAGGGAAGTTTATTTTTGATCCCATAGGCAATAGGGGGGAACTGGAGTTTGTTAAATAAGCATCTTTGGGGAGGGTAACACCTCTTTTCTCTGGATACATTTATCTTGTCCAATTCTTGTCTGTTTTTCCATTCACGTTCCACAGAGAATCCACTCCATGTGCTCAAATCTTTCCTCAGTTTCTTTTAATATTTCATGAACACTGGTGCTGAACTCAGGCTGCTCATCCTTTATCCCTTACTCTGTCTATAAAACCAGCTCCTCAGGCACAATTCTAGTAGAGTGTAAAGTCCATGAAAGCAGACCCAGTTTCACTTCTATCTTCCATCTCCATAGCCTAACAGAATAGATATTGTTATAGGTATACAGTAAATGCTTAATATGTGCTTACTGAATTAAGATGAATTGAATGTAAGGTATGATTTACTCTGCCAAGATGCTATTCAAACACTTTTTTACATGTCTCTCTTGATGCATAAGAAATATTTGACAAGTTGGTACTTTTGTTACGAAAACATTTCTAATGTACTATTTACTATTCTAATTGGGCAGCTAAGTGGTACAGTGGATTGAGTGCGTGACATGGAGTCAGGAAGACTTATCTTTTTGCCTTCAAATATGGCCTCAGACACTTAGTAGCTGTGTGACCCTGAACAAGGCACATAACTGTCTCAGTTTCCTAATCTATAAAATGAGCTATAGAAGGAAATGGCAAACCACTCCAGTATCTTTACCGAGAAAACCTCAAATGGAGTCCTGAAGAAATCAGACATAAGTAAAAATGACAATAATAACAACAACATTGTACATTAATAGATCATAGTATTCTGATCATGAGCTGGGCATTAGAAAATCAAGGGATACGTCAGTGATCTTATTTTACTGAAGTACTACTGACCTACTGGAGATTTAGGAATTCTTGGGTGTTATTTATCAGTTGGTTGCTTTGGCAGACTCTTCCATATTGAAAATGTCTACCCATCACATTGCTAAGAGAATTTCTTGTTGACCACTTAAGCAGATGTGGCTTCCCATATAAACAGTCAAGAAAAACTGTTAACGTAATGCTTGACAAATTTTATCTTTGTTATTGTCGTTCTGAAGTTTGAGGATGATGAACCATGGTTTTTGAATTTTTCCATGTGGGTATTCTATGTATTTTATTTTCAATATATCATTTTTTTCCTATCATATCATGGATTATCATAGATTTAGAGCCTGGAATTATTTTTTTGATTCCTTTACTTAATTCCCCACATTTTATAAATAAGGAAACAGATCTAGGTGGGGGAGGGACTTGATTAAGGTAACCCAGTAGTGAGTAGAGTTCTGTAACCCTAAAGCTGGCACTTTTTCAAATGTACCCTGCTGCTTTTCCTTTTTCCCCAATCTTTTCCCAGTTCATTTGCCTCACCTTATTTCCTGACCTTTTCTCAGTTACTTTCTTGCTTATTTAGTTGTCTTTGTATCTTCCATTCTGTCTTCTTATACAATAATTGTGTATTTCATTATTCCCCTTGACCTTTTCTTTTTTTCTTTTGTTTTCAACTTTAGTTAAAAAGGTTTTTTCCTTTAATATCACCTTGACTTAAGTAATTCCTTTTCTGAATTCAGGTCCTTTTAATTTCCTCTTGGATTTTTATTTTTGCTAATTCCATTTCTTCCATTTATATATAATTTATTTTTACTTTAATTTTTAATGTGTTCAGAGGAATTTCTTGTTGCGTTTTGGATATTGCTCTTGATAGTATTTCAGGATCTCTTTCTTCTCATATGTTAAGATCTGCTTATTTTATTTCACAATATTTCTTCAGTTTGCTTATATATTTAAAAAAATTTTTAGGGGCTGTAGAAGTTTTGTTCTTTTGACAGTTTTATAGCTAATGTTTTGGATGTTATTGAGGTCAGGTTTCCTTATGAACACTCACTCTGTCATCTTCTTGACATGTTCAGAGAAAGCTAAAACTTTCTAAATTGAATCTGGATTGTATCTCTGCACATGCATGCATGTGTGTGTATGTGTGCGTGTTTGTGCATATGTATGTGTGAATGTGTAACTGAAGCACTGAGAAATAGTTAAGGATGTTATGTTAGATTCAGAAAAGGAAAGGACGTTAGAACTCTTTTTTTTTTTTTTTTTTACAAATGAGGAAACAGAGGTTGAGAATGATTAAGAGATTTCTCCAAGCTCACACAGCTGGCAAATATCAGAGGCAGAATTAACTTAAATTTTCTTGACTATTAAGGGCAGCACTCTATCCAATTAACCATCTAACTGGTTCTAATAATCTGTCTCTAAAAGGGTAGAAGCCTTAGCTGGCCTTGGCAGTCATTCCCCAAATGCCTAAAAGTGAACCAGAATCCATTAAAATTCTATAACCACATGAATCTAAGACTCTCCCTGATATTAAATAATCTGAACAACTTTGATGCTACTGTGCATTGATGAATCTGTGATCTTATTGGTGAAGTTACTTCTCAATTGGTGAAGATCAGAATCTCTCCATACCAACCCATTCTGTGTGAATTCTTATACATATTTCTATGTAATTCTCCAGTAGAGTTTCTACCCTGATTGCTGGAGGTCTTTGTTTTTATTTTTGGAAAACAATTTTTGCAACAGCTGGTTTGTTCATCAGTTCCTCATTCTTTCTATATGACAGATCTATCTCCTTTTCTGGTTAATAACCTGTTGTAGCTGAAAACACACTGGCTGCAAGTTAGTACTTAGGTTACCTTCAGCTACTAGGGCCCTAGTTTTCTCACCTGTATAATGAGAGAATTGGATGAGATGATCTTGTAGGTGCTTTTGATGTCTAAATCCTTAGATTCTATCTCCTTGAGAATGTCTTTTACACCATTTCTCATATACAAGTAATTTCAGGTAATATTCTATGGTCTGCTTGTACCCATCATTTATTTTTCCTTAGCTCTTTGAGCCATCTGCAATTCTGACTCTCCTGAGAGCTTAATATTCCATAATTCACAACCACATAGAATCACTGCTAGAATATCAATGTTAACAGATAGAATTTTGTAGTACTAAGCACTGGACAATTTCATAAACACATTCCAACCTCTTTTTTCTCCTATTGCATTTGCACCTAGTTCATTATCTATTGAATTTAATGGACTGCCCAGCAAATATGTTATAATCTATACATTCCTATTGGCTCCAGCAGGAAGAAAAAGTGTCAATGGGTGAAAGCTAAGGGAAGGTTAATTTTGGCTCAATACAAAAGTAAAAATCTCAACAACCAGAGCTATCCAAAATTGGAGTGGGTAACCTTTGGATAGGTAGGAGTGGAAGTGAGTTTTCCATCAATCGAAGTCTTCAAAGGTAGGTTGGATATGACTTAATAAGGAATGGTCCAGAGGGGATTTATACTTCTATGGAGTGTCAAAGAAAGGCCAAATAACTTCAATTCACCACCATGGGTTCACAAGGAAGAAAGAAGAGGACCTGTAAGAAATTTGCCTATCCATTTTTAAAAATTATTTTAAAAATTAATTTGTTTATTTACTTTTAGTTTACAACATTCAGTTCCACAGTCCCTTGAGTTTCAAATTTTCTCTCCCTCCCTCTCCTTGCCCCCTCCCCCACCATGGAGGCATGCAATCAGATATAGGATCTACACATATGTTCACATTAATCATTAGTCAAGTTGTAAAGAAGAATTATAACCGATGGAATGGTCAGTGGGAAAGAGGAAACAAAAGAAACAGAGCAAGTAGTTTGTTGCAATCTGCATTCAGATTCCACATCTCTTTCTTTGGATGTGGATATCTCTCTCTCTATCATAAGTGTTTTGGAGTTGTCTTATAACCTTACATTGCTGAGAGGAGCCCAGTCTATCAAAGTTAGTCATCACACATGCATCGTGTCTGTGATTGTGTACAGATTTCTCTGGGTTCTGCTCTTCTCGTTCAGCATCAGTTTATATCTCTCCAGGTTATTATGAAGTCTGTCTGCTCCTCATTTCTTATAGCACAGTAGTGTTCCATTACATTCATATACCACAAATTGTTCAGCCATTCCCCAGTTGATGGGCCTCCCCTTGCTTTCCAATTTTTTTTCCACCACAAAAAGAGCTGCTATAAATATTTTTGTACATATGGATCCTCTTCCCATTTCTCTGATCTCTTTGGGATATAAGCCTAGAAGTGGTATTACTTGGTCAAAGAGTGTGCAGTTATTTATAGCCCTTTGGGCATATTTCCAAATTATTCTCCAGAATAGTTGGATCAGTTCACAACTCCACAAACAGTGCATTAGTGTTCCAATTTTTCCACATCCTCTCCAGCATTTATCATTTTCCTGTTTTGTCATCTTAACCAATCTTTGCCTAGCTATTTTTACATATGACTCATAAAATAGATAGTAATTGCCCTAGAATCATGGAATTCCTCAGGTAGAATAGAACTTAGAGACCAACTAGTATACGATCCACACCTGATGAAGATTCTCCATGATAATCTTTCCCCCACAATTCACTATCCTACATCCATGTGGACATTCCTCAGTCTTACTCAGCATGCAGCAGTCTTGGTCCATTGCAGGATTTACATCAGAGAACTGATGTGACTGGTTTCTCATGCTTTTGCAGTCTTATCTTCTGGAGTCAATGGTACTTATTGCTTCAGCCTGGTTTTATGAGAACATTTGTTTGATATTAACCATGTATAATTACTTAGGGAATGCTCACAACCCCTGAAAACTACCCTGAATCTGTAGGATATTTGCCCTGGGAACTATGATACCCTTCCTGGATCCATATTTTCTTTGATTTAAAAGCAACATGAGTCTGGATGGCATAAAATTGGCTCTAGATCTAATTTCTAAGCCTCAATATTTTTTGAGCTTCTCCATATTTTGGCTTTATTTTGCTTCATCTTTCATATCATACAGGGACAAAGGGGATTCTGGGTTGTGAAGTCAGTACATGCTAAAAATGTCCATACAAACAACTGCTGACAGAATCCTGGCATATTTTCTGACAAGCAATGCTTAACAGACCAATGTCCAGCATGGGATGAAATGATCAGTGAAATTGCATGGAATGTTAAAGTCATGATAATGATCATTTTTTTCAGACACATTTGGGGACACCTGTCTCTGGCAGTCTGATGTTCTATACTGTGTTGTCCTGAATGAGATAGATCAACCAGGGAAAATAATTTGGGTGGTCTGAAAGGAGGATATGGCAGAAGTAAATTTGGGGAAAGAAAAATAGGAGGAAGACACAGTTATCATAATAAGCAATAACACATAATTTTCTAGTGTTTTAAAACTTAAAGAATCACGGAGAACTAGGTTGAGATCCTACCTATGACACTGGTTTTGTGACTCTAGGAAAGTTATTTACTCTCTCTGTGGTTTACCCAACTCCCTGAGATGTATCTTCTAAGTCAGAGTTGTCAAACTCATAGCCCAGAAAACTGCAGGTGGCCTGTAGAACTCTGAGATGCATCCTGAACCAGATTAAAATACAATTAGAAAAAGTTTAACAAAAATAAACAATACAACATAGATAATTTTAATTTGTGGTTTTCAAAGTCAATATGTGGCGCAGAGAGATCCATTTCTATTTGAGTTGACCATTATTATTCTAAGTTCTATATAGGCTGGAATCCATGTTGATGGAGGAGAATCAGATTCTTTTTTGCTTTCTTGACATATTTGAAGTTAATAACTGTGCTTTCTCTAGAACAAACATTGCAGGTCTACAGATTCAATTAAATTCAACAAAGATTCATAAGTACCTGCTCTGTATCAGACATCGTTCTGGGAGCTGAACCTGGAGATACAAAGACATTCCTATTCGTGAGATTGCATTCTACTACAAAGAAATAACATGAAAATGAATAAACAAGGCAATTTGAGGAAGAAGACACTAATTGCTAGGATAATAAAGGAAGGTTTCATGAAGGATGGAAGCATCCAAGGTAAACTTTGAGGGACAGTAAACTAAAGGAGGAGAGGTTGAAAAGAGAGTTTCCGACATTGTGAGTAACTTATGCAAATACATGGAAGGAGGAAATGTAATGGTCACAGAGACATTGGCAGAGAGAGGAATCCAATATTTTGGAGTCGGAAGGTGTCAGCTTGGATCCTGACTCTGATCACTTCTATCCTGTATGACATAGAACAAGTCATTTAAGCACCGTGGGGCTCAATTTGTCTGTCTATAAAATGGATAGGTTTGCACAAGATGAGGTCGAAGGTCCACACGATATGTGACTTAATCTCCCTGAGTCTGAGGGTCTTCACCTATAAAATGAAGGGGCTGGACAGATGGTGTCTGAGGTTGCTTCTGGCTCTAAATTCATGATACTCTAGATAGGGATATATTATAATGGGGATATGAATTAATTAAAGGGGTGAAAACTCTAGAAATGACAACTGGGTAAGGAGCAATGATAAAACATTAACTTGAAAATTTCTTAAAAAGAACATTCAGAGTTTATAAATAATAACAATAATAAAAATAACAATAATGATGATGATGGTGATAATAAAAGCACTTTATAAATATTGTCGTTTGATCCTCACAATAACCCCAGGAGACTGGTGTTATTATTGCCCCCATTTTATAGATGAGGAAACTGATGATGCCCAAATTCACACAATGGCCAAATGTCTGAGGAAGACTTGAATTCAGCTCTTCCTGACTTTAGGTCCAGTTTTCTATACCATCCAGCTAAATCAGAACCTATAAATTACATGCGAATCACATGCAATGTGAATTGTGCATCCCTTTCTCTCTTTATGCCCTAACTACTATAGAGACTAAAAAAAAGTATTAAGTTTTCAAAAAACAATATTGTAACAGTAAGCAGGTATTTTGGTTTGATTTTTGGATAAGGCAAAATAGCTGGTGAGGAGCTGACAGAAACAACTTTGGAAATAGAAAGTGTTTTTAGCCCATTTGCAAACAGGCGCAGCTAAACACAGAATAGGATCTTTTCTTTGCAGTTGGGCAGGGTCATACTAGATATTTTTTGAAGTGTAGAGAGCATTTGCATGGATGAAAACCCAAAGGGCAGCACGCTGAAGCTAGGCTGCTGTTTATCCACAATGAATCAAACTAGACCTTTCCGTGGACCTGTGTGCCCAAATGAAGTCTAATTATCACCTAGACCTTGGCAAATCCTTGCTTTTTGCTTATACTGCCCTGTTATTTATTGTCACAACAATAATAACAATAAAACCACTTTGTAATTCCACAACAGAAGAGCTCAGGGAAAGGCGTCCTATGAATACAAATTAGATTCCTATTTAAATGGTTTCAAACAGAAAAATGCATTGGCTTATTGTTTACGGGGCGCTGGCCTTTTTGGTTGGTGTCTAGTTTTCACCTGTTTAATAGTAACAGACCCACTGTAGTCCAATCCAATTGCAAATTCAAAATCCTAATATAATATCTGTATTTAAAAAAAAAAGTTTGGTGGAGCCAAGATGGTGAGAAGGAAGCAATAACTTTTCTAAGCTCCTCCAAAAATTCTGTCGCTAAATTTTAAAAAGTGAATTTGAACGGATTTTAGAGTGACAGAACCTATTAGGAGACAGAGCGTGGCAGATTCCTAGCCCAGGAAAGTGCCCATGTAGGTCTGGACAGGGGGAACACGGAGCACACAGGGGCTGCACCAGTGTAGATCTGAGAGCAGACTACAGCAGAGTGAGAAGGAGCCCCAGCCAGCAGACTCACCCACCCCAAAGGAGATTTGCACCTGCCTCACCTCAGGATAGAGGATCATCAGAGCTTGACAAGAGAAAACGTAGGGCCTGCAGCAGGGACAGCAGCTTCTCCTGGGGCTACCAGGCCATAGCCTGGATGTTTAAAAATCACAAACCTGGACTTTCCAAGAGTCAAGATGTTGGAACAAAACCTATCTGCTCTGATTCTCCCTCCCTGACCCAGAAAACCCAGAGATAAATGTCCCACCCAGAGTAAAATCCTGAATTAGTGGAAACAGCCTCAGGCTTGGGAGTCACTGAGGAGGGGGAAGTGAGACAGTACAGAGTCTAAGCCCAAGGGGCTAGAGCCAGCAAGCACTAACAACACAAGCCCAGGTATGCTTAGCATCAGCAGGGGCATCTGCAGACACCAGCCCTGCCAGCCTCCAGCTTCTAAACCTGCTTGAGCTGTAGCCCAGAGACATGGAGGTGGAAACCTGAAGTGGCTTTACCACCCCTTTTTAACAGGTTACTCTGTGAACATCAGGGTAACTCAGGGGAAATACTGATAGTCCTGGACTTGCCATCAGTCTAGACACTCAGAGGCTATAGCTCATGAAGTGAACAACCAAACCCCTGCATAACATCCTGAAAAGTGTAATACATCTGCACCCCAGAAGCAGGTATCTACTCTAAATTTTAGGACATAGGCAATCACAATGGAGAAGAAGGAATCTGTGAGATCTGGAACCGTACAATTCTTCTATAGTGAGCAAGAACAACCACATTCAGAGGACAACATGGACTCTATATTCACACTGGAGACCACAGAAGAAAATATGAATTGGTCTCAAGTCCAAAAAACATTCTTGGAGGAGTTCAAGAAAGATTTTAAAAACCAAATTAGAGAGGTAGGAGATAAATTTAAATTTACAGTGACCAAATTGGAAAAAAAATCTCACTGAAGAAAACAAATCCTTAAAAAGTAAAATTGGAGGAACTAGGATGGGAAGTTCAAATACCACCCTAAAAATGAAAACTGAACATATGGAAAAGGAGCTTCAAAAACTAATTGAGGAAAATAATTCGCTAAAAATTAGAATTCAGTCAAACTGAAGCTAAGGACTCTATGATGCATCAAGAGTCAGTCAAACAAAACATAAAGATTGAAAAATTAGAGGAAAGTGTAAAATATCTCACTGGAAAAACAACTGACCTGGAGAACAGGAGAGTTAACCTAAGAATTATCGGTCTACTGGAAAGCCATGATGAAAAAATCAGCCTGGACAACATCCTCCAAGAGACTGTCAAAGAAAACTGTCCTGAGGTCCTAGAATCGGAGAGTAAAATAGTTATCCAAAGAGTTCACTTATTTCCTCCTGAAAGAGATCCCAAATTGAAAACTCCAAGAAATATAGTAGCCAAATTCCAGAGGTACAAGGCCTAGGAGAAAAAACTGAAAGCAGCCAAAAAGAAACAATTCAAATATCACGGAATTACAGTCAGAATTACACAGGACTTAGCAGCTTCTACATTAAAGGATCAGAGGGATTGAAATTTGATATTTCGTAGGGCAAAAAAGCTAGGCCTGCAACCAAGGATCAACTACCCAGCAAAACTGAGCATAATCTTTCAGGCAAGGAGATGGTCATTTAATGAAATACAGGATTTCTAGACTTTCCTGATGAAAAATCCAGAGCTCAATGGAAAATTCAATCTCCATTTACAAGACCCAAGAAACACATAAAAAGGTAAACAAGGGAAACACACACTCATACACACACATACACGCATGCACATGCTTGGGACTCAATAAGAAAAAAGTGTTTACATCCCTATATGAGAAGCTGACACCTGTCAATATTGAAATTTGTATAATTATTGGCTGCAGCTCCTGGAACAACAGCTGCAACATCAGGAGCGGCAGGGGCGTCTGCGGTGGCAGTGGCCTCCCCCACCCTCACCCGCACAATCGCTTCCCAGTCCCTGGCAGTGGGAGGGGGAGGCAGCGGCAGTGGCTGGACCAAACAGGTCACCTGCAGGTATTTCATGCATGGGGTTTGCAAGGAAGGAAACAACTGCCACTACTCCCATGATCTCTCTACTAGTCAGTCTGCTATGCTGTGCAGATATTATCAGTGAGGGTGCTATGCTTATGGAGACCACTGCAGATATGAACATACCAGGCCATTGAAACGAGAAGTGACTGGTGCCAATCTAGCTGCAAAACTCAACCTGCCAGCCTCTTTGAACCTCCCAACACTGGTTGAACCACTTGCTGAAGCCAGTACTGGAAGCTGAATCAGAAAATTCAAAATTTGCAGCTGCAGGAGCAGGTGGGGAAGACTGGTTAAATGCCATTGAGTTTGTTCCTGGGCAACCCTACTGTGGACATGAAGCCCCTTCCTGCACTGAAGCACCCTTGCAGGGCATTATGATTAAGGAAGAATTAGAAAAGCAGCAAACCAATGTGGAAATGAAGAAGCAGCTTTGGCCCTACACAGCAGTAGGAGAATGCCATTATGGGGAGAATTGTGTTTATCTTCATGGGGAAGCCTGTGATGTGTGGTTTGCAGGTCCTGCACCCAGTGGATGCTGCCCAGAGATCACAGCATATGAAATCTTGCACTGAGGCTCATGAAAAGCACATGTAACTCTCATATGCTGTTCAGCGCAGTAAGGACATGGTGTGTGGGATCTGCATGGAGGTAGTCTACAAAAAAGCCAACTCTAGTGAGCACTGCTTTGGGATTCTCTCCAATGGCAACCACACCTACTGTTTAAAGTGCATCCGCAAATGGAGAAGTGCTAAGCAGTTTGAGATCAAGATTATAAAATCCTGCCCAGAATGCTGCATCACATCAAACTTTGTCATTCCAAGTGAGTACTGAGTGGAGGAAAAAGAAGAGAAGTAGAAATTCAGAAGTACAAGGAAGCAATGAGCAACAAACCATGCAGGTAATTTCAATGAAGGATGTGGGAGCTGCCTATTTGAAGGGAACTGTTTTTACAAGCATGCGTACCCTGATGGTGGTACAGAGGAGCATCAGAGACAAAAAGTGGGAACATCAAATCATTACCGGGCCCAAAGAAGGAACAGCTTCTGGGAGCTTATTGAGGAGAGGGAGAGCAGCAACCCCTTTGATAATGATGAAGATGAGGTTGTGACCTTTGAGCTGGGCAAGATGTTGCTTATGCTTTTGGCAGCAGGTGGGGATGACGACCTGATGGACTCTGAAGACGAGTGGGACTTGTTTCATGATGGGCTGAAAGATTATTATGACTTGGATCTTTAGCACCTTTCATTGAAGTTTGGACTTGTCTGCTCAGCCTCAGACAGTAGCTGTTTCCTGTGGTGGTGTGGCAGTGCCTGTGCTTCTCTCCTAGGTAGGCCTATCAATTCCAGGTGCTGTTGTGATAATGTTTAACCCCAAGGTCTGTCTCCCTTTCCTTCCCAACTCCCTGCCTTCTTCCCCCAGGAGTGTGTTGTTTTCTCTGTTAAAAAACAAAACAAAATGAAACAAGAAATAAATCTTAAAGTTAAGAAAAAGAAATTTGTATAATTATTGTGACCCTTAAAGGGGATGTAACATAAATAGATGGTGTGGGTATAAATGTACTAATCTGAAGATAAAAAAAACCTTATTAAGAGGAACAAAGGGATTGTAATGGGAGAAAAGAAAAGGGTGAGGCAGAAAATGGTAAATTATGTCACATGGAGAGGCATAAAAACATTCTAAAGTAGAGGGGAAGGAAGGAAGGACGTAAGCATCATATGAACGTTATTCTCATTGGTTCTGATTCAAAGAGGGATCAATAAAATCAGTTAAGTTTAGTATCCTAACATAAAAAGATACAAAAACTCATTATAATAGAGGGAAAGGAGGGAGGAAGAGGAGCACTGGATGAAATTTACTCTCATTGGTTTGGGTTCAAGGAGGGAATAACATACTCCGTTAAGTATAAAAATCCGTTGTGCCCTACAGGCAGTAGGAAGGGTAAGGGAGGGTGTAAAAAGGAGGAGGGTGGTTAGAAAGGAGGGAAAGAGTAGCAAGGGGAAAGGGTAGGTAAAGAGGGGGTCACAGGGAGGGAATACTGAGGGAGGCAGTGGTCAAAAGGAAAACTCTTAAAGAGGGAAAGGGAAAGGGAAGATACAAGAATATATACAGGGGAGGGAATAGGAGGGAGGGAAAGTCACAGACAGTAATCATAACTGTGAATGTGAATGGGATGAACTCTCCCATAAAACAGAGGCAGATAGCAGAATGTATTAGAAACCACAATTCTACTATATGCTCTCTACAAGGGGATACGCACAGGGTAAAGGTAAAAGGATGGAGTAGAATATATTATGCTTCAGCTAAAGTAAAAAAAGCAGGGGTAGCCAGCCTTATCTCAGATAAAGCAAAAGTAAAAATAGATCTAATTAGAAGAGATAAGGGAGGAAACTACATCCTCCTAAAAGGCACCACTGAGAATGAAGCAATATCATTACTTAACATATACATATACCAAGTGGTATAGAATCTAAATACCTAGAAGAAAAGGGAATTAGAGGAAGAAATAGATAGCAAAACTATACTAGTGGGGGACCTCAATCTCCCCCCCTCTCTGAACTTCAATAAATATAACCTCAAAATAAACAAGAAAGGAGTTAAGGAGGCAAATAGAATTTTAGAGAGGCTAGACAGGATAGATCTCTGGAGAAAACTGAATGGGGATAAAAAGGAATATACCTTCTTCTCAGTGGTATGTGACACATACACAAAAATCAACCATGTACTAGGGCACAAAAACCTCATAATTCAGTGCAGAAAGGCAGAAATATTAAATGCATCATTCTCAGATCATGATGCAATAAAAATCATATGCAATAAAGGGCCATGGAAAGATAGACAAAAAACTAATTGGAAACTAAATAATTTAATCCTAAAGAATGAGTGGGGCATTATAGAAACAATCAGTAACTTTATTCAAGAGAATGGCAATAATGAGACATCATATCAAAACTTGCAGGATGCAGCAAAGGCAGTTCTTAGGGGAAGTTTTATATCCCCGAATGTATACATGAATAAATAAATTGTTGGTGGAGTTGTGAACTAATTCAACCATTTTGGTGAACAATCTGGAACTATGCCCAAAGGGCTATAAATAATTGCATACCCGTTGACCCAGTAATACCACTTCCAGGATCATATTCCAAAGAGATCATAGAAGTGGGAGGAAGACCCACATGTACAAAAATATTTATTGTAGTTCTTTTTGTGGTGGAAAAGATTGGAAATTAAAGTTGTAGTATATGAATGTAATGGAATACTATTGTGCTATAAGAAATGAGGAGCAGATGGACTTCATATTTATCTAGAGAGGCTTACGTAAACTGATGTTAAGTGAGAAGAACAGAACCAGGAGAAATTTGTACACAATTACAGAAACAATGTATGTGTGATGATGAACTCTGATGGGCTGGACTCTTATCAGCAACGCAAGGTTATAAAACAACTCCAAAAGACTCATGATGGAAAGAGATGTCTACATTCAGAGAAAGATCTAGAAAGCACAGAGTGTAAATGCAGACTGAAGCAAACTACCTGCTCTCTTTCTTTTTCATGTTTGGTTTTGTTTCCTCTTTCCCATTGTTCATTCCATCAGTTACAACCCTTCTTTTACAACCATACACATTAATGTCTGATGTGAAAGTATTTGCAGATCCTATACTTGATTACATGCCACCAAGGGACTGTGGAACTGAATCTTGTAAACTAAAAGTAAACAAACAAATCAATAAAAAAATAAGTTTCTGTTGGTATTTTTTCATTCCTCACCAGTTTCACAGTTTTGCCCAGTACTCCTCTTCCTCCCTCTTAGAGAGCCATTCTTTATAACAGAGTATTTCTAAGACAATTTTATTGAAAAAGAAAAAAAAAAAAGAAAAGAAAAAAAGTTTTCATAACCAATCAATATACTGATAAAGTTGCAAAGCATGAACAATGCTTGAGGACCTCTCACCTACATTATATCTTAAGATAAATTCTTGGGTGAATGATTTGATGGCATTAGCCCCCCAACCACTATAGCTACACCTTGTTTTATTCTGCTTTATTTTATTTTACTTTTCAGATTTGCCTTGTTTTTGAAGGTTGGTGACCACCCTGTGTTAAGCAACTCTATAGGTGCCATTTTTCTAATAGCATGTGCTCACATCATGTCTCTTTGTCAAATTTTGATAATTCTCATAATATTTCAAATGTTTTTGTTATTATTACATCTATCATGGTTATCTATGCTCAGTGATCTTTGATGTTACTATTATGATTATGTTGAGGGCACTACAAACCATGCTCATAAGATAATCGATAAATTGTATATGTGTTCTGACTGCTTCACTGCAAAGAATCATTAATGATACTTGTATGTGCTGTGGAGGTATAAGACCAAAAATACCAGCACATAAGAGGACTGCTAACAGCTTCTTGATCTGGTTTTCTAAAGGAAAAATAGCTTTAAAGGGGTTAATAATCTTACTTTAATTAACAATTAGAAAGTTATGTAAGTAGAGAGAAGTGAGTATCCAAGAAAGAATCCAATGCACAGAGATCCAACTGTCTAAACAGAGTAATAGAACAATTTACATCACTAGACCAGGGAGCACCAACATTTGGGTTCACAAAGCCAGGGGCCCCTGTAACAATAATGCAATATTCACAACACCCATGGTGGTTATGAATATGCTGGTATAGTTGTGAATCACAAAATGTAGCAAACTCTCCACATGGAGGGCAGAACCAAAGCTTTTATTTAAATACCAGAAAACTGAGTCCCAGAACCAGAAAGAAGGGAACCAGAAAGCCAAAGTCATTACAGTAGTCACAAAGTTGATAACATGGTTAATGCAGTGAATACCCACATTCCCAAGCCTTCACATTAGAACAGGCTCCCTCAAGGAGGGATTCTTCTCTCACTCACAGTAGCTCTTCAGCCTGGTTCTTGGAAGTTCTTGGCAAAAGTTGCAGAAGGAAGGTATCAGCAAAAAGTTGTAGCCTCCAGGTGCTCACTAAGAGAAAATCTGGCTATCCTACTGGTTCTCTTCCTTATGTAAAGCATAGCTCCTCCTGTTCTGCCCCTTTCTGTTAAAGTGTTAACTACTGCCAAGGTGTTAACTACTTCTGTGTTAATTAAGCGGCTTAAACAAGGTGTTAACTTGAAATAAGGTGCTAAGTGCCTGCTTACTTGCCAATACAAAGGGGCATAGAAGATCTTCAGATTCCATTAACATTACAAGACCCTTAACAATGGCTACCCAGAATCTCATCTGGCCAAATCAAAAAAACCTCAGGAAAACATTCTTCCCATGAGTAAGTCCCGAAGCAAAGTCTCACCTCTCACCTCAAAATGTGTATGTGTGAATAAACACACACACACACACACACACACACACACACACACACATGCACGCATGCACATATATGTATATATTTGTATCTATACGTATATATGTGTATATATGTATATGTATGTGTGTGTGTGTGTGTGTATACATGCTTTTGACTAATAGATTCAGACAGAAGTTATCGCAACCCACTGTGTCTCAGTGCCTAATTGACTTGGTACCAAAAGGTGTGAAAGCCTTCCTGCAAGCAAGTCTCCCAGTAAGCAATCTTACCTACCCCTAAGCAAGCTTCCACTTAGGCAAGTTCCTCTCCCAAGGCACCTGATGTGATTCAACATGGAATGTATCACAGCTATGAACTGGGCTGGAGTTTAAAGCAGCAAGACATTCACAACTGAAATACCTGTGTACCTTTAGACTTGGGAACACAGCCCCTGTTCTAAGGAAAAAAAGGAACACATGTGGTCACATAGGCTACAGGGAAGATCTTCATATTCCATTAACCCTACGTCCACCAACTGGCCATTCTCCATCTTTCCTCTCCTGGACCTCCCTATTCCGTGACTCAACAAGACTGAAGAATATTACATAAACTTAATTGATGAGCAGCGGGCAGAATAGAGAAGACAGACTCTAATTTTGAAAGAAGTTCTAATCTGAGTAAATAAAATACTATCAAATAGCATCACATACGACAGAGAAATCTTTTGTGAAAGGAAGGGGCAATCGGTACAGCAAATTTCATTCCTGTCTCATTTTAAATAATTGCCACAGCCACCTCAACCACCAGCAACCTCCACCCTGAGCAGTCAGCAGCCATCAACATCAAGGCAAGACCCTCCTCCAACAAAAAGATTACAACTCAGTGAAGGCTCAGATGATGGATAGCATTTTTTTTTAGCAATGAAGCATTTCTAAATTAAGGCATATATCCATTGTTTTCAGACATAATATGCAATAATACACTTAATAGACTACAGTACAGCATAAACATAACTTTGACCTGCACTGGGAAATAAAAAAGTGTGACTCACTTTCTTGTGATATTTGCTTTATTGCAGTTATTTAGAACTGAACCTGCATTTATTTGAATTCCAACAATGTGCTTAGGACTGTCTTAGGGATTGTGGAGATCCAGAAATATGATACAGCAAGACATCATCTATATGACAGAGCCCTAAACTTGGAGTCCAAAAGATACCTCAGACATCTAGGAGTTATGCAATCTGAAGAAAAAACATAAATTCTAAAGCATGGAGGGACATGAGAAACCATCTAATCCAACCCCTCCTTTTACAGTTGAGGAAACCAAAATTCAGAGACACTGAATGGTTTGCCCAAGGTCACAAGAGGGAGGACCTCTCTGAGACCAGTTTCTTCATCTATTATATGGAAATAGGAAAAGCACTTGTCCCACATGATTGCTGTGAGGCTCAAATAAGATGATACATGACCAATACTCCCTGCTCTCAGACAGCTTACATTCTATTGCAGTAGACATCTATGTATATATGGCAAGTGATTTTCTTCAACTAATTCTAAGAATTAAAATGAATTCTTCGATGGCTTGGATGATTGTTTAGTACTCATTTGTAGCTGAGCATTTGGGGAGCAATTTTTCCTCATCATCGAGCCAAGCTGATGTTCATGGATGAGCCTCTGCTTTGAAAGGAGGGAGGGCAGTGGAGAAAAAAAAAACCATCCTATTAAAAAGCATCCCCATCTCTGTTCTCAAACTAATCTGCCATGCAGTAGCTTCACTACATAATGAGTGAAACATTGGTGCATAATTAGGCATCACCTAATGACAGCTTGAGCTGTTAATCAAACAATAATTCTGTGGCTTGTCATAGAAGGAGAGTTCAGGTTTATTCATAGATTTTTTTTAAGTTACTACAAACTGCTAGGTAAGTCAAGCTCTGGAAATAGAAACATCAAATGGGAACTTCAGAATTTTTTCTTTCTAACTGAAATAATATGCCTATTCATCCTTTGAGGCTGTCATTCCTGCTCAGAATTGCACCCAATGTTTTCTTCAGCTTTTTCATCATTGAAGGCATATTAGTCTAGTGGGAAAAGCAGGGAAATGAGAGTCAGAAAGACCTGGGCTCTAGTTCCTGTCTCCAATTGACTCTATGATCAGGTAACTTTCATCTTTCAAAGCTTTACTGTTTCCATCTGTTTTTTAATGTATATATGAAACTTTATCCCCCAACATAGATTGCAATTCACCTATGATTAGGAGGATAAGTCCTGGAGAGCTTCCTGAGGCACAAAAAAATCAAATTACTTATCCAGGGTCAATCAATGACAAAGCGCTTATTAAGTGAGCTCTGAATTTCTTTTAGTAATGTAGTAACTTATGGGTTTGGGGGCAGTGGATAGAGCACTGGGCTTTGAGTCAGGAAGATCTGAGTTCAAATCTGGCCTCAGATTTTTACTAGCTGTGTGACCCTGGGCAAGACACTTGATCCCTCTTTTCCTCAGTTACGAATCTGCAATGCAGGGGCACCCTGGGGAAGGAAATGGAAAATCACTCCAGTATCTTTACCAAGAAAATCCCATGGACAAAAGTTCATGGCATCATGTGGAGTAGGACACAAATGAGCAATTGAACCATATCAACAAATGTATAGGTTGACAGAGGATCTAGGAGGGATTATTTGGTGTGGCTACAGCCAAAGGTCTGGACTCAACTTCCACTTCAACTCTGTAATCTATGTGCATGGAAGACTGAGGAGCACAGTTTATCATTCAGCTGCATATGTGTTCAAAGGCTTCACTGTTCAGTTGGGTCAGTAGGAGACTGAGGAGTGCTAAGTAGAGAAACACATCTCTGGTCTCTTTCAGGCAAATAAAACTAGATGAGTTGAAAAGTCAGAGAATAGTGGTAGTCCTATGAGGATCTATACTTAAAAAAAAGCTGATATAAGACACTAACTTAAACATCATCTGCTAATTTATTGTAAATTGTCAGCTCATAGACTTAGTTTTGCTTGTTTTTTTCTGAATGAAAACAAAGATCTATAATGAAAGACTTTGAATAAGGAAAGAGGATGTTGTCTATAGCTTTGCTATAGATAATTTAGACCATTAAAACATTAGAAGACATAGTTGGATCATTGCTCTAGGTAGTACTGAAATATGGTTTGGGCCACAAATACAAATGAATTTGATGGTTTATATCTCATCTCTAGAGAAGATAGAAAGTATCTGACCTTTTAGCAGGTTGGACTTGGGAGAGGGTTAGTGGTAAGTTATCCTTAGAAAATTCTCTGTGGTGAGTCACTGGGGGACCTGGCCCTATGTGCTAGGGTTAACAATACTTTATTTTGACAAGCTAGGCAAGCTCTTTGGCCTCATAAATTGCAAGTCCTTGGGAAGAACTGCAGGAGTAATCTCCCACTTTAGCTTATTCTTTATTCTGACCACTGATATTTCATTCCATCCTTTGTTGTATTCAATGCATGTGTATTTAAGTGGGAAGGTACTAGCAGTTTGGGGTGGATCAGGAAGGTTTTATGTAGAAGGTGATGTTTGAACTGCATCTCGAAGAAAGAGATGGATTCTACAAAGCAGGAGTAAAGTATACACCCCAGGCCTGGAGCTAGCCAGCGCAAAGGCATAGAAATGAGAAGATGGAATGTTGTGTGTGAGGATCAGAGAGAAGGGCAGTTTGGTTGCATTACAGGATGCAGAAGGGGAATATCATAGACTGAGAGACAGAAAGGATCTTAGAGGTCATTTATTCCAAGCATCTCATTTCAAATAAGGGAAAACAAGCCTAGAGAACCTAAGTGACTTGTTTCATGCCACACTGACAGTTGAATGTCAGAGCTGGAATTCAAATCCAGTCTTTTTTCCATTGCATCATACTTCTAAATCCCAGATTCAAAAGTTAATATCCCCAGGACATTCTGTTTCTTCTCACCCTTTACTCCTAATTAAAGAATCCTTCAAAACTTTGAACTGGGCCATTTGGTGCCATTTCCTTATAGTAAGATCGGCTCTAGTTTTACAGTTTATTTATTAAATGTTTGGCCCCTACCCCTCTATTGCTTTTTCCCAAAGAGTACAGTACAGAGCAGAAAAATAAACAAAAAAAAAAAAAAGAAATCTTCCTACTGTGGAAATTGAGGGAAAGTGTATGCCCAGTGAGTGAGGAGAAACAGTGAGAAGCAGCACTGACTCATAATTGTTATTTCCACAGAAAAAAAGTAGTCTGAAGAGGTACAATGGTTCTCTGAAGAGCCTGTTGTGCATGAACTAAAAAGGAAAAAAAAAAAAAAGAATCCTTTCTAGAAGCCTTTCCAAGAGCAGAGATAAAGATGACGAACACTCCCCTAAAATGGCAGTTGTGAATTAGCAGTGATCAGTTGAAGTGGGTCTCACTGCTGAGAAATGGGATCCTTACTAGCTTCTCAAATCAGCACTACTCCTCTCTATATATAATCACAGAGGCTTTTCAGAAAGAGACTCTCCCAGTCATCATTGCCTCATCCTTAAACCTTGATGATAATTGTTTATTCACAGACTCCCAGTGACCTAAATGAATTTATTTTCAGGGAAGAGTCGAGTTGGGTGGGTTTGCAAATTGATCCACTTAATCTGTGCTTTTTAGGGAGTTAAGAAAAACCCAACATATGCAGTTTGGGCTGGGAGCAAAGTCTGTATTTTTTCCTTTTCTGCTTGAGTTTCTGAATTTCTACTTGCTATCATCACTGTGTTCAAAAACAACTGATGGCTTGATTGCTTGCCTTTCCCTGACTGATGGGGTCAATGAGGTCACTGGCAGGGGAGCCTGTGCCATGAAAGACATCACAATAGGCACAGAGTGGGGATGAGAAAGTTGGTTCTTGTATTGAAATTGCTCTCTGGTGCACATAAATACTACAGCTATGATAACAATTGCTGCAATGGGGGACCCCTTCTCTCCCTACTCAGGAATGTCTTCCCAAGTTAACATTTCTTCCAGAAAGGAGGATGGTTTATGGTCTGATTTTTAATGGGTCAAAGATCAAGTTTTGTGGATTTTAACTATTCCGTTCATTTTGTTCATACTTTGAAGCTGACCGACAATCCATCAGCGAATATTTACTAAACGTCCACGTCTAGAGATAGAGCTACAGAGTCTGAATGCAGATTGAAGCAAACTCCCTGCTCGCTTTCTTTTCTTGTTTGGTCTCCTCTTTCCTGTTGTTCATCCCATCGGTTATTATCTTTCTTTACAACCTAATGTTGAATGGGAAGGCATTTGCGGATCCTATACTTGACTGCATGCCCCCATGGGGGGGGGAGAGGAGGATGGGGAGAAAACTAGAAACTCAAAGGATTGTGGAAAGGAATCTTGTAAACTAAAAGTAACCAAACAAATTAATGAGCAACCCCAATATTTATGAAGTAATTAAACAAGCCGAGCAATGTTAAGTATAGAAATATAAGAGATGAGGAGATCACTGAATTGCCATTCAGGAGACTTAAACTCTTATCTTGGTTTTCACAGTAGCTGTCTCTTTGGATCTTACTGTTGCCGCCTATGTACGTGAACCAGAAGAGTTCTTCAGGTCCTGATCAGCCGGAACTCCTGGGATTCTCAAACACGCTCCGAGGGGGATGGGACAGAATAGTAGTTAACTTTCACAAATAGGCAGCCTAGATTGTATCTAAATTACCCACAATCGATTTCCCCTCACAGTGAGCTGAAGTTCACTATCCAGAACAATCAAGAAACAAAAGAAACCTGGGGTAGGGGAAGGAAGGGAGATGAGCTTAACTTCCCAATAATCTTTCTCCTGAATATTCTTTAGCTCAGTGGCTCTCAACCTGTGGGTCGCAACCTCTTTGAGCGTCGAACAACCCTTTCACAGGGGTCTCCTAAGATCATTGGAAAACATATTTCCAATGGTCTTACAAACCAAGACACCGCTCCTCTATCAGTCTCCAGGAGAGTCTGCCCACATGCAGATACGCCCACATACAAGTATTAAAGGATCACAGCATTAGGAAGGTTAAGAACCACTGTTCTAGCTAATCTCAACAACAGAACACGCAGAACACAAAAAGCTCCAGGTTACCAACACTGAGAATAGCTACAAAGGCAGCTTTTCCTGTATGTTCATGGCTGAATTGGTATAGTTCCTCCTTTTACCACTAAACCAATCCTGCTTGTAGTCAACGGGACCATGGCCAGTCCTGGATCCGTTACCAAGAGCCATCCCTCTCCCTTCTTATATATCCCAGGTATAAACTGACTCCATGCTGCTATATGACTCTATGACGCTATATTGACTTGTGAAGTACTTGACTTCTTCCCTCTCACTTTCATGACACTGCTGGATTCCCCTGGGCATCATACTAATACCAGCTCTAATGTCTATGATCTGCATCCTTATATGCTACAGGATATGCTTATAGGAGCTACAGTATGATTGAGGAGCTGAGAGATATATAGATAAAACAGCAGTAGAAATAGTAGCATTTTGTGTGGATATCATTTAATCATAGAAATTTCAGAGCTGAAAAGAACCTTAGAAATCATCTAATACTATATATCCCTACTGCTTTTGCAGATGGGGAAATGAGGCCCTGAGAGAAGTCTGATTCCTACATCAGACAATTATTTGTTGTATAACCCTGGGGAAATCATTTAAATTTTCCGTGCCTCAAATTTCTCATCTGTAAAATGGGGATAACAATAGCGCCTAACTTGCAGAGTTGTTATGAAGATCAAATGAGTTAACACATGCTAAACACTTTGCAAACCTTAAAGTTTTTTAACATATGAATATTAATGTTGTTGTTGATTATTGTTATAAAAAATTGGCCATAGTTATTGTACTAGTAATGTAATTTGATCCCTCTGTATTGGCAAAAGCTAAGAGGTACTTAGTGCCTAGTTTGAAATTAATTAGATCAAGCCTCTATTAAGGGACAAAAGGTATGAACTCCTGTTGCTGACATGACAGGAAGTTGCTGATGTAACAGAATAGGGAGGAGCTATTAGGTATATAAGAAGCCCTAGATGGAATTTCAGATCTTCTTGGAGGCAGATTCTGGAGGCTGGGGAAGAGAGGCCCAGGCTGGGGACAATGATTTTTATTTTGTGAACCTGGATGAAATGATTTTGATTCTGGGAACCAGCTGAATCTTCTGCATAGTACAAGGGCCCGTTGGAGCTCCTGAGGAGCTGCTGAGTCTGAGGGCCAGCCAAGCTGCTGAGGATTTCCAAGGACCAGCCAGAGCTGCAGAAGACTGAGGAAGCATGACTGTGGTGCCAGTATTTTGTGTGTTTGTGGCTTTGTTAAGCCTTAACTTCCCAGGAACAGAGACTGTGGAGGATCTAAGGTGGACTGGACATTGTGAGCTTCAGTGTGGAACAAGAACTGCATGGATAGCTGGACAAGGAACTGGGGAGCTGTCTGCCTTTGAACCCAGGTGACAGTTTGGTGAATCTAGGTAGGAGCTGGTACCATAGAAGGGGATTCAGGGAATCTGAGAGCCTACCTTACTCTGCTCCGAGATGAAAAGGCCTTTATGTGAATATTGAGTAGCAACTGACCCTGATGTGAGGTTTTGCTTTGAGACTCACTTTGGGAAGAGTTGTGTGATTTGGCCAGATGAGATTCTGGGCAGCTATTGAGTTCCCCCCCTCCCCCCCATCCTTTGAAAACCAAGATGCTGGTGCTTCCCTCTCTGGTAACTAACTAGGTTATATAATGGTCAGAGAGCTGGAAGCCTTGTCTGCTGAATTGTTATTTTCTGCTGAGTAGTAACTGATGGAATTGGAATTTATTTGTGATTGTACTTTGTGATTGAATTAAGGGCTCTGTGACTGACTATTACAACAGGCATGGAGTACTTTGACTTTTGTATTTTGTGACCCTTAGGGAGGCAAGCCTCCTTGAAGATAATTGAATGATTGAGTAAGGAGGCAAGCCTCCTTAAGGATGATCAGATGATTGAGTTACTAAATGATTGAGTGACTAAATGAATGTTCTTTGTTCAAAACTATGTGACCACTGTGGTGAAAACTGTGTGGTCATTTTAGTGATAAGTTGTTGTGAATGTGTATTTTGGTTTTCTGTGAATGTTTTGCCCTGATTTGTTATCGAATAGAGTGTTCACTATACTGTGTAATCAGAACCTTGAAAACTGTTCATAGTAGCATTCTTCTGGAAAGCAGCTCGTGTGTATATCAAGTTTGTGGTAGACCTCATGACTCAAATCCAATCCTTCTGACTTTCAATTCAGTGTTCTTTCCACCATACTAAAATTATACATGGTAAAGAATTAGAAAATAAGACCATTTGAGGTGTTAATTGAATGGTAATCAAATCTGTACTGCTATCGCTTCAGAAATGGGAGTGCCAAGTGATTGCCCTGAACTTACCATCAGTGTGCCTTTTAGCATCAAAACTCTGTTTCTTGATCACCACTCCCCTCTAGGTGTTATCTAGTATAATGGAAATTACTTCTAGGAAAAGATCTAACCATATGTAATAGTAATCAGTTTAGCAAGATACTTAGCTCTTAGTACCTTGGGGCTAAGTGTGGAAGGTACAAACTCTGTCCCACTGTTGAGAAGGCATAAACTCCCCTGTTGATGTGGAAGAAGGGGATTGGCTGAGGTGTGTATATAAGCAAGAATTCCAGAGACAGAGAGACAAAATTGGAACACTGCTCCTGCTGAAGGAACAATTAGAGAGAGAGAGAGAGAGAGAGAGAGAGAGAGAGAGA
>CM053592.1:57471912-57492356 GCA_028646515.1 Pseudochirops corinnae
CATTTTCTGTGATAAGATGTAATGTTTTGAATGTTTGTCTTGATTTGTAATGGAATAAACAGAGTGTTCACTATATTTTGTAATCTGAACTCTAAAAGCTGTTCACAGTAGCATTCTTTTGGGAATCTGCTGGTGCATGGCATTTACACCATACTAGAAAGCAATTTGGAACTATATGATGAAAATTATTAAAATGGCCTTGTCTCTTGACTCAGATCTTATATTGCTAGGCATATATTCCAAAAGTAAGTGATATGATATACATAAAAATATTTATAGCAGCACTATTTCTGGTGACAAAGAAGTCAAGACAAAGAAAGATTTTCATCAATTGGGGAATGTCTAAACGAATTGTGGTACACAAATGTAATATTTTTCTTTGTTTGTTTTGCAGAGGAAGGTGTTTATTTAAGCTTCCAGCAAGGAAGTGGGTGTGGTCCTCACTAGGGACACACCTACACCAAATATAATGCATCATCATGTTGTATGAAATGAAAGCTATGATGAATACAGAAAAGTATGGGGAGATTTATATGAATTGATATAAAGTGAAGGAAAATCAGAAAAACAAAATTCATAATGACCATCTGAGTGAAGTAAATGAAAAGAAAAAGAAACGAATTCAAATAGTGCAATAGTGAATAGGGAGCATCTAAGTGGTGCAGCAGATAAAGTTCTATACCTGGAGTCAGGAAGACTCACCTTCCTGAATTCAAATCTGGCCCCAGACACTTATTAGCTGTGTGACCCTGGATAAGTCACTTACCCGAGTTTGCTTCAGTTTCCTCATCTGTAAAATAAGCTGGAGAAAGAAATGGCAAACCACTCTATTATTTGTGTCAAATGGGGTCATGGAGAATTGGAGATGATTGAAATAACTGAAGAATAACCAATAACATGTGCACAATTATAATGATGGAACTTGTGTCCAAAGTAGAAATGAGAAAGCCCTTTTCTGCATCCTTCTTTGTTGAAGTGGGAGGATTATGGGTGTTAGAATACTACATGTACTGTCATACTTTTATCAATATGTTGGTTACTTTTGTGAACTAGATTTTTTTTTTTGTTAATTCTTTGTTATATGAGATAACTTGGAAAGAGGGAAAGGATACACTGGAAAATGTAGGTGATATAAAGAGAAAATACTGATAAAATTTTCCAAATTAAAAAATTTTCCAAAATGGAAGGTGGATGTTTCATTTTTGCATTTGCATTTTTGCATAGTACTTAGAAATAAGTAAACACTTTTTTTTTTCACTTATTCATTCATATTACAGAGAGTACATGCACAAAGAATTGAGTGAGGGAAGAGATCTTTGTGAATTGGTACTACCATCAGGGTAGTCTTTACATGGGGATAGAATCTCAGCTTATGGAATAATTAACACATCATAGATAAAAGGATAGGGTTGAGGGTGGGAGGAGGAGGTTATTCCAGATAAGAGGACAGCATACGATATTTAACCACATAGAAAGTCAAGTATAACACGGAATGTTTAGTTTCATGGCCATGAGATGCAGCAAAGGAATTAAAAGACAAATATCAAGAATTGCTGCTAGAGACTTATTAGCTGCCCTCCAATGACCTTTAGGGAAGTATTTTCATGCCACTTTTGATCAGGCCAACACCCCGATCTTGCCAAACATTACTATTTGCTCCTTTCACAGACTCTTTCAGCCGGACAATCTTTCATTCTGGCGAATATGGAACTGTTGGTTCCAGCTGATTATGTCATTGCTGTAGCTTTTGAAGAAACTCAGCACTTTAGGAAATAATTAATTTTTTTTACTTACCCAACCTTTCAATCTATTTTCAGTTCCCTTCCTCTGTCCTAAACTGCATGTTTCTAGGTTTTTGAAAGTGCTTATTCTAATAATCCTACTCTGAGTTTTTCCCCCTTCGTCTGATATTATAGCTAAGTTTTGCAGAATATTACAAAAAACAACAAAGTCAGCAAAATGGTATTTCATCTCTTCCATCAATGCCAGTATAGCTTATACACTGGGATTTTCTGTGGCCTTAGAATGCTGGGGCTATCTGTTTTATTAGACAAGGCTGTAGAGTGCAGCAAGGCTTTCAGCCTTGTCAGGGCACAGATGTAATTGGATGCCACGATAACCCTCTTTGTTTCAGTAATCCGAATACAATCAACTGATGTTACTTCATTTTTTATTAAATCGACTTTGGAAATGATAATTACCTGACTCAAACCATACAGACATGCTCTCATGTTGACATTGCACCAATAATTCAGTGAAATCACTTTAATGGATTAAAACAACAACAGTCCAGTTGGTTATTTAGTGTAGAAAAACAGTTGGTTGATGAAACTTTACATATTTCAGTTGATTGTTTTGGTCTCAGTCTTTGTTATTGGGATTTGATTTTATAATAATGCCATATATCTATTTAAAATATTCTGCAATTTTATAATACCTAATTAACTTCTACATAGCTCTTACTATATGTCATATATTCTGCTAAGCACTTTACAAATATTATCTCATTGAGTTCTCAAAACAAATTCTCACAATCACTTCCTTACCTTAGGAGGTAGGTACTATTATAATCTCCATTTTACTGATCAGGAAATTGAGACAAACAGAGGTTAAGTGACTTATCCAGGGTGATGCAGCTGGTAAGTGTCTGAGGATAGATTAGAACTCAGATCTTCCTGACACTAGACCCAGAGTTTTATCTATTGGGTCACCTAGAAATTACAGTATGCATTTTGATGCATACTAAAATTGTTCATGTGTTGTTGCTGGTGACAATAGATTCTCAAGAAGAATATAAGCTTCCTGAGGGTAGATAATTTGTCATTAAAAAAATCTTTTTACTTCTATCATCTACCATAGCATCTTACACCAAACAAGTACCTAATAAATGGGAACTCAATTGTTCATTGAATTGAAGGTGAGATATATGGGACATCAGTGTGATTGGGGTTAGTTAGAGGTATAGTCAGAAGAAAGGCACAATTTTATTGTTTTAGTCACTAGGTATGCAAATAGTGCTTCCTATGACAGAAGCAAATATACCAAATGTATTAAGTATGTAGGGTATGCAGATATGGAGAGGGAACAGAAGGACAAACATTGTAATCAACTTTGATCCCTACTCTCTGGTGGTCATTATTTGTTACTTCATATTGCCTTGTGTACACTAAAAAATTAAAAGGGTAGGGGGTGGTTGGTGAATGGGTACCTGCTTTTGGAAGAGAATATAATCCATTCCTGAATAACCAACTGAGACTTCTAAAAAAATGACTACAATAGGCTCAAACCAATTGTGAAAACATTCACAAAAGTAATGGAAATTTGAGCTATACTTTATAAACCAGCAGGATTTAAAATATTGAAATTTATAAAATTCGACAGTAGCCAAGTAAGCACATCTTTTAGTCTAAATATTATATTAATACTTCAATAGAATATAGTCACTTTAAAACTTGATGATAATATTTACAATCTGGTTCTCTTGCATAATCTTTCTGGGTTTTTTTTGACATTGCTCTCTTGTTTCTTTTGTTTCTGACCACTTTTCTCAATCTCTTGCGATAGATAATAATTTGTATAATTTTCTTTAAATGTAGGTACCATAAGACTTTATTTTAGACCCTTTCCTCTAAATTATTTCCCTCAGTGAACTTTTTTTTATTTTTGGAAGGAGAAAGGTAGGGCAATTGGGGTTAAGTAACTTGCCCAAGGTCACACAGCTAGTTTTGTGTTAAGTTTCTAAGGCCTAATTTGAACTCAGGTCCTCCTGACTCTAGGGTCGGTGCTTTATTCACTGTGCCACCTTGCTGCCCCAAAGCAGTATATATAAATATCTATATCTATATACACATATATTGTGATCAGGTAATGGGAATGTTAGAAGTTGTGTTTGGGTTCAGGAACTGAGAACTAGGAATCAAGAATGATTCCTTGAGATGCACAACATCCTTGAGGTCCTCAACACCCCTTTCTTCTGCTGGACCTGGTCCAAGTCAATGGAACCAAGCCAGTTCCTAACCAAGGAAGAACTAACCTAGTACAACTTGCTTTACATTTTAAAACCTGTAACCTGATCATCCTATTGAAAGGTATATACACACCTACAATAATATATACATATATGCGTACATGTTTATATATATACACATACATATATGCATATACATATTATGTATATATCTATATTTTTTCTTTACTCAGACTATAAATAGTAGTAAAGTTGAAGAAGTGACAATAGGCCTTCAGCTGGGTACTAAGCTATTATTAAGTATAGAAGCAAGCCAAAAAGATCTTGTATCTATCTCCAGGTCGATTCTAAAATCTTGTAGCAAAATATTCAGGGCAGGATGCTCAGACCAAAGGAGTAGCTTCAATTTATGTCATTCTGAATTCAAAAAGATTTTCTACCTGAGTGATGGTACCTGAGTCCAGCCGTAGCTTTTTCTAGGGGAAGGTCCAAAGTTATGTTACTCAGTTCCCAAACAAGGTCAGGACCTTGAAGAGTTCAGACCAACACCCAGCACTTACACTTCACCTTGGATAAGAAGGCTTTGGCTACACTGATAGTTTTCAGTTCATAAGCTTGAGATCCTATCATGACACAACACTCAATACTCCAAAAAAGCAGAAGCAGATTATAAGAGCACACAAAACAGGGCCACAAATTATCCCATCATCCCCTTAAAGAGTACTTAGAGTCTGATCCTAAACCACAGTCTGAAATCAGAAAGTAATGAAAGAATGAGCACATAAAAAAAGAATACCACAAGAAAGATCTATTATGGTGACAATGATGCTCAAGATGCAAACCCAGAAGAAGAGAATGATTCCAAAAGGCCTACAAATACAAGCTGAAAGAAAAATACAGTTTGGGCACAAGTTCAACTAGAATTCCTGGAAGAGATGAAACAAGAGTTTTTTTTTTTAAAGCTAAAATGATTTTTATAAGTGAAATGAGATTGCTAGAGGAATGAATTGGAACACAAATGAGAACACTGGGAAAAAAATTGGAAAATGAGAATTACGGAAGACAGAATTAGAGAATTAAGAACTTGGTACAAATGGTATAAAACCTTATCCAGGCAATAGACTCCTTGAAAATTTGAATGCAATAATCAGATGTTAATGACTCCATAAGGTAACAAGAAATATTAAAACAAAATGAAAAGACTAAAAAATAGATGTGTTATAAGGTATAGTACTAATTCCCCAAATCATATTAAGGAGAGATAATTTAATAATCATCAAATTATTTAAAAATCATTGGATTATTAAAATTTTTTAAAAAACTAAAAGCTATCATCAAAGAGAGACACAAGGCATCCTATTTCAAGAAATTGCAAATAGAAAACTGCCCATTTTCCTTAGAATAAAAGGGCAAAATGAAAACAGAATGGATCTACTAGTTACATCCTGAAAGAGATCCCTAAATAAACCTCCCAGGACCCTACCTAAAACCAGAACTTTTAAGTCAAAGGAAAATTACTGCAAGTAGCCAAAAAGGCTAACTACAGTTAACTGGTAAAAAAAAAAAAATTGCTGCAAGTTTCTCTGACAACATTTTCATTTCAACGATATATTCAATTCAATAAACATTTATTAAGTTTCTATTATGTGTCAGAGCAGCTAGGTCATACAGTGAGTAGAGTGCCTAGTTTGGTGTTAGGAAGATTCCTCTGTGAGCTCAAATCTGACCTCAGACAGTTACTAGCTATGTGACCCTGGACAAGTCACTTATCAGGGGGCTTTTCACTATGTTTACCTCAGTTTTCTCATTCGAAAAATGAGCTGGAGAAAGACATGGCAAATCTTTCCAGTATCTTTGCCAAGAAAACCTCAAATAGGATCATGAAGAAGCAGATATGATTAAAATGACTGAACAACAATAACAAATGTGAGTGATTGAGGGAGAGGGCTTTTATTTCACCCTTACCTCTTTAACTCATCTTTGTCTCTTCCTACACGGACTTAAAAATTAATGAATATTTCCCCAAGCACATATAGATGCTTCTTTTCATTCTCCCTCCCCTTCTTCATCTTTACTTTTGTTACAATCAAACCAGATCCAATTTCCTGATTTGAACAAATTCCTTTGAAAAATGTGACTTCCCGATGATCAATAAGTAAATCTCGCCCCTCCCCCCCACTTTCTCTCCTCCCCTGTCTCTGACTCTATCTGTCTCTATATAATTACATATACATGCACACACACACACACACACACACACAGGTGTGTATGCATATTTCCAAAGGTTGTTTTTTCCCAGTAAACAGACATGTAAGACAGTACAACTTGCTTTCTGTCTTGTTTTGATTTGCTTCTTATACAAGACACTTCCTTCCTCTGTGTCTCTCAGAACTCATTATTCCTCAGATTTTCTCTGTTTAAAAGGTCTTTACTTCATCCCAACAAAAAGAGAGAGGATGGATGGAAATACAGAATCTAATCTCTTTGGTTCAAAGAAAACTTCTTCTTATTCCATTCACTCAGTCAATAAGCATTTATTAAGTGCTTACTACATGTCAGACACTGTGCTAAGCACTGGGGATACAATGAAAAAAAAAGAAGAGTTCTTATCCTCAAGGGTCATAGATTTTAGTGGGTGAGACAATAAGTACAAATAACATATACAAGATGTTTACAATATACAAGATGTTTACATAATAGAAGAAGGTAATCTCCTGGGGGTGACATTAAAAACTTTCTAAGGTAGGTGAGGCCTCTTGCAGCAGTGAAATTTGAACTGAATCTCAAAGGATGTCAGGGTAACTAAAAAGGCAGAGGTCATGAGGGCAGAGTTTTCCGGAGACAGAGGATAGTCAATGGAAAGGCAATAGGAGATGGAACTGTAACCACACCAGTGTTGTCATAGTGTGTATAATACATAGTATCCTGACAAGCAAGAAAAAAACTGTCTTGCAGTGGCAGGTGGAAGCAACACATCTTTGTTACCAATGGACACCTCACTGACAACTTCCAAGGATGAATCAGCACTAGGGAATTTCCAAGAAAGGAAATTTCTTTCTCCTTAATTTCATGTGTTCTTCAGAAAGTATTAATTTATCTCGAATTTAAAAATAAATTCCATATGCTTCAAGAACAATTTCTAGATCACATAGCCCCTGTTATAAGGGAGTGTATAAGAGTGAAATGCACTGGGGAGGGGAGTGCAACAGTTGAGAACAGGAATAGAGATCACGCCATGGAAAAAAATGGACACCATATGTAATAGTAGTAAAGATGTACAAATTGGGGACATGAATTTATATTGATATAAATTAAATATGGCTTCACTCCTGTTCAGTGCACATCTAGATAGATCACACTAGCTTATACGTAGAGACTTCCAAAATAAATGATGCATTTTCATTTACTTTTTCATCAGATTGCGGTGGCTTTTCCGGAATATTTTGGTCCATTTCCATTCTTATTACAACTCATAAATTGTATCATTTCTGTTGTTCCTGGCCTGACAGAAGTAATAACTTGTTGAAAATCAGTCTAAGCCTATTCCTTTATGAAATTGTATGGCATACACAGTTCTATGCTCACTGGAGATTTCTGTAGAATATCATAGATAACCGCATTCGGTTTGATTTATTAGTGATTTCCCAAGAATGTGTCTGTAGCTGCTTTGTAAAAATGGAATATATATATATGGCAACACAATGCAGGGTTCTCTTAGACACATCGATATGTAAATCATTTAATAGGTTTCAAGTGACCTATCAGAAAAAAATAGCCAACCCACAATCAGAACGACATACCCATGAAGTGATGACCAATTGATTCCTAGTTCAAATATACAAGTTTGCCCCATTATTTATGGACTTTCAAAAATTTAATAACTCTTCGGAATTGTCATCTATACTTATTGACCAGAGATTCTGGCCTTCAGTGAAAGGAAACATGTGGTTTGTGAGCTGTAACCCGGCCATTAGATTCAAGAGAACATTTTTTTTTCTTTGACAGGTGTATTTGATTCTTTTTAGTGCCAATATGGAGAATGATAATTATGGGGTATTATTTCCCATGAATTTTTGAACCTCTAGAACAGTGGTTCTCAACCTTCCTAATGCGGCAACCCTTTAATACTCATATGTGGACATATCTGCATGTGGGTGGACCTGCCTGGAGATGAATAGAGGAGTGGTGTCTCAGTTCCTAAGACCATCAGAAATAAGTGTTTTCCGATGGTCTTAGGTGACCCCTGTGACCCCTGTGAAAGGGTCGTTTGGGTCGCGACCCACAGGTTGAGAACCGCTGCTCTAGAAGTAAGTTTCACAGACAATGAAGAAAATAGACTTCTCTGGTATTGAATTTTTCTTATCTCTACATGCAAGAGTCTTTCACCAATATCTGCTCTGAAACCATATCAGGGGTAGACAGAGGGTCCTGGGTTCATACAACTTAAGCCAGGAGAGTAATAATAAACTCTTGGTAGATCTTATTATATGGCAAAGACTTTTGGTATGGGTGCTATGATGGGTCCCTTAGTGTGTTATTTGAGAAACCTATTTCAGAGAGACTCAGTACCAAGAATATGGGTCATCACATTGCAGATTTTTTTTTTGGCCACAGGAATTTATACTGTCTATTGTCAGTTAGTAATAGCTGATGACAGCAATAACTAGCATTTATTTAGCCCTTTAAAGCTTGCAAAGTGTTTTCATTTTATTTTTTCCATATCTCTTGGAGGTAGGTACTATTATTACCCCCATTTTACACATGAGGAAACTCAATCAGACAAGAGATTAGGTGGTTTGTTCAGGGTCAAGTAGCTAGTAGGTATCTGAGATGGGATGTGAATTCAGATCTTCCTAATTCGTGGTCCAACATTCTACTCTTTTTTTTAAAACTGGGTTTAGCAGTAATGAGGGAGAGAGATCTCTCTGGTATTGAATTCCCTTTTTTCTGTATATGGAAGATTCCTTTGCCAAGTTCTACTGTGAAGTCACATCATGGTAGAGGGAGGATACCAAGTTCATAAAACCTATGCCAGAAAAGTATACCTAGATGCACTTTCTATGTACCGAGAACTGTGTTGACTATTGTAGGTAGGAAGTCATTTCTATCTTTGTATTTAAGGGCCTAGTGCAAAGTGGTAACTTCATGAATGCTTTTTGATTGGCTGATTGAAGTCAAGGGGACTAGAGTGGTAAGACATCAACAATCTGAATTTAGGGAAAGCACTGGTTGTCAAGATATTAGGAGATAACCTGTTTTCCAGGGCTAAGGTCCAGCAATCAAAATGTTTCGTGAATTTGTCATAACAACAATCCTTGGTGTTCACCCTTTGGATGTTCTCACTCTCTGGCAAAATCACACAATTACTGTATTGCTTTGACCAGCACCAGGTCTCCTCTGACCCTGGGCAAGCAATAGACATATTTATTTTCCAATCACGAAGCCCTGATATGAATCAAACTTGTGTCACTGTTGCTTTCATCCCTCATTGTCATGGTTAAAGCTTCCTGTGTAGCCTTTGGTATAAGTATTGAGATCTCCCCACACTGTCTTGGGTTCCCCCGCTAGGGGTGGGGTACTGATACATGTCTAATCTGTCTCCTTGATTGCAAGCTGTTTCCCTCACTTTGAAATAATACCTCTGCTTGATTCCTTACTCTCCTGTCTCTAGGTTGCTCTGTTCGGCTCTGACCACCTATAGTTGAGAGCCTGATTTATTCTGGTTGATGCAGCCCATTCAGATTTGCACCAAACATTTAGTTCACGGTCTCCTTCCCATTTTACAGAAGCAGAAGCTAAGGCCCAGAAAGATGAAATGGGAGAAAGAAAAATGGAAAGAGAATAAGCATTTCTATACTGGCTCCTGTGTGCCATGCACTCTAAGTGCTTTACCAATATTATCTCATTTGATCCTCACAATGACCTTGTGAGGTAGATGGCATTGTTATCCCCACTTTACAACTGAGGAAACTGAGGCTGCACAAAAGTTTGGCCAGGGTCGTGGAAAGAGTAAGTCATCGTGGTAGGATCTGAGCGCAGGCCCTCTGATTTCAGATTTAATGTTCTTTCCGTTGCATTAGTTTTTCTCACAGCTAATTTTAAATATATGAAAAGTTACTAATACAGAAGAGGGATTAGGCATCTGTTATTTGATCCCCAAACACAGAATTAGGAGTAATGAATGACTAGAAGTTTCAGGAAGAAATATTTTAGCTCTAGTTAAGGAAACTAAATATCTTAAAATTTAGAGCTATCCCAAATTGAAATTATATGCTTAGGAGACTGGATGTGTCCTTTGTTGTTGGCTAGTCATTTAGTCATATCATAGTCTTCATAACCCCATGGACTACAGCGTCCATGGGATTTTCTTGGGAAAAATACTGGAGTGGTTTGGGAGTGGTTTGTCATTTCCTTCTCCAGCGGATTAAAGAGAAGGAAGTATTAACAAGAAAATCATCCAACAAAGTAAACAGAGGTTAAGTGATTTGCCCAGGGTCACACAGCCAATAAGTATTTGAGGCTGGATTCAAACTCAAGTCTTTCTAGCTCCAGGCCCAGTACTCTATCCACTGGGCCTCCTAGCTGCTTAGTTGTCTTCTTAGCAGAGGTTTTTTCATTACTGTCCAGGAGGTTGTTGAGAGGCTTCCTGTTTCAGCATGGGCAAGATAAAACCACCTCTGATGTTTCTTTTAGCTCTGTGGGTCTGTGATTTTATGAGTTCATAGCTTAGTGAAAACTGACACCATAGTAGGTGTGGGGAGGTAGAGTATGAAAAGATAGATAAATTCCCCTGCACAGTCTAATAGGTGAAGAAAGACACATACAAAGTAGAATATGGTAATTGAATAAGAAAGTTATGCTCAAAATGGCATCAGAAAGAAGTTCATAGGAGGAAAACCAATTATTTCTCCTGAGGGAATCAGGGAAGGCTGTGTGGAAGAAGTGGCATTAGGATTTCAACAAACAGATGTGGGAAATACGGGAAATAGACACTTGGCAAGTAATCCAGCTCAACTAGGTGAAAGAGTGGAGGGAGGGAGTGGTATCATCAGACTATAGATTTAGGGCTGGAAGGGTCTTCAGAAGTCATTTTGTGCCAACCTCAATTTTACATACAAAGAAACAGTCCCACAGAGGTAAGACAAAGTGACCAAAGTTACTCAGGTAGTAAGTGGAAAAGTTAGAATTCGAACACATTAGTTGCTTTTCATATATTTATTTGATTCCAAATCCAATGTTCTTTCCGCTATTTCCTGTTACTACAATACAAGTGATGCCAAGGAAAGCTAGAAAAGATCTGACAAACCACTCTAAGGAGCTTAGACATAATTGGGGAGTGTAATGAGTAAAATCAATAATCAGTGCCTTTGCTTGGTATTGCTTTGCCAATCTATCATTTTAATAGGACGAGAAGTAACTGTGATTTATAGTAAGAATATGGTCCCAGGTGAAAGCCTATGTATAACAGAAACTAAGATGTAGTTCCAGGGAAATCTCTATGCTAAGTCAATCTTAGGAATCTTACTGTCATATCAATGATAATGAACTGATTTATTGTAACAACATCTGTAATAAGCTGCATATTGAGACATGATATCCTGCTTTAGTCAAGAGTCTGTTTGAGTAAATGGGTATTGACCATTTATATCAGAACTAGCCCGTCTTCACCAACATGAATCAAGAGAACTACAAATAACTGAAAACTGTCATTTGGGGTCTCAGACTGTACTGGGCATACTTTAAACCCCACTTTTGTTTCTTTTAATAAAAGTTGTTTTCTTTGCCCAGAAAGGCATCCCAGTTTCTTTATTTTGGGAGGAAATGAGAAGCCATTGAAGGTTTCCAAGGACAGTGACAAAGTCAGTGCTACATGTTAGGAAGTCTGTTCTGGGAGGAGTATGAAGGATGGAGGGATGAAGATAGAGATAGGGAGACATTAAAAAATGGTTAAAATGATGGTGGGAAGAGGTCTAAAGTGGTGTCAATGGAAATGAAGAGGGGCATAGATACAGAAGCAACTGTAGTCACAATTTAGAGGGTTTGGTGACTGATTAGAAAGGGGAGGGAGTAGAGAGGAAGTATGAAAGAGGTGGCTGAAAGTGGGTGGTTGTAGTCTTTCCTGAAATAAAGAAGTTGAGACTTTGAAGAAAAGATTTTGAGCTGAGTTTGAGTTGAGATATTTAGGTGATAGAACATCACAGAATTAGTTCTAGACGACCGCCTAGTCTAGCCCTCTCGTTTTGAGGTCAGAAAGATTGAGTAACTTGCCCAAGGTCACACAGATATTTAAATATAAGAAACAAGATACTGAAGAGACATCTAGAACTGCTAATCTAGGGGCAGCTAGGTGGCACAGTGAATAAAGCACTGGCCCTGGAGTCAGGAGGACCCGAGTTCAAATCTGGCCTCAGACACAACACAAAAGCTAGTTGTGTGACCTTGGGCAAGTCACTTAACCACAATTCCTCTACCTTCTTTCCTCCAAAATTTTTTTTTTTTAAATCTAGAAATGCTGATCTGAACCTCAAGAGAGTATTCATATTAGGGTTGAGATACCCATTTGGGAACCTTCTGCATGCAAATGATAGTTAAAGATATGGAAGTGGAATAAAGCCAACGAAGGGGAGATTATAAAGAAGATGGCTAAGAAGAGAGTCTTTGGGAACTTCCCATATTAAGGAAATAATTAGAAGAGGCAAAATATAAGAACAGAGAAACAGTAGCCATACAGTCTGGAGGAAAACCAGGAAGAGGGTGGGCACAGTTAACAATACTAATTTCTAGAGATAGGTGATAGAGGCCCTAGGGTGCTGTGGAGACAGCTCTGGATTTGGAGTCAGAAAACTTTGACTTCAGTTCCTGGCACATGTTTTTCCTAGTTGTCAACCCATTAGGTTGCAACTCTCAGCCTCAGCTGTCTTATCTGTAAAATAGGATAATGCTACCTGTCCTGTTTACCTTGTAAGAACTTCTGGGAAGAAAGTGTTCTGTAAAAAGTAAAACACTACACAGGTTGTCCCCATAGTCAAAGTGCAGTTTCTAGCTACAATCTTGACTTTTGCCAAAACCTATCAAATGCAAGTGATTGTTGTAATTATGTAGCAAGAGAGCCAAGAAAAGATTATTGGATTTAGTGATTAGTAAGTCTTTAATGACCTTGATCTTGGAGATAGCAGTTTTTGTTGAGAGGTTGGGGAATGAAGAAGCTGAGAAGTAAATAGGGGTAAGAAAAGATTTAAAGGAAATACATTGGTTTAAAACATACCCGTAGAGATTTCTTTGTTTGAAAATACCTGTTTCTGGATAGATTCTGTATTTGATCATGCATCCATAAATGGGAAAGGACCTTAGAGGCCATAAAATTCAATGTACCAATTTTATCAATAAGGAAACTGAGGGGTTACTTTATTTGCCAAGAGCCACATAGCTCGTAAGTATTTTAGGTGGGATTTGGAGCTAAGTCTTTCTGATTTTATGTCAAGGGACTTCTATCTACTACATTATACTATTTCTCTTGTTCTGTTAGACTGAGGTTTATATAGGGAAAAATAGGCATGAGGATAGGCATATGGGGAACATAGGCATGAGGATGAATAGACTAAATGAGTAGACTCAACAGAGGCAGTGTGATACAGAGGCAAGAATGCTGGATTTGGAGTCAGAGAAATTGGGCTCAAATTCTGGAACCTCTGTGAACTTGGGCAAGTCAACTGACTTCTGAGTCTCAGCTTCCTCATCTGTAAAATGATGAGGTTGGACTCAATGACTACTAAGTTCTAAGGTCCTTTGAGACATTTAATTCTCTGATGCTATGAACCATTTATTTTCTGTCTAATATTAATGAAAGACTTTGATAGATATTAGAAGACAATGACTGCATGATTGATTGATAGTTAGCAGAAATATTATGGTATTGTTTAAATAAATATATCATTAAGCTTGTTTTGAAGTTTTCAAAGTGTTTATCTACTTCTTTTCCGAAACTTCTGACTTTTCATCTCACAATCTGATTTTATGATGTTGGATTGAGCTTAGCAAGAATCATAAACAAATTGGCAAGAATTTTTTTTCAGTGAATTGGATTTCATTTCATAAATACCTTTATTTTAGATACTACATGTACCATGTTCTTATTAAGAGTTTGCTCATCTCCAATAAATGAACAATATTCTCAGAAATGCATTTGCTAAAAACAGAAAATCAGACAGAATATCATCTAATTTGGATTTATTTAGCAGTTTTCTTCTAAGGCATCCAGCAATAATACTGAAAAGTCCAGTCGTTTGCCATCTCTTGTTTCTGCCTTTGCAACTGTTGTAAATGTCCTCTTCTTTCCTGCTCATGAAACCTCCAGCTTAATTCAGGCCCTCATCACCTCATGACTTCTTGCTTAGTCTGTTGCAAAAGCCTTTAATTTGACCTTCCTGTCCCAAGTCTCTACTCCAATTCATCCAATCCAATCCACTCATCCCTAACTGACCTGACGATCTGATTTTCCTAAAGTGTAGGCCATACCATGGGCAGCTAGGTGGCTCAGTGGATAGAGTGCCAGGTCCGGAGATAGGAGAACCTGAGTTCAAACTTGATTTCAGACAATGATGTTGGATAAGTCATTTAACCCTGTTTGCCTCAGTTTCCTCATCTGTAAAATGAGCTGGAGAAGGAAATGGCCAACCACTCCAGTGTCTCTGCCAAGAAAACCCCAAATTGGGTCTCAAAGAGTTGAGCGTGACTGAAACAACTGAGCAAATATCTCTATCTATCATTATCTACATATTTGGCTCTATTTCTATTTCAGTCTGTCTCTCTCTCACACACACACACACACGCATGCACACACACACACGCATACACACACACGCACACGCACACATGCATACACACGCACACATATGCACACACACACGCGCACATGCACACACACGCGCACATCCAGAGCTATCTCATCTGGTTTACTGATCCCTCTCAGCAGGTAGGGAGCATAGGCGCCTCATTGTTCTATGTGCCTCTGTACTGTTTGTATAGTCCAAATGACTTGCTGTCTAACCACAGTTCACACTTTCTGCTTAACCGCTAGGTCAGTATGGGCTGCTGAAGCAGAGTTGACTATGATGTAATATGCAGTTAACGAGCCGCAGAGGCTGTTTCCACAAATCAGTACTCCAGGGGACCAGTGAGTAAATCATGCTCTGATAGCAATTATGCCACTGTCCCAGGAAGAGTCACTTTCTCCCAGAGGATCATATGTATATATTCTTCACTGAAGAAAGACTGTTTTCAAAAAGTCCTTCTGAAAACACTAATTAACCTTCCTATCGAGAGTGAACTTTTCTTAAAGATCAGGGTATGGAGAATTAAAAATCTTTCACATATTGGAAAACAGGGATAATATAAATTCTAAATTGACTTTAACTAAAAGAAGGTACAATGGAAATAGCTCTGACTTTAAAGCCAGAGAATTTAGTTCAAATCATGTCTCTCTGTGATCTCAGGCAAATCTCTTAGTCTTGCTGGACCTCAGTTTCCTCATAGGAAAAAATGAGGGCTTTAGACTAGATGATTTTTAAGGTCCCTTGAAATCTATGATCCAAAACTAAAGCATTGATATTTACTGATTTATCATTAGAATAACTGGTTCACAAAGTCTTTTTCTTTTTTCTTTTTCAAAAAGAGGTTCTAAGAATCTGGGAAACATTTGATTTGCAGATTCCAATGGTAGATCACTAGATCATTGTCCTCATTCTTTGTCTCTGTAGGAGGAATGGAAGACCAAGTGTGATCCCTCCCCTTTCTGGAATCTGGAGTATCATGCCTCTGAAATGATTTGTATTTGTAGAAAAGCAAAGTATTATTTTTATACACAACTTTATTTAGGTGTGCCCTACTTAAGGAATTATGATGTGGAAATCTGAACTTACAAAGCATTAATAATGAAAAAAGTATAAATTATAATAATTTCTAAATTTGTTCCTCTGATTCCTAGTTAATCCTGTACTATTAATCAGGTTGATAGTACCTGGAATGTCACTTTCAAACCCACCAAACTACCCTAGACCATTTACAAGTTCCATTTAATTCTCCTCACCTTTTTTTTGGTCCAGGATTGAACCCATAGATACATGGGCTTCTGGTAGTTGTACTTCCCAGCATGTAAGATCTAGGCTAGAAGAGGAGGTCTAGGAATCTGGAAGATTTGGAACTAGTTCTGTTCTTCTGGTGGTTGGTTCAGTCTCTTTCCAGGCTGGGAACGGCAATTCTCAGAAGCCCATGCAGATATTGGCCCAACATAGAGCTACATTCCTAAATCACACACAACACCTTCTGGGTACTGAGAGAATATGACATTACTTTCCTAGACTATTGATCTTAACACTAGCCAAGAGCAAGACTTAATTAACTCATAATACCAGGAACAGCAGACAGCTACTAGACACCTTAGGGGCAATATTCCTCTGTGGAGTAGTTGCAGCAAAGGAATACTCGCAATCAACTTTCTCAGAGATGAATTTTAAACAAATTCTCAGGGGGCTGAATATGGGCTGGTGCCAACAATAACCACTGGGTGAAGTTTTCTGGGTGGATTTTATAAGTGCATATTATGCTATCATCATGGCCAGCTGTGCACGCAGATCTCTGGCTGCTGTCACACTGAAGGTTTTGCTGCCAGTTGCAGGTCAATGGGCTAATAGTGTTGTTACTCTAATATCAACTATTTCATTTAGCACAAATAGGTTTTTCACAGCAGTTGAGGTGACAATTATCTGTACAAAGACAAATTTGTTTTGAATTGCCCACCTTATATATCCTCCCACATCTGTTTGGTCAGATTGCCTTGGAAAGAGTATAAAATGGAATCTGGAATTCAAAATCTATCGCTGCCATCAGTTCCTGTGTGATTGCTTTGGGGGATGTCACTGCACTTAGCTAGCTTCCGATTTCTTCATCTGAAAAATGAAGAGGGTTGGATTAATTGGCCACTGAGGTCTTTCTACTCTTCATATATATCACCTTCTTCACTTTCATGAAGTCCCAATTCAAAACTCATGTCCTTCAAGAAACCTTCTCTGAATAATGACCAAAGTCTATTACTCATTTTGCTAATATTCCTTCATGACTTGTGTTTATCATTTGGAATGAGCTATTTTGTACTTATTAATTTTCTGTTCTTTCATTTACGTGTGTGTGTGTGTGTGTGTGTGTGTGTGTTCCCCAAGTCTGTAAGTTTCTCAGATGGAAGTAAAAATTGTGGAATAGTGGAAGGAACAACAGCTGGAGATAGAAGGCCTAAATTGAGCTCCTGAGCTTGGCCATTTGTTAAGCTGTGTGATCATGGCCAAGTCACTTGACCTCTGTGGGCTTCAGTTTCCTAATCTGTAAAATGAGAAGGCTGCACTAGATTGGCCTCCAAGGTTTCTTCCAGAACTTTCATTCTTTAATTCTAGCTCCTCCTCAGCCCCTCATTGAGGTTGCACAGGGCAGGTTTCTCAGCTTAGTAATTAAATGTTCACTGACTATCATGCTCAAGAGAATAGTAAAGTTAATTCATCCTTTGACAGAAATTAAGCCATCAACTGGTAATCTTGCAAATCTCTTAGTTAATGAGGCCAAAAGGATGCTCTAAAAGAACGAAGCATCTTTCAGGCGCCTTCCTTCACATTAACTCCCTCCCCTAGTGAGAGTGCGGCTCCTCTAACTCTCCTTCTCTCAGTGATAAAGAGAAAGGAAAGGTCTTGATCTCCCCCCACCCTCCATCTTCACTGGATCTTAAAAGTAATTCGGATTCTGAAGGGTAATTATTGTCCAAACACTCGTTCAACCTTAGAAACCATCATTCAATCCAACCCCTTGATACTATAGTTGAAGAGAAGTCAAGTGACTTGCCCCAATGACAATATTGCTTCACCTTCTAGGTTTAATCCTCATTATCCATTCACATGATCCTGAGGCAGTGTTCCTTGAGAATTTTGTAAAGGATGATGGTGCCAGAGGATAAAGAGGGAATGTTTCTTTGGAGAGAATACAAAAATTGATAGAAGTCAGGTTCCATGGGAGTAGGCATTCTTTCATTCACTGTCTTTATATTTCCATTGCTATGGACAGTGCCTGGGACAAATAGGTACTTAATACTTGTTGATTGAATCCCAGGGTTGGATTTTCTTCCCCCCCCCAATTTATTTATTTATTTTTAGTTTTCAACATTCATTTCCCCGAGACTTTGAGTTACAAATTTTTCTCCCCATCTTTCCCCTACCCCCACCACAAAATAGCAAGTCTACTGAATACCCCTTCCCCCAATCTGTTCTCTCTTGTATCCTCTCTCATTCCTTCTCCCCACTTTCTAGTAGGGCAAGATGGAATTCTATACCACAGTGCCTGTATATCTTATTTCCAAGTTGCATGTAAAAAGCATTTTTTTTAAACATTTGTTTTTTAACTTTGAGTTCCAGATTTTTTCCCCTTCTTCCCTCCTCACCCATGCCCACTGGGAAGATAAGCAATTAACTACAGGTTTTACATGTGTAGTTATGTAAAACATTTCCATAGTAGTTATATTGTGAAAACTGTAATTCCCTCCATACTATTTTGCTCCCCCCCACTTATTCTATTTTCTCCTTTGACCCTGTCCCTTTTCAAAAGTGTTTGCTTCTAACTACCCTCTCCCCTAATCTGCCCTCCCTTCTATTATCTCTCCTCTTATCCCTTTCTCCCCTATTTTCTTGTAGGGTAAGATACCCAATTGAGTGTGTATGTTATTCCCTCCTTAAGCCAAATTCAATGAGAGTAAGGTTGGCCCATTCCCTTTCACCTTCCTGCCCTTCCCTTCCATTGTAATGGTTTCCTCTTGCCTCTTTTATATGAGATAATTTACCTTAACCTATCTCTCCCTTTCTCCTTCACCCAATATATTTCTCTCACCTCTTAATTTTATTTTTAAGATATCATTCCTTCATATTCATCCCATCCTGTGTCCTCTGTCTATGTATACATGTTCATACATATGCACACACTCACATATATATTTATACACATACACACCCTCCATTTATATGTATGTATACATATATATATTTATATATATACATACACACATTTATTTATTCCCTTCAACTATCTTCATATTGAGAAAAGTCTTATGAGTTACAATTATCACTCTTCCATGTAGGAATATAAATAGTTCAACTTTAATATGTTCCTTATGATTTCTTTTTCCTGTTTACATTCTCACGTTTCTCTTGCTTCTTGTATTTGAAAGTCAAATTTTCTGTTCAGTTCTGGTTTTTTCATCAAAAATACTTGAAAATCTTCTATTTCATTGAATGACCATATTTTTCCCTGACGCATTATACTTAGTTTTGCTGGGTAGGTGATTCTTGGTTTTAATCCTAGCTCCTTTGACTTCCAGAATATCATAGTCCAAGTCCTTCAATCCCTTAATATGGAAGCTGCTAGGTCTTGTGTTATTCTGATTGTGTTTCCACAATACTCAAATTGTTTCTTTCTGGCTGCTTGTAACATTTTCTTCTTGACCTGGGAGCTCTGGAATATGGCTATAATATTCCTAGGAGTTTTCTTTTGGGGATTTTTTTCAAGAGGTAATCTGTGAATACTTTCAATTTCTATTTTGCCGTCTGGTTCTAGAATATCAGGGCAATTTTGCTTGATAATTTCTTGAAAGATGGTGTCTAGGCTCTTTTTTTGATCATGGCTTTCAGGCAGTCCAATAATTTTTAAATGATCTCTGCTGGATCTATTTTCCACATTGCCTTCTATTTTTTCATTTGTTTGGATCAGTTTTAGAGTATCTTCATTTCTCATAAAGTCATTAGCTTCCATCTGCTCCAATCTAATTTTGAAGGAATTATTCTCTTTAGTGAGTTTTTGAACTTCCTTTTCCATCAGGCAAATTCTGCTTTTTAAGGCATTCTTCTCCTCATTGGCTTTTTGGGTCTTTTTTGCCATTGGGTTAGTCTATTTTTTAAGGTGTTATTTTCTTCAGTATTTTTTGGGTCTCCTTTAGCAGGTTGTTGACTCTCTTTCCATGATTTTCTTGCATCACTCTCATTTGTCTTCCAATTTTCCCCTCCACTTCTCTTACTTGATTTTGAAAATCCTTCTTCGGCTCCTCCATGGCCTGTAACCATCTCATATTTTTCTTGGAAGCTTTTGATTCAGGAGTTCTAACTTCATTGTCTTCCTGCCATTCCATGCTTTGATCCTTTTTTGTCCCCAGAAAAGGATTCTATGGTCTGTTTGTGCTTCCGGTGCTTGCTCATATTTCCAGCTAATTACTTGACTTTTGAGCTTTTTGCCATGGTAGAACTCTGCTTCCAGGGGGGGCGGAGCCAAGATGGCAGCATAGGAGCAGCAACATATCACAGCTCTCACATAGCCACCCCAAAATACCCATAAAATATGACTCTAAACTAATCCTAGAACTCCAAAATGCACACAAATATACTTTCCACTAAAGTCAGCT
>CM053592.1:57492856-57509604 GCA_028646515.1 Pseudochirops corinnae
ATTATTATTATTATTATTATTATTAACTTCATCCAACTGGAACTTGAAATATACAGGCACTGTGGCTGGGAGATCCATCCTGCCCTACTGAAAAGTCTGAAGGGTGAGGGGGGAAGACATAGGAGAGAATAGACTGGGGGAGGTAGGATACACTGGGATTTCTGTTTTGGGGTGGTGGGTAGGGGAAAGATGAGGAGAAAATATGTAACTCAAAATCTTGTGGAAATGAATGATGCAAACTAAAATAAAATTTAAAAAAAATAAAAAAATTTATCAGCAAAAGCTGTTTTAATATTAATAATTTTGCCCACTTTGCAACATTCAATTTGCTAGATTTGAAAACGACTGACACTGGGAATCAGCAGACCTTTATTCTAGTTAAGGCTCTGGAATGAACTTCTGGGTAGTCTTCAGCACCTCCAGGATTCAATTTCAACATTCACAAAAAGTGCTTTAAAAGGCTTGAACCAGTTAGTCTCCAAAGCTTCTTCCAGGTCTAAAATTCTTTTGTTCTGTAAATAGAAAATAATAATTAGAGCTCAGGGTAAAACCTCAGATCCCAAACAAAGGTTTTTAATAGAAAATATGAATTCTTTGGCACTAATTGCTATATCATCTTTGGAAACTATAGAAGGGAAAACCTGTAGTAGAGTAACATTATTCATCTACCACTTTTAAGTTCCTTCTAGAAACGGACTGGCAAAGTAGCACAAAGAAATGAGCATGTGTTTCACTCATTTACCATGGATAACTCCAAGTAAACTTTGTTTTAGCCAGCTATTTTAGATTTTCCATCAGTCTCTTTAATTCCAGTCTTTCCACATATCCCACAGAATCAACTCCTGTTTGTACTGTGCCAGTCTACTGTTCTCCATCTTGGTCCTAAAGCCATAGAAATGCCAGTGCCTTCCAGGGGCCAAAAGCTCATACTACAATCTGAACCCATTCTGATCCAGCTGAGAAATCTCAAAGGAGACATGATTTTGAGACAGCAGCTGGGCCAACAAGAAAACTGTCAGATATGATCCATTTCAATAAGTAAAGAAATCTAGAGATTTATTTTTTAAAAGGATGTAAGAGATAAGGTAGAAGTGACTACAAAAATGGATGGCAAGGGGGAAGAATGACAACATCATGAGTGATTAAAGTAATTTAGAAATATGACTGCACATTCTAATAATGGGGGGAGCTGGACTGAATAGCAAACCCATTTTGCTCATATATTAGGCAGACTATGGCATGATGCTCTGGGAATTGCTTTAAAAGGAGATCTGTTAGCCTGACTCACCAAATGAATTGTTGGATGACTCTGAATGGGTCCAGCCTGACCTTGCAAACCATTGACTCCTCCTCCCCCTGCCCCCAATATAAACAGCATTCCCAATCAAGAAAAACTGTTCTAAAATGAATGTAACAACATGGAATAAAAAGTAATGGGTTCTTTGAAAGAAAGATACTAAGTAAAGTACTGTTTCCACTGCTATAATTGACTAACTAAAACAATGGGTATTAACTAGTCTGTCAAGTTTAGCAGAACATTTTACATGCATTGCTCATTTGAGACTCCAGTAACCTTGTGAAATGGCATCTATAGACAATATTGTTCCTATTTTACACATAAGTAAGCTCAGAGTTTAAATGATTTAACCATGATCACACAACTAGTAAGTGACGAAAGTAGGGTTTGAACCAAGATTTGTCTAGCTGAAATCCAGGTTATCTCTTAAGAAATGAGAAGTTGCAATATTTGTATCTACAGAAGGAAAAACCATGACATTCATTCTTTGGCCTATGTAGTCTTGATTTGTAGGTGTTAGTGGTTTCTGATTCATGTTTTATTTGGAAGATCTTCCTTATCATTTAAGACAGAATTTTACTATGGATTCAACCTGGAAGAGCTTACTGAGATACTGAGGCATACTGAGGTACTGAAATATCTAGTAGCAGTGTAGCCAGTACAACAGTGGTTCTCAACCTTCCTAATGCCATGACCCTTTAATGCTAGTATGTGGGCATATCTGCATGTGGGCAGACTTGCCTGGAGACGGATAGAGGAGCGGTGTCTCAGTTCCTAAGATTATCGAAAATATGTGTTTTCCAATGGTCTTAGGCAACCCCTGTGACCCCTGTGAAAGGGTCATTCGACCCACAAAGGGGTGGTGACCAACAGGTTGAGAACCACTGCAGTATAAGTCTTTATAATTAAGGAGAACTGGCTTTAGTCTTTATCAGACTAGCCACCTCTACAGATGGATTTCAGGGACGCTTTGTAAACATTTGTATACTTAACTAAGCTATGTGTGATCTTTGTATTTTATTAAATTCCCAACCAGATAAGTGGTTTTAGATTTTTTCTTTTTGATTTTTGGAGGGGGAAGGCAGGGCAATTGGTATTAAGTGACTTTCCCAAGGTTATATGGCTAGTAAGTGTGTCAAGTGTCTGAGGCCGGAATTGAACTCAGGTCCTCCTGACTCCAAGGCTGGTGCTCTGTTCACTGCACCACCTAGCCAACCCAGATAAATAATTTCTTAAAAGATTATTTCTGCAGGAATTCTTCTCCTAAACCTCCCTAAAGCCTGAAATGTCTTTAATAGGAATAAATCCATTCATTGAATAATGAGAGATAATGATTAATATTGAATAATTAGAGATAATTCTTAATATACAAATATGTAGGGGAGAACTGACACAGTAAGTTCAATTTACACTAAAGTTTAAATGGCTAATATCAGCTCTTTCCCTGAGAACACTGTTTCCTTAATAGAGGAATCAAGAGAAGTCACAATTCTGAGAGAGTTAGGGAGAAAGCACCATGAAAAGATTCATAAAGGGGAAACTAAAGAGAGGAAGACAACTTTCCATAAGGCAAATCTTGAACTTAAATTTTAATTTGTCCTAATCTTGGGAGTAGACTAGGAGAGGGAATAGATCTCACTAAAGGAAAAGATCCCTATTAACTAAAGATATGGTTATTCAGCAATTAAGAAAGTATAATAGATCTACTTCTAAATTTTTGCATGGAGAACCAGAATTTAAAATTACTGATAATTATGTAAGAACAGCAATTTTGATATAATGCTTCATGGTTACAAACTGATTTATATGATCTTACATATAATGCACCATCATTTTAGAGCTATAAATATAGCATCACCACATTGTAATTGTAAGATTTATAGAAATAGCTATGTCAGAATAGTGTGTGGTATTTGAGGTTAAGGAGTCTTTCCATTGTGTTTTAATAAGTAAAAGTAATGATGATGATGATGGTGATGATGATGACTACAATGACAGACATCATTTATGCAGCACTCACTGTGTGCCGGATATTGTACTTAACACTTAACAATTATTATCTCATTTCATCCTCACAACTCTGGGAGATAGGTGCCTTTATCATCCCCATTCTACAGATGAGGGAGTTAAGGTAAACAGAAATTATGGGACTTGCCCCGGAGTCACTCAGCTAATAAGTGTATGAGGCCAGGTTTTAACTGAGGTCTTCCTAATTAGAGGCCCAAATTTCTATCCATTATTGGTTGGTTGACTCGTATGTTTTTTGTTCTCAAAGAAGAACAAAATGACATCACTATGTTAGAGTCAAGTTACAGTCTTACAAGTTACAAGTTACAGACTATGTACAGACCAGTACAAGCTTGGGATGCTCTACACAGGTCAGACACAAATACTCCATGTGAACATTTGGAATGAATTCCCTAAATTTGTGCATCTCACATTTCTTTGGACCTGTTTCAATTCTGCTTTGTTCATAGAGGATGGGGGCATGTCTGTGGGCACGCCATGCTGAGCAGTCCTGTGCCAGTATGTCACATGTCGCAAAATTAATTCCAATGTCACACCAATTAATTCCAAAACTCTTAAGAGAGACTTGGAGAGTGTCCTTGTATTGCTTTTTCTGATCATCATATGAGTACTTGCTCTGTGTGAGTTCTCCATAAAGTGGTCTTTTTGACAACCATACATTTGGCATTCAAACAAGGTGTCCAGCCCATTATAGTTGTATTCTCTGCAGTAGAGTTTGAATGCTTGGGAGTTTAGTTCAAGAAAGGACCTCTGGGTCAGGTATATTATTGTAGCAGCAAGCACTCTAGTATACCCAGGATGGCTGCTAGCACAGGTTCGTAGATCTGCTTTTCTAAAGGAAAGCACCTCAAAATGGGTTAACAATCTTACTTTAACCAATCAAACATATATCATTTACCTAGTTCAAGGGAAAAAGTCAGCACCCCGAACTTCAAAGAATACAAACAGAAGTTACATGCTGACAAAGAAACAGATCAGCAGACGGGCTTCCAACCATCTGACCATTACATCCGTACCTAGTTAGTTACCAGAGAAGGAAGCACCAACATCTGGGTTTTCAAAGTCAGGGGGCTCAACAGCTTCCCAGAGTCTCATCTGGCCAAATGACACAACTCTTTCCAAATTACAATACCATCCATTAATGCCAAGCACTTTCTCAAAATGAGCAGGAGAGCACAAAAGGCCATCTACCCTTAAGCTACAACAAGGTTAAGATATCATCACAGCATTGAGAACCCAAGGAAAGGCTCTTCCTTCATCTTGACCCAAGGTAAGTCCTCAACAATCTCAGTTCCTGGTGAGACAAGGCTCAACAAAGCCATTGCCAGTGTCCTTATCAAGTCACTCTCTGCCTGCAGAAGAGTCTCAGAACCCCTGATAACATCAGCAAGGCCCTCTTCCAGGATTTCTGTGAACATACAGCAAGAAAATCCTTCTTCAGGGCTTCTGAATCAACAGTAAGTTTCCAGGATCTCTACAACAGCAGCACTGTCCTTCACCAGCAGGTGAGTCTGGCAAAACAACATCAAAACAGACAAAATACCAGCATCACAGCCATGCCTCCTCAGTTCTTAGCAGCTCCAGGTGGCAATTTCCAAAAGTTCTTCTGGCCTCCTCTGCTTGGGCCTTCTCTCTAAATCCACAGCTCCTCCCAGTTCAGCCCCATCTCTTCACATCAACAAGTCCATCCTGCAAGTGGGATTCACAAGCTCTAGGTTTTAACACTCAACCCGAAAACCAAGCCAATATAGGGGGATCTTTAGATTCCATTACCATTACACTTATCCTACCAGGTGATCTTCAAATCTTCCTCAGACAATACAAATAGCAATTCAGTTTCCTGGCATGGCACTGGCATACTGTCCATGTATGTGACATGCTGCATACTACTTCTCACATACTACAATGAGGTCAACACAATAGTAGTCAGTATACTACCTCTTCTCTTCCATACTTTCCTTTGGAGCATCTCAAACACTGAATTATCTCTGGCAATGTGTGCATCACTCTCATTATCAATGTGTATATCCCTAGAAAGTATACTACCCAGGTAAGTGAACTTATCCACAGTATTCAAAACTCCTCCATTTACTTTAACCAATGGCTCCATATCTGGACAGTGTGGTGCCGGCTGATAGAACACCTGCATTTTCTTGGTGTTAACTGTTAGGCCAAATTAGGGAAAGCAGCAGAGAAGTTATCCATACTTTGTTGTACCTCTACTTCAGAGGCTGCATTGAGTGCACACTCATCTGGAAACAAAAAATCATGCCCCAACACTCCCTCTACTTTAATCTTTGCTTGTAGCCTTTTCAAATTCAAGCTGACCTTGATGCTGAGTTCATCCTCATTAGAAATGTTTGATAACATGGGTGAAAATCTCATGCTAAAAAGCATGGGAACAAATGCACATACTTGTTTCACTCCATTGGTGGCTGAGAAAATGGGAGAACATCGTACATTATCCAGAACCTGGACAAGCATGCCATTGTGAAATTGACTTGCAACACTAATAAACTTCTCCAGGCAATCAGTTTGACGTAATTTTCCATAAGAACTCACAAGTGATAGTATCAAAGGCTTTGGCCAAGCCTACAAACATTGTGTACAGACCTCTGTTCTTCTCCTGGCATTTCTCTTGGTTGGACAGCAAACACCATATTGACCATTCCTCAGCCCTTTCTGAAGCCACACTGACTCTCAGGTAGATTACCATCTCCCAGGTGAAGGGTCAGCCTATTAAGAAGGCCTCTGGCAAGAATCTTCCCAACAATTACTAAGAGACAGACCCCTCTGTGATTGTCACAGGACAAGCTTTTTCCTTTACGTTTATAGAGATGGACAATGGAGGCCATCCTTGTACTCCCATGGGATAACCTCCTCTTTCCATACAACTTGAAAAATTTCAGTCAGCTTTTGTATGAGCAATGGACAAGCCACCTTGTAAATTTCAGCTGGAATAGAATCAGCAACAGTTTCTTTGGAATCTAATGGAATTCAAATACTCTTGTTCAGTTGGAACTTCAGCTAGATAGAAATGGACTTCAACCTGAGGTGAATGGCTAATGACTTCGGCATTGATTGATGGTGGTCTTTTGGGAACACTATAGAAGTGTTCAGCCCATCTTTCTAGGACAATGTCCTTATCACTAATCAATGTGGCTCCATCAGCACTTAGTAGTCAAGATGCACCATATGTCTTTGGTCCATAAATAGCCTTCAGGGCATCATAAAAGCACTTTGGATTGTTACTATTAGCATGAAACTGAATTTCATCTGCCTTCTTACTGAGCCAAGAATCCTGTATCTCTCTGAGCTTTGCTTGTACTTTATTTTTGATGGCATTAAATGCTGCTTTCTTAGAGATGGATGAACTATCCTGCTGGTAAACCCTATGCAGTTCTTTTTCATTTAGCAGCTTCTAAACTTCCCCATAATTTTCATCAAACCAGTCTTGATGTTCACAAATGTTCTGCCCCAGACGAGCAAATGCGGTGCTCTCTGAAATCTCGGAAAGCTGCCCTCTCATTTTCTGCTCCAATGTTGCCAACTGTGTTTTGGCTCAACTTTCCCTTCAAGTTAGCAACAAACTGTTCCCACTCAGAGAAGTGCTCCAATCTGTTGACATTAATTCTTCTGGTAGTCATTTTGCCTTGGGGCTGCTGCTTTTGTTGAAAGCTTGGAGAGAATAAGTTTATGATTAGTCCAGCACTTCACACAACATATTACCATCATCTCTCTCACATCCTGTCTGTCTCTTCTCTTTACAATCACATAGTCTTATTAAATGCCAGTGTTTTCTATGAGGGTGCATCCATGAAGTTTTATTGCATTTAGGTAAACAGAAAACAGTATTGGTGATGAGAAGGTCATGAGATGCACAAGTCTTCATAGTAAGCGACCATTGCTGTTGCTCTTTCCAACTAAATTCCTCCCTAGGACTCCCTACCAAGTCTGATAGTCTGAGCCTACTCTAGCATTAAAGTCACCCAGAATTATAAACTTGTCCTCTTTTGGTACATTGATGTTAAGAATCTCCAGGTCTTCCTAACATTTTTCTTTGACCTCATCAGGATTTGTCATGGTGGGAGCATAGGCTCTGATAATGGTGGTAATGGTGTTTTCCTGCAAGTGGTAGTCACAATATCAGGAACCTGTCATTCACTCCTTTTGGTAGGTATGCAAGCTTGTTGACTAAATTAGTTTTGATTGCAAAACCTACACCAATTTCTTGGTGCTGCCTTTCACTGTGGTCAGTCCTGAAAAATGTATATCCGGCTCCATCTTTGGTAAACTGGCCTTCATTTGTCAGCCTTGTTTCACTCAGGGCTGCTATTTGGATGCTATATCTGCTGAGTTCTGTCACAGCAAAAGCTGTTCATCTTTCAGGTCTACTGGATTTTTTGCTGTCTATAAGTGTATGCACATTCCATGTACCAATGGTAAGTGGAATCATCTTTGCAAAAGTTTTTGTACATTTCTTTGTGTTTAACCACACGGTGGAATCCCCACCTGCCACATTAATCAGGTACTAGTCTTCCATGACCACATCCTACACCCTTCTATCCTCTGTATCACCTAGCTGTCCATACATAGTCTTGTCTCTGGTTCAGGCCTATTATGCTGAATAAGAAAGGGTCTAGTGTAAGGAAAGCAACACTGAATTCGAAGTCAGAAGAATTGAGTTGAAATTCTGGGTCTGCAACATGTGTGATCATGACCAAGTACCCCAGTTTCTCACGGTTTGGTTTCCAAATACTATGATCCTCGTATAATTACATCTATGAAATACTACCGAAAATAACCTGTCTTTCAATTATCACTACTAAAGTCACAAAGAGGCTGGAGACATTTGGTGTTGAGAAACAAAGTCAAAGAAGATATAAATACTTCTATTAATGCCATGGGAAACTAGTACTCTTAAGCAGGTCATATTCCTCTGGAAAATGACTATATCCTGACTGGAGGGAAAAAATGATAATATGGTTATTCTCCATTGTAGGAATGCCAGCAGCTGTCCCATTTGTCTCTCTCTGTGACTGTGAAATTTGGAGGAGCTATACCATGGATGATGTTACAGCTTAGGCTCCTTCAAGCAAAACCCAGCCACTGGAACAAGCATAAACCATTTTTTTTTTATAAAGGCATGCCATGGATCAAAAGAATATTTACATTTTCTTTGAAATCCTTGAAGAAATGGAGTCTGAGATTTTCCCTGCCAAACCTCAAAGAAGACTCACATATTGAGTTCCCAACAACTGTTCACAGAGATATGTACTGTAACATACCTCTGTTTGTATGTTCTACCTCTTTTCATCCTGGTCTTTGAGCTGGAGTTGTAGACAGCAACCGGGGGAGGTCAGTTGAGCAAGGCCACCATCTCAGAAGCAGTCTTATCCACCATCTTTGTTCATCTTTAGCCCCTCTTCAAGTTAAATTATTTTGTCTAAGTTTCGCTGGGAATGCAAAAAGCCCTCCTCTGTGCTTGTACTTCTCATGACACTACAAACATTGCGTTTTATTTTAAAAAGCCAAAATGGAGCAGCAGAATTATTAGATTAATGGACTGTGTGGAGACTTTCAGAGGAATAAGTAATTATGTTAAGTATACCATCTGCACTCATATCTCTTTTTTTATTAAAACCCTACTAGTGGAAAGTTACCTAATTCCTGGTAGGTATGTCATAACTAAGACATCGATTTTTAGTAAATTTAGATGACTAAGTTTATTTTACCTTTCAAGTCCTTATATTTCAAACCTTTTTCCTTTGAAAATTTCAGATTACTTTTTATCTTTAAGATTGTAAAAAATTACACTCATCTGGATTTAATAGGATGTAAAGGTCATATACCTACTACATGTGTCTATAGGGCTGTTCCAAAACGTAAACCTGTCTTCTAAACCATAATGTCAAAATGATTGTATATTTGGTCTTGACTCCCAGTTCTCTGTCTTGGACTAGCTGCTGAATAGTCAATTCTGGTCCTTTGGGAAATTGGTTTTTCCTTTCTTTCTAAATGAATTACCCTGACCTTGTCCTTGTTAATGTCCATTGTTCCCTTTTCTGCCATTCGTTTTGTCAAGATATTAAGTACCCAACTACATGTTCTCAGCACATTGAATCAACAAATCAAAGTAAAAAGACTAGATTAAGATTCTAGAGTCTCAGTTCAAATTCCCATTCTGCCATTGGCTAGCTTTTGTGGCCCTCAGTAAATCACTTGCCTTATAACATGAATTTGCTGGGCTCCACAGAGGATCCCTTCCAGCTCCAAAATTTTTATGATTCTATTCCACCATCCAAGTGATTAATAACAATGTAAGTGCAGGGCCTAAGGTCAATTCTTTTTGGAGTTCCCTCAATAAGTAATTGATAACTTCTCATTAGAAACAGATTGGGAATAAGAATATAGTAAATCAGATTGATGACAGAATTATTATCCTGAGACCTGCAAATCCATCTCTTACTGCCTTGCCTTTATACGGGCTTCACCCCTAAATGCACTGCCTCCTAACCTTTGCCTCATAACACTTTTAGCTTCTCCAAAGCTCATTTCCCATGCCAATTTCTATATTACTCTCCATTTGTTATGCTTCTTTCCCTCCTCATATTATCTAGTATTTACTTTTTCATTTCTATGTTGTAAAATACCCCCAACTCCCCATTCCCCAATAAACTACAGGTTCCTTGAACCTCATTTCTTTTTTTTTTCCTTTTTGTATCCCTGGGACCTAGCATTGTACCTTTTTTTATTGAAGAGGAGCTGGAGTTTACAGAGGGATGTCCATGCCTATGATATCATAGGTATAAAGAACTTACCCCTACCATGTGGATCAGCAAGTTAGCTGTAAATTATATTCTTGGAGAGTTGCCTGTCCCATTTTACAACATTGTTTTTATGAAATAAGCAGCCTCACCTATAACATTGCCTATATCATATAATGTTTCTTGGACAAATAGGCTCTTTATACCAAAGCAGTATTTTATTTAAATACCATTCCATTAAAGTGACTCAAAATGCAAGGTTAGTCTCATTAAACTCCCCAAAATTTCTGTGAAATACATGGCAGTCAACCAAATTTATACAAGGTAAAAAAGAACTAGCAATTTCCATTTTATAGGACAAAGAAATCATGGACTAGAAAATAAAAATGTTTTGCAATTCAACTAACATATATTAAATGCTTACTGTACTAGATATAAGGCACTTTCCACCCTCTTCTTGATCTGTAGGTGATCTCATCACCAGTGAATGAGGATACTGCTAGCAGCTACAGTTGCAACTGATCCAGACCTTCTCATTTTATGTGACTTTTGTCCAAATCGTGATATCATAGGAATAGCTAATATTTGGGTGGTATAAGGTATACCAAGGTATACCAAGCATTTTACCAACATTATCTCATATGATATTATAAAACCTCCACAAGAATTACAACATTTCAGAGAACATCTTTTATATTTATTATCATTGCCTGGGTACCAATAGAAAGCATATGTAGTTCATCTGTTCCTTAGAGTTGGAAAAGTAAAGATGAAACCATCCCTTCTCCCAAGTAATTTATATACTACTAGGAAAATAAGGTTTGGTAGATAAAAATGCTTTTGTGTCAGAGGACCTGGGTCTAAAACCTGGCTCTACAACCTGGCTGTTTGACTTTGGGAAAGTCACTTAAGTCTTATGATCCTCCATTTCCTCATCTTTCCAAAGAAGTCAGTTGAATACATGACTTCTGAGGTACCTTCCAACTCTAAACCTATGCTCTTATGAACACGTACACAAATAATAAATGTGAGATATCCCAAGGAGCAAAAGACCACTGTCCATTGAAGTCAACAAGTAAAACTTCATGGAACAACTACCAAACAGCTAAGGCTATTAACAGCAAAGCCCAAGACAGTCTGAAAGAAGGAAGATGCTAAACAAGGACATTACACTTAGGCTAAAGACTAGAAAAGGCCTTCTCAGATACTTTGGATACCAGCTCAGACTCCCTCATGTTTATTAAATCTTTACTTTTCCATATGCCATTTCATATACCTATTTAAGGTAAACTGTAGTTGCTGCTATCAATTGTCCATACTGTCATGGCTCATCAGTAACAGAGCCAGCTGGGTCTGAAACCCAGTTTTTCTAATAGGAGAGCTGGATTAGATGGTCTCCAAAATAACCTCCAGCTCTAACTCCTCTAATCCTGTGACCCTAAAACCCAAAGCCCTATGTTTATTCCCTTGTACTGCCAACTCTTTAAGTTGGCTTCTTGCTATGCATATCACTCCTGAGAAAGAGAACAAAGCATAACATCTGTTGCCCTGGGCACTGAAGCTTTGAAGGCATTTTGACCTCAGAAGCAGAATGTTTTCTCCCTTCTCGCCTAAATATTTTGTTGTTTCATTTCAGTAGCGTCCAACTCTTCATGATCCACCCTTTTGGGGTTTCCTTGGCAAAGATATTGGAGTGGTTTGCCATTTTTTTCTCAAGCTCATAGTACACAAGAAGAAACTGAGGCAAACAGGGTTGAGTGACTTACTCAGGATCACATAGCTGGTAAAATGTCTGAGACCAAATTTGAATTCAGGTCTTCCTGATTCCAGGTCCAGCACTCTATGTATCCACCATGCTAACTCTACCCCATTATTAGGAACCTTGTTCAATTCTTTCCCCAAATTGTATATTCATTGTGTCTATTAGGCCTAAATACCCTTTATATCATGTTTACATAAAACCAGAGTAGCTTCAAATTTTTGCTTTCTTTACTTTAAATAGTGAATAAAATAGGCCATCACACAAAATTAGGTAAATTGATATAAAATAAAGATGTGCATACACTAAATGGATAAAGGTCTGGTAACCTCTGCTAACTTAAAAGCTAGCTAGCCCATCACAAGTGTTCCAGATTAATTGGTAGTAGCAAAATTTCTTATAAAAACAGCTTTTTAAATTTAATGTTCCTACCAATAAAATTTTTATAAATTTTAGTGATGGCTGAAACAAAGAGAATATATTTTCTCAGAAGAATTTTAAATGACTGGATCTAATCTTTCTCCACCTTCCAAGCAATCATTTTTTGCTTCTCCCTCTCCCTCCTCACTTCCAGACTTCTAGAAAGACTGTGTACATCCACTGCTTCCTCACGTTCACTCATTCCTCAAAACCTTATAGTCTGGCATCTGTCCACTCTACTACTGCACCTTCTCCTTACAAAAATGACCAACAATCTCATCAGTTAATCTACCATCTTTTCTCAGTCATCACATTCTAGAGAGGAAAGGTATGTAGGCTTTGCCCTTTGACCTGAGCTTGAATACTAGATAATCTGTGCAAACTAAGCCTGTTTCCTCAGCTCAAAAATGAAAAACTGGAATAGATGATCTCTAAAATCCTTTAGGTGGTACAGAGGATAGAGTGCCAGGTCTGAAGTCAGGAAGAATCCTCTTCATGAGTTCAAATCTAACTTCAGACACTTAATATCCGACCCTAAGCAAGTCACTTAACCCTGTTTGCCCTAGTTTCCTCATGTATAAAATGAACTGGAGAAGGAAATAGCGAACCACTCTAGCATCTCTGTCAAGAAATCCCAAATGAAGTCATGGAGAGTCAGACATGATTGAAAAAATTACTTAACACACACTACAGTTACACAAGTAATAAATATCTGTGACTGGATTTGAATTCAAGTCTTCCTGACTTTAGGTTCAGTGCTCTAGAAAACAATTTATATGTGTGTATCAGAGGAAAGAGATATTAATGAAAGGGTTGTAGAAGTAATATGAGTGCTAAAATTGTATTTCCTATGTGTGCTGGGCCTTAAATTCTCCAATTACTAATACTAAAAAAGGAGGCACTACCAGGAATAAAGACACTCCAGTCTGAGAAGACTAACAATGGATATCCCTGACTGTAATGCAGAAGGATTGTGTACAGCAATTCAAAGCTGGCATAGCAAAACAAAATTGTAAAGTAAGCACAATGGTAGTCATTCAGTATATGCAGAGTTAATCCCAGTACGCGCCTTCTGGTTCTATCCCTGAGGTGTCCTGACGATGCCTCTTTAGGGACTGTAATGTTTCACTTACATATGATAGGGAATCATTCCTCCATGGAGCAGTACACTTGGCATCCTGATACAGGTTTCTGGTAGCACTCTTCTTCAATGCTCTCTTGAAGAAGACTTTCATCAAGTAGGCCTTCCTGGTAAGTGAAGATACTTGGAAGCATCCAATTCACTTTTTCATAGTCAGGGAAGATAAGATGGTCCCTCTAGAAGACGGGAAAGAAGACTAGAAGAGTTTCTCTCCTTCCTCCTTTCATCCAGTACCAATGAATTGAAAAACTGTTGTGTCACCCAAGATAGCCTATAAGGGAGGAAGGACAATGACAAATGCGGTTGTACTGTCCACCTTCTGTTTCCCAGTACAGGCGCACTTCACCGCCATCCCTGCCTGCTGCCCAAGAGGAATTATATACCTACTGAGATGATCTCTATTTTTTTCTCACCCAGCATTTGTGCATGAACCTCTCTTTGTCTTGTGTCAAGTACCCCCTTTCAGCCATCCTTGGATCTGACTAGAGCGAGAATGAGGGTGAGTTATACAAAGCACATTATCTTTCGATTACAGATTTGGAGCTAGAAGGGATCTCAAAGTTTATCTCCAGGCCTTTATTCTGCAGAAACAAACTGAGGCCCAAAAATGTTAAATAACATGAGATAACACATGGGTAGAGCAACTTTATTCCCCATATATAGTACAGCCTCCTACCTCTAAGTGGAGGAATACATTCCTCTACATGTACTTTATAGGAAAGAAAAAAGGAATCATAGGATTAGAGTTGGAAGGAACTTTCTAGATCATAAAAACTAACTTCCTCTTTTTTTAAATGGGGAAACTGAGGCATAGAGAAGTTAAGTGACTAACTAATGGCCATATATGTAGTAAGGGCCAAAAGTGTAGTAAATAGAATGGATTTGAACTAGTTTCATAAATCATCATTTGAACATGATTTTATTTAAACATAATAAGCCAAATAAGTCAAGAATACAATGGAAGAGTTGTGATTCTTTATTTTAGGTAGAACCAGATCATACATTACTTTTTTGAAAAATGTAGCTCCTCCTGCAAGTTTCCAGGGACCAATAAGAGAGCTTCCTGGAGAGAGGAAACAGTACAAAGCTGGAGGCCAAAGTTTGAGACAAGAAAGTAAAGGGCACAGGAGAGGAAATGAGACTGATAATGCAGTTCATGGAAATTTGTAAGCCTGATTCTCTCTTATAAATTAGTTTATTTTCTATGGATATGTCATTACTGGAGATCAGAAGGTGCATGGAATAAGGACTCTGAGATGTTTTGTGTTTCTTAGACTATTTAAACAAGTACCTTGCAGTGCTAACATGTGAGGTTAAGAGACCATCCTGGGACTATCAAATAAAGTTTAGTTTTATGAATAACCCTATAACTCTCCCACGAGTAACTAAAAACTTGAATTCAGGGCTCATTCAGATTTCCTTTAGAAGAATCAACCATTGAGTCAATGGTCCTGAAGAAGACATAAGTTCAAGATCCTAGGCTCAAATCCTAGTCCCTATTCCCTCCAGGTAGAATAGGTTTTATAAAGATTACTTAATATTACCATGACCTGTTAGTTTTCCCATGTATCAGAATGATTTTTGTTAACCAAGCACTGATCTAGCGGACACCTTATTCAATATGGTGTTGCCCACCATCTTAGACTGTAATGCTGTACCTCTGGGACCATCTTGTTTCTTTGAGAATGTACCTATGCAACACCTTAACAAGTGATATATGAAGCCAAACAAATAGTGAATATTCAGTAAATATTTAGGGTTGTTGGTACCTCTTTTACCAGCTTAAAAAAAATCCCACCTTCCTCCACATTGTTTAAGTATGGAATAATCTTTATGTTAACTCTCTATAATAGTGGCTCAAATTGGATCCCTCTGGCATTTTTCCCCTTCAAATTAAGCCTTTTAAATAACCAAGCCCCCTGTTTAGAAACAAGGGGATAAACTTTTTTGGTGGTGGTGCTATTGTGGTGGTGATGGTGGATTTTTATTCAAATGTAGAAATAGGAGGGGAAAAGCAAATATTTGGTGCTTTTCATATCAAATACCAAAGTATTCCCTTCTTTCCTAAGGGAGAAAAACTTCTCTTGTTAGTGAACATGGATATTTGCCATTTCACTTAGCACCTATTCAGAATGGTGTTAAATAATACTAGATGAAGTAGAACTAAAAAACAATCATACTGAAGAAAAATGGCCTTGTCAACATTGCAGAAAGGTAATAAAACACTAAAAGAACTTTCTATTTTTTTTCCTCTTACTACTTTCTTCCCCTCACCTTTTCTACCTATTTCTCTAGTCCCTTCTTTATCCTCTATAAAAATCCAACCCCAGGAGCCCCAGGGGTGGAGGCAAGATGGTGGAGTTAAAACAGGATCTCTGCATGGCTCCAATTGCCACCACCTCCAATACATGTAAAAAAAATGACTCTAAACAAATTTTAGAGCTAAAAAACCCACAAAGTGAAAGATAGAAACAAATCTCCCACTGAGGGCAGCCTGGCAGGCCAACAGAAAGGGTCTATTGCACCAAGCTGGGAGCCCAGCACAGTCCCACGTGAGCCATGGAGGTCTGGCCATAGGGTGGCCCTGGACCAGCTCGAGCCAGAACAGACTTCAGGAAAGTGAATCAACAGCAGCTGGGGCAGTTTCCAGACTTCTCAACCCATAAATGCCAAAAAGGAAGTAAAAGGTCAGTCAGGAACTCTGTTGGAACTGGGTGGAGAAGAGTTTGATCCAGCCCCTGCCCCAAGGGTGAGAAGTGGCTGAGACACTGAAGAAGCAGGTGGTGCCACATGACTGTCTCTAGAGCTCCTGGCCTGCAGATCATAGTGCAATCAAGCAACCATTCAGAGGGTAATCACTCTTGCTTTAACCTGCTTGGATCTGGATTGCTGTCTTGGGTAGAGGTCCTGGGGTGTGTGACCAGGTGTCAGAACGTCTGGGAGCTGATAAGATGGTGCCCTCCTAATAGGTCTGACAGCTGTGAAAACCCCAGTGATTTGGGACATAGTGCTCTGCAATCTGGAAGAAGAGTTCTTTTTTTTTTTTAATTTTATTTTAGTTTGCATCATTCATTTCCACAAGATTTTGAGTTACATATTTTCTCCCCATCTTTGCCCTACCCACCACCCCAAAACAGCCATCTCAGTGTATCCCCCCTCCCCCAGTCTATTCTCTCCTAAGTCTTTCCCCCTCACCCATCTGACTTTTCAATAGGGCAGGATGGATATCCCAGTGACAGTGCCTGTGTATCTCAAGTTCCAGTTGGATGTAGTTAATAATAATTATAATAATAATTGCATATATATATAGACATACATTTATAACATTTGATTATG
>CM053592.1:57510104-57527336 GCA_028646515.1 Pseudochirops corinnae
TCCCTGATTTAGGTATCAGTACCATATCTGTGTCATAAAAAGAATTTGGTAGGACTCCTTCCTCACCAATTTTCCCAAATAGTTTGTAGAGTATTGGGATCAATTGGTCTTTAAATGTTTGATAGAATTCACTAGTAAATCCATCTGGCCCTGGGGATTTTTTCCTAGGGAGTTCTCTGATAGCTTGTTCAATTTCTTTTTCTGAAATGGGGTTGTTTAAGTAATTTACTTCCTCTTCAGATAGTCTGGGCAACTAGAGTGGAAGATTCTTGAGAGCAGGGTTTGTATTTTTTGCATGTTGTTGTATCCTCATTGCTTAGCATAGTGCCTGGCATATGGGAACTACTTACAAATGCTTGTTGATTTGATTGAATTTGATTTGATAATAATAAGTGTAATAATAATGTCCCTTCACATCTGATAGCACTTTATCCTTATAGAAATGGTTTCACACTCATTATCTTATTACACCCTTGTGGGTGAGAGAGGTAGACAGAGCCTGGGTTGTTTGTCATTCTCTCCATTCCACTTACTGTACTGGGACAAAGATCACAGGCACAGTAATATCTCTGGTGGCTTGAGAGAAAAAAAAAAGATTTATTTTTCCTATTACCTTCGTAAGGAACACTGAAGACAAAATGCTTTTTCTGACTGAATTTTGCTCAATAAAGACCTAGTCATCTATTTACAAATTATACATGATACTCTGCACAAAATCAACACTCAGTCACTATGTGGAGATGGACATAATTTGATGTTTCACATTGCAATTATTCAAAGTTTCATGATTTTGTCAGAGTAGGCTTACATCTTTCTACTGGTACAGATCCTAATCCTACTATGCTAGAGTTGACATCACCATGAGCTGCTCTGGCTGGGAAAAAAAAAGAAAAACCTGTCATCACTTGGTGGCCAACCCTCTGTTGTCGGGCCTCTTAAAATCTGGCTAAGTATATACTTCAGTGGGGAGCTTCAGTCTATTATAGGGCCTATTTCTGAAGCCTTTCCAGTTTAGTAGTATCTTTCAGAATTTGTCACCTACTGGTAGGACCCTCAAGACTTCAATTTAATTCAACAAACATCCTTTAAGAGCCTACTATTTGCCATGCACTGTGCTAGATACTGGGGGTATTAAGATATCATCATCATAATTTTCAAAGTTTTCAAAGTATTTTACAAATGTTATCTAATTTTAGATATACCTCACAACAACTCAAAGAGGTATGCTATTATCCCCATTTCACAGATGAGGACACTGAGGCTGAGAGGCTAAAGGATCTGCCGGGGATCACATTGTAAGTGTTTCAGGAAGGATTTGAACTAATATCTCTTGCATATGCCCCCTTCTCTTCTCATAGTGTCATCATCTTGGTGTAGGCCTCCATTACCTCCCTCCTCATCTTTTGCAACAGTTTGATGGTTTTTCTCCCTGCCACAAGTATCTCCTGACCATCCTTTACTCAGCTGTCATTATTTTCCTAACACAGATCAGACTATTACTGTGTACCAATTGTTTTGTTGTTCAGTTGTGTTTGACTCTTCATGACCCCATTTGGGGTTTTCTTGGCAAAGACATTAAAGTGGTTTGCCATATTCTTCACTAGCCCATTTTGCAGATGAAGAAACAGAGGCAAATAGGGTTAAGTGACTTGCCCAGGGTCACACAACTAATAAGTATCTGAGGACAGATTTGAATTCAGGAGGACAAGTTCCCCATTCTTTGAACTCCAGTGGCACCTCATCACCCCCAGGACTAAATATAAAGTTGTTTGGTATTCAAAACCTTTCCTCTCTCATCTTTCTAGTCCTTTTATATGTAAACCTAAACCTACCCCAGTATTTTGTGATCCAATGATACTGGCTTTCAGTAAAACTCTCTATTTTCCTAATTAAGACATTTTTAGTGACTGGTCTCATACTTGCAAAGCCTATGGATCCCTTCTCAGACTGATGTTTTTGAATCCATAAACTACAAAAGAAACAAGTATATTCAAATGTAGTTATCAAAATAATGTTTAAAAAAGCCAAGCTCATAAACCCCTGATTAAGTACCTCTGTTGTATTTGCTATTCTGGTATAAATAATGTGGTTAGTTCTTCCACCTCCCCCAAGAAAATGCTAGAGTTGAAATGAGCCATGTTTCACAATAAGAATGGAAGAGTATATTTTGAAAATAACCCAGTGCACAGTTCTGGGTTTGTATTGCATATGCTTTCTTCAAATTAATTAGCAAACAGCTACCCGTAAGCACACCTCTATTAAGCTCCATTCCTATATTTCCACTTTCAAATAAGCATTTCCAAAGGTTTACCTTTTGAGTGGTTTGGTCTGTCACCCATTGGGACCTAACCAAATTAATTCAATCTAAACCGTTCTAATGGCTAGGCTGTTTACACAACTGGATGTAACCACCCTGTGCACAGAGCCTTTCATTGCTGTATCATCACTGTCTCACCTTTCCCACCCTATTTTCCATTTCAACACCTCAACCACTATTTGTCTGCTCCTGTAAATTAAAATGTTTATTGGATTAGAAACAATGGTTCACCAGAAATTCAGAATAATAGCAATTCACAAGGTCAGCAGAAGAGTAATGATTAATTCTCCAGTTAGCTAGTATTTCAATTACTTCTTTTGTTGTTGTTGGTAGAGTTTCCTGCTGTGCAACATTTATTTGGGACCCTTCTTAATATGGGTTGAGTTGATTCTGTACCCCAACCTTTGCCCCATTCCTCACTCCAGGGCACAAAGGAAACAGTTGCAAGAGTGGGTTAGGAATCCTAATGATGAGGCCCTCTGCCTTCTAATTGGATGCATTGCTCCCGTGAATAACAGATAGGGGGCAATGGCCTGGGATGTAGCAGGAATACAGAGAATAAGGGCAACCAGTAGGGTTGTTGTAATTTTCTTTATCCTTCTACAACTCAGCAGGAAGCTTTTTTCAGATGTTTTCAGGTAAAAACACTGAAATGATTGTAGCTTTCGCTTCAGAGGCAGAAGTCTGGGAAGACAGCAGTGTAGATTGTAAGCATGGCTGCAATTTCTCCTTCTAGAATCCTCCCCTTTAAAATAAAGGGGCAAATTGATGATACAGTAAGTGTGGCTGGGCATAATTTTGTGAAGAACAAGTAGTTGTATATATATAGTGAAGTTTGAGAAATATGAAGGTACTCCATCCTACTCCCATAAGCATGGAGATCATCCTGTAACTAGTACCGGAAATTTAATAATTACAGATCCATTCTCTTAGGTAAGAGATGTTAAATACTCTTTAATTGGCAGGTAGCAGTAACATTCACAGACTGTGGCCCCAACCACATTTAACATATAATAAAATAAAGAAAAATACAATAAAACATAAATAATGCTAATTGTGGTTTTCTATGTCAATATGTGGCCCACAGATATCTTTATGTATGGTTTAGCATCTCCAATTTCTACTTGAGTTTGACACTACTACCCAAAAGGGTTGAACCTTATTAAAATGAGAATAATCTGGGGTGAAGAGCAATGATTAATCATTTCTACCCTAGGTAGAATTCAATTCAACAATGCAACAAACATTTGTTAGCCACTTACTCTATGCCAGCTCTTACTATGGACTCAACTCTGGATGATCCCAAGAAGTATAAAATACAAAGTCTGCCTTTTAAAACCTTGAAAGTGATTTTGAATCATTGTTTCTAATCCAGTTGCCAACTCGGCTGGTGATAAGCTTCTCCAAACTGGTCTTTAGCTGGCAGAAAGAGTTCATCATCAGGATTATGTTCTTGTTGGACAGATCAGAGCTTACCCTCAGTTGATACAGCTTTGAAGAACTAGGCCATCTCAATATATTCAAGGCATCTGAGAAGCTTGGTAGGCTAAAGATATAAGTTGACCAAATTGAATAAACATTCATCACAAAAAATATTATTTATAATTCCATTAATTTGGAATCTACAATAACTTGGACCCAAGCTGTACATTGTTATTTTTTTGGAAAGAACTAGTCATTCATATGTGTGCCAGTCATAAAAGCTACTGGTGAAGAAAGACCTCTACCAGTGTAGAGCATACCTTGCCTGCCACTCAATCTTAGACAATTGTTTTGAGCACCACTGAGAGGTAAGTGACTTGGCCTTGGCCCCACAGAGAAGAGACCTGAATTTTTGACCCTAAAGCCAGCTTACTATATTATACTGCATCTCACTTTGTATTATCCATGAAAACATAGGGAAACATTAGTAGTTATAAAAAGCCTTTAAGGGAAGTGTTTAACATAAAAGAAATAGGCATTGCATCTAAACATCAGGATAAATGAGAGATCACCAGGATGTAGTATTTATTATTGAACAAAAATATGTATGTGGCCAGCACCTTCTCCTGGTGGTTAAGCACATTTCTTTAATAAGGTTTTTAAAAAGTCCAATAAATGAAAATAGTTAACATTTATATGGAACTTTACATATCTAGCATTTGACGATGTGTGTTTGTATATTGGCATATGGATACCACCAAGACATTTTTGGATGCATAGATACTTCATGATAAATTTGGGAAACATTCTTCTGAATTTCTTATTGCTTAGCACTCTTCAAAAAAAGGATGCAAAGTGCCCAAGATGTGAAATTAGGAAGAAATATAAATTGATGAATTTTTATTCTTCCAACAGGAAATCTGATTTTTCTCCCTGGTCTCCACTAGTTGTATCACACAGAACAGTGAAAAAAAGGAATCATAGGCTGGGATTCATGAAGTTTGGGTTCTAGAATTGGTTTTTCCACTAGCCAGCTCCTTGAGCAATTCTATTAAATCTTCCAGCCTGTTTTTTCAACTGTAAAATGAAGAACCTTGTATATCTTGACAGTTCTTTCCAGCTCTGAAGTTGTATGATTCTTCCTACTGCTCAGTTGCCTTAAAGCCCATCTCTGGGCTCCTACATATAGAATATGTTGTTCTCAAAGTTTGGTAGGGTCAGGTTGAGAGTGGGTATTCCCTGGATACTGTCCATACTCTCAGAACATACGTCACTTGCATGCAGGTGACTTGTGGACCCAGACTGTTGACAGCGCAAGGGAAATAGTAAATATATGGAAAGCAATAAGTATGAGAGTCATACCTCTGAACGGCTCACTTTATTTTCAGACTTGGACCACGCCTCATCAGTTTATCCTGTGCTCCCTTTTTTGTGTGCTTGACTAAAAAACAAATACTATAAACCAGGCTACAAAGAATGAAAGCCCATTTGTTTGAAATATATCTTATAATACACAAGCCTGCATCAGGAAGTCCTTTGGTTTTTTTGGCTCACTGCATGACTCATTTTAGTAACTTCTTTTGACTAGAGATAGATAGGGTAGGGACTTCTCTGTCTTTTCCAGACACAAAACTCTCATCATTCTTTTTCACTTGGTGGGTCTTGGCCACCTTTAAGAAAAGGTATACCAAAGTTGTAGTTCCTTTCCTTTTGGCATCCCTGGTGTGGGAGGGGAAAAGGACTGGGACTGTGGGATGAGTGTGTGTGTGTGTGTGTGTGTGTGTGTGTGTGTGTGTGTGCGCATGTGTGTGTGTCCATGCATGCAGGTATCTAATGCTCAAGAGGTATGAGGCAATGGAGATGTTACTGGTTGCCAACTCTCTTGATCAAGGAATCTGAGCTTTGGAAATTTAAGATGGAAAATAGTGTAGGAGAGATACATAAAGGAAGTGCAAAGAGCCAAAATATGCCTTGAATAAATAAAGAACACAGACAGTAAGATCCAAATACAAGGCTGAAGCAATGAAAACTCCTTTTAGAGGGTACTAGGAGGACTTGGATTTGTGAAGCATTGAAACCTTAGTTACCTGGAATGTTGGAGGAGTGAATCTGCTGATTAATCTGATTTTATTAGAATATCATTGTAAAATGAAGGAATTAGACAAATGGCCTCTGAGGTTGCAGATTTAATGCTTCAAGGACCATACTCCTTTTTCTGTTAAACTATGTTTTGGAAGTTTTTTTTTTTTAATCAAAGATGGCTGACTCTATTCTCCTTACAGTTATAGTTTTAGTACTGGAAGGAACATTACAAGTCAGCTAATCAAACTCCATCATTATATCAATGAGGAAAGGGAAGCATAGTGTGGTTAAATTACTTTCCCACGATCACAAAGACAAGAAACTGTCCAATTATGATTCGAGCCCAGGCCCTGTAACTCCATTGCTTTTCCTACTATAATATGCTTTGCTCAGTACATTTAATTTTTTAAAAATTAGTATTTTATTTCTCCCCCCAGTTACATGTCAAGAAAATTTCTAGCATTCATTTTTACAAGATTTTGAGTTCCAAATTTTTCTCCCTCCCCTCTTCTGAAAATGGTAGGCAGTTTGATATAGTTTATACGTATGTTATCATGTAAAAATATTTTCATATTAGTCACAGTTCTGAAAAAAGAAACAGAAAAAAACAAACAAGAAAGAATGAAGTCAGTGAAAAAATGCTTTGATCTGCAGTCAGAGTCCATCTGGATAACATTTCCTTCCTAAGTCCTTTGTACTTGTCTTGGATCATCATGTTGCTGAGAAGAACTGAGTCATTCATAGCTTATCATTACACCATGTTGCTGATACTATGTACAATGTTTTCCTGGTTCTGCTCATTTTACTTTGTATGCGTCTTTCCAGTATTTTCTGAAATCTGCTTGTTCATCATTTCGTATTGCACAATTACATTACATTCATATACTACAGCTTCTTCAGCTATTCCCCAATTGATGGTCATCCCCTCAGTTTCCAATATTTTGCCACCTCAAAAAGGATTGTTATAAATATTTTTGTAAAAGTGGGTCCTTTTCCCTTTTTAATGATCTCTTTGGAATATAAACCTGGTAGTGGTATTGCTGTATGAAAGCTTATGAACAGTTTGATTGCCCTCTGGGCATAGTTTCAAATTGCTCTCCAGAACTGTTGAATCAGTTCACAACTCCACCAATAGTGTCTCATCTCATTAACGGCTAACCTGCTGTTGCCCATTCACATTCACTATTGCCTAAACACTTATAAGCTCCTTAAGATTGGTGGCCATTTTTGTTTTTGTTTTGATAACCAGTACTTAACAGAACGCCAAGCAGTAGCTAATGCTTAACATGTACGGAATTGTTGAGAGGATTTATAATTCACATAGTTGCTAGATTGAATGAACAGGGCTTTTTCTTAACAATAATGATTAATAGCAAATGTTTAGCATTTTAAGGTTTACAAAGTGCTTTGCATGCATATAATTTGATCCTTAAAACAACCTCATGAATTAAATAATAAAGGCATTACTATCTCTATTCTATGGATGAGGAAGTTGAAAAGAGGTGACATGAGGTACAAAATCACTTGTGTCAAAGGTAGGATCTGAAACAAGGACTGCCCATCAATTCTGTGATTATTATGATTCCTCTCAAATCATAGGACAAAGCAAGATTGACAAATTGTTAACCCAGTGAATGTTTACATATCCATTTACCCTCTTCCCCTCAAATTTAAGATTTCATGGTTTATTTCTCATATATGCTTTCCTACTTTACCTTTTCCTAATTCTCAAAGGGAGGGATCTCTAGAATCATATCACTATGCTTTTCTCAGAGAAAATCTATTTTTATACCTAATAAAACAGCCTATGCCCCACAGGCAGTGAAAGGAGGACCAATTGGGTGTCATCGAAGATGTGTGAATTCATTTATAAAAAGCAGAACATCCTTAAAATGTCATGTTGAGAAAACTTATTCCAGGTAAAGCAGAATGCCCCCAAGTGAATTTGCCTCAAGCCTAACAACTATTTTTTCATCAAAAATATCTCATAATAATGTAGAAGAGTATAGAAGAGCCAAGTGATCTCAGAGAAGAAATTGCTCCTGCTCAATTTGGTCTCAGAAAGTACCGACTATGAACAATTTCCTCTTCCATACATTCTACAAACTTCAGAAAACTTTCTAGAAAGAACTTCCAATATCTTCCCATGTGCCAATATCTCCTTTCTATAGTTTCACAGAGCTGCAAAATCATTTTTCTGAGGCAGAAATATGATTATCTTACTCCTCTACTCAAATGCCTTCAGTGTCTCCCTATTTCCTCAGAATAAAATACATACTCCTTAGAACTGGGCTTGAAAGCCCTCAGCAATCTGGCTCTTGTCTATTTTTCCTGATAATCCCTTTCATAAACACTTCATTTAAGGCAAACTCAACCACTAGCTGTTTCCCAAAGTTGGCCTTCTATCTCCTGCCTCTGTCCTTCTGCATATGTCATCTTCATCCCTGGACTCGCCTCCTTCCTCAGTTCCACCTTTATGAATCTTAATTTTCATTCAAGGCCTTAGCTAAGACATCATCCTCTCCATAACCTCTTCCTTGATCTTCTCCAGTTGTTAATGCTCTTACGCTGTTAACATCACTGTACGTTCAATTATCTGTACGTAGGCTGTATTAGTCACATAGAACCCCAGGTCTGTGTTGTTTTCTTTTTATCTTTGAATTCTCAATGACCGTCTCAGTGTTACATACATTTTCCCCCTCCCCCCCTCCTCAGACCTGTAATTCCTTCAATGTGAAGAGTTCTACCAATTCGGATTGGCACCTGGTCTGCCAGTCTGTCTGAGAGTCATACATAGATGGTGCTTAAATGAATAAAACATCATTTCCCCTTCAAAAAGGAAGCACAAACTTCAGCAAACTACTAGCATCCCTCCCTACTTTCATCATTCTCTTTCAATTTTATCTCAAAAGAGCTTAGAATTGTATAAAAAAGGATGATTATAATTAAATATTTGAATTAAATACATATTATATAAAGTAATTAGAATAAAGTCAGTATTCTACTTGCAAAAACATAGGGTGATTTAGTTTTCACCAAATTTCTCTAATAGCTTAAGATCTCGGTTAGGGAAGTTCTGGTTTACCAAGGTTCTAATGCACATTATTGCATTCCCCAGGATAGCTGAATCTTTGAATAAGAGCTGTTCAGATTTGTGGTTTGTCTCTATTCAGCTGGAGATGAAACTCAGGTGCCTTAAGCAGACATTCAACTTTAAGGCAGCCAATGCACCATCTTGGAGCAGTCTCCTGGGCCTGTCAATACTAGTCCCTCTTACCTCCCAGGAAGCTGCCCATCTCACATGGAAAAGCAGCAACACAAGATACTATTCTGTGCTGATTATTGATTCTAACATTTCTACAGCCAATGAAAAATTATTGTTAGACGATACTTCTGAGAGATAAAAGTGCCAGAGAAGCTTATGTTTTGATCCATCCTCAAACTCCATTGGTAACATCTCCTGACTGGGCCCCTACATATCAAATTGTGAATCCATACACTTCATTCTGGGTCAGCAAATGGGTTCTGGTCTAGGAAAAACTAATCTGATGCTTCCTGTGCCCAGGAGAGCAGAGTTCTTTTACTGATTTCTGCTTGTCCACTGGTATCTTTGTGAGGCTAGAGTGTTTGGAGGATAGGTTCTGAGCTAGTCATTTTACCAAAGGTTAATGATGGGATACATCTCCACTTAGACCATGGATGCTGATCTGAGAATACATTCTGAGATTGCACGATGACTTAAGGGGTAAAAGGAACAAGTAGAAAACACACTTCAAACTAGATATTCAGCATGTAGTAGTGGCAGGAGGAGGGAGATTTAAAGGAGGCAACTCACCAATACAGAGAATCAGGAGACCTAGTTTCTAGTTCTAGTTCTAATACCAGGTGACAGTCACCTTGACAAATCACTTCATCTCTCTGGGCCTTGATTTCCTCATTAATATGAGCAGATTGTACTAGATAATCAACTAAAGGCTCATCTAATTTTAAAAATGTTCTATGCACAATATCAGCAAGTATTACAGGGCACTTGAAACACATTGCACTGTACTGCAAAGCTTTCTATGATTTTTGGAAAGGAAAAAGGATATCAGAAAGAGGATTTTTACTCCTTTGCCTCATCAGTTATTTTTTATTTAAAATATATATCTTTTAAGATCATTCCATATATTAACAGATGTTTTAATACTAGCTACCAGCAGAGGGATAAGTGTATACTCAGAAGTATGAATTGGTGGAGAAGAAAGTATTCTGGGAGTTTGTTCCATGGACCAGACTTCATTTCTCTTTCAATTTTTCATAGAACATCTTCAATAGGAAGTGGAATTTTAGGAGTGATATTTCAGGGAATACAAGAGGCAGTGTGTCATAATGAATAAAGGGTTGGCCTCAGAGTCAGGATGATCTTGCTTAGGTTAAATCCTTGTATGACACTGGGCATGTCCCTTAATCTCTCAGTGGCCCAAAGCTATTACTTGCTAAATAATTAGTTAGTAATGTACATTGGTGACTCAGTGGATAGACCTCCAATCTGGAGTAAGGAAGACTCATATTTTGAATTCAAATCTGTTCTCAGGCACTTACTAGCTGTGTGACCCAGGGCAAGTCACTTTACCCTGTTTGCCTTAGTTTCCTCATCTGTAAAATGAACTGCAAAAGGAAATGGCTAACCACTCCAGTATCTTTGCCAGAAAAACCCCAAATGGGCTTATGAAGAGTCAGCATGACTGAAAAACAACTCAACCACAATAAATAACATCGACAGAGGGAGTCTCTCATTAATTCTCCATATATATGCAATTACAGGTCTGTTTGAAAAATTAAAGTATCGTACTACCTTGTCCGGCTAGGCATTTTGTACAAGTTTTCTTAGCAAACATCTTTCTTGTTTAGTTATCACATCTTCTGGAAAACATATTACTTTTTTAAATACACAGAAATAATCCTAACTCTCACTTCTATGGCACCATAAGGTTGGCTTATGATCATAGGGTTGGATAGTGAGCATTAGAGCCAGAATTCAAACCCAGGTCACTGGACTCCAGATGAGGACACTGAGACCCGGTGTAATTCCACTCCTCAGCAGATTCCCAAAAGAATGCTATTGTGAACAGCATTCCAATTCTGTCTGTCTGTCTCTGGAATTCTTGCTTATATACACACCTCAGCCAATCGCCTTCTTCCACATCAACAGGGGCTCAGCCAATCCCCTTCTTCCACATCAACAGGGGAGTTCATGCCTTCTCAACAGTGGGACAGAGTTTGCACCTTCCACACTTAGCACTTAAGTGCTAAGTATCCTGCTAAACTGATTACTATTACACCCAGAAAACTTAAGTGGCTTGCTCCAAGTTACATAGGTCACAAATGCACCTTTCTAATAGATTACCTTACTTTTTGTGTCCAATAGAACTGAATAAGGGGGGAGGTGGTGAGACTGGAGTTATGAAGACAGAAACCTCATCTTATCTCAGCCATAGTTTGGTTTTAAAATGCACACTTGAGAATGGATGTTGATGAGGAGTCTTCTTAATTGGTGGGGGCACAAGAACAACACATGATTTTTTAAGTCTTTTGGATTGGGTGCTTATTATAGGACATAGCATTACTGTATGACATTGTATGACATACTACTGCGTTAGGAATTTTGACCTGTGGGATACCAAACTCTTTATAATAGAGTTCTAAGTTATTACAAGATCCTACTACATTTTAAATGATATACACAAAACAAGAGTGGAAGGTGAAGGAAGAAGATCAGGAAAGGATAAGGAGGCTGTGATATGTGTTAGGAATACTGAACTGTATTTGAATAGCGTTTCTCTGAGTAAATGCTTCTTTCATTCATAATGTAAGTATTATATAAAAACAGTCTTTTTTCTTTAAGAAAGAATTGACCTATAACACTGAACTATAAGCATAAACTACACAGAAGTTGTGCTGACATTTAGATTTAAAGACAAAGGAACTTGCAAAATGATATTACTGATGACTGAACCTGGTATGTTGGAAGATAAGTGTTTCTTTTTCTATTAATATAAATATCTGCTGGCAATGAAAAAATGTTATTCTTAATATCAGACAAAAAAGAAGAAGGAAAGAAGGAAGGAAGGAAGAGAGAGAAAGAGACCAAGGAAGAAAGGAGGGAAGGAGGAAGGAAGGAAGATTCTTATCAGTGGGGATAGAACAGAATATCCCTAGAATTCATGGTCATGTTTCAAGCCCTAGATTTTACATTCCTGAGTCTTCCATCTCTGCAAATAAATAACAATCCTAAATCGTCCTTATGGTTCTGGTATCACCAAAGGAAGTCTGGCTAGGGGAGCTTAGGATTGTGTAATTGGCTGGACCTTACCTTCCCCTGTTAGATGGTTGCTCAGCAGGTAAATGACTCTTGGTCATATTTACCTTTGATCCTCACCCCTGTTCTCATCTCACTTTATCTTCCTACTTTAATAATAATAATGATAGCTAGTGTTTATATGTTCTAAGATTTGCAAAGAAATATTATCTCATTTGAATTATACAACAACCAGGGGATGTCAGGTACTCTCATTATCCTTGTTTCACAGTTGAGAAAATGAGGCAGAGGTTAAATGACTTGCCTAGGACCACACAGCTGACAAGTTTTGGAGGCCTCAAGTGAACTCAGATCTTGCTAATTCCAGGCTCACTGCACCATCTAGCTTGCTATGCGTGTCCAGTCGTGGTTTTCTCTCAGCAATCCCTGCTGCTATTCTTCTGATACTGTTTACCTAACTAGAATGAATGGACTTCAGCTTTTGCCAGGGCTCATAGTAGGCTCTTAATAAATGTTTATTGATTGATTAATGAAAAGTATTTGTTAAGGACTTACTATGTGCTAACAGCTGTGCTAAACCCCAGAGATATAAATACAAAAGTGAGTTAATTCCTTTCCTAAAGATGCTTTTTGGAGGCAGCTAGGTGTTGGGCTAAAGTCAGGAAGACTTCAGACACTTACTAGCTGTGAGACCCTGGGCAAATCACTTAAGTTCTGTTTGCCTTAGTCCACTGGAGATGAAAATGACAAAGTGCTCCATTATCTGCCAAGAAAACCCTATATTGACAATATGGTCCAGGGGGTCACAAAGAGTAGGACACAACTGAACAACTAAACAACAACAGTGACAAAGGATACTTTACATTATGATGGAGGATGACAACACATATAAACCAGGGGTAGTCAGGGAAGGGAGATTTGGTCTGGGAAGTTTCTAAGATAGAGAGTGGACCAACAGAATACTGTATTAGCACATCTTTTCCAAAAGGTGCTTTGATCCTAGTTCTCAGATAAAAAGCTTGGAGGGGGCAGGTGTAGAAATAACGGTTGAATGACTCCTGCTCCCTGAAGAACGTAGGCCAAATCAAGTAGACATGATTTCTGATGGTCAAGTTTGGAGAGTGAAGCAATAGCAGTGTCGAGGTTAGCTTGGCAGAAAATGGTCCTAGTGACTAGGAGAACTAAAGCAATGACTCCTTGATTTGTTTTATTGACCAATCTCTTACACAAATCTAAGACCTACCTAGTTTTGGGACTCTCTGCCTTGTATCCTAGCAATACTCTGTTATTGTCCTTAGATTCTTCTAATCCAAGCCTGCACAATCTGCTGCCTGTGGATTGCTTATGGCTTTTAGGCTCCTTGCAGCATGCCAAAGGATTTCCTCTATGTACAAAGGATGTTTTCCTCTACATTGTTTGTGGGCAGCCTGAAATCCTTTGGTATGTTGCAAATGGCCAGAGGGCTTTATGTGTCTGGTGGGCTGTAGATCATGCAGGCTTGTTCTAATCTGAACTGTGAGTCCTTAGACAAGTCACTTTATTTCCCTAGGCTTCTGTTTCCTCATCTATAAAATAGGGGGTTGACATCTCAGGTCACTCCCAGTTCTAAATCTGTGATCCTAGTTACTGTTTTGCAGTTAATAGTTTCAAGATCACAGTTTTAGGTAACTTTGTTCTTGTTAACTGCTCTAGATTTTGAGTCTCTTTATCAGATTGGAGAATATATAGTCAAGTCCCCCATCCCTATATTTGATGCTTAGAATAAGAATGGAAAAGTCAAATTTCATATTAGTAAATAATGATTTATTTTCACAGATTACTGCTTAGAAATTACTCAAGCTACTTTTAAGAATTTGTAAGTTAACTCATATGAGCATAATACTAACTGATTTTATTATTTTGTTGAAAGATTTAATAAATTCATTTTTGCAAGAATTTGGCATAAATATGACTTTTTCAGTTGCAAGACAAGTGTGATCAGGTTTGCTCAGATTTCTAATTATCTTAGGATATGGCATATTCCTAAAATATGTACTTGTACTACACAATCTTCCATCATACCTTATCTATGCGCTCTGAATTCCAAATGCAGGAGATTCTAACATAAGAACCCCAACACATACAACTAAGTACAAGATCACAGATATAGTGAATCTCTCTGCTTCATGGATGTGTGCATAACAGATAAGTCCTCTACAAACCCAGGACTAATCACTAAGAAGGCTTAACTTCTGTGTTAATAATACAATGTCAAAACATCAGACTCCTGAGACATGCATTTATCAAATTCTAACTCATGGAATCATCCTCATGATACTATGAAATTGTCAGTGAGTTAGAAGGGGAAAATTGGAAAGATATTAAGACTTCCAAAAAATGGAGGGGGGGAGAACAAAATGGAATATTTATTCAATTTCTACTTCTTTGGATATTTGGTTATTTTTTAAAAATGTGATTCCATCACTTTTTTCATAAATTCAACGTGAATATATTTATGTGAATTAAATGTCATTTTCATTACAATTAGCATGAGCTTATCAGTGTAGACATTGTAAGTAAGAGGAGTAGGACCATCTAAAAAGGAATTGAACAAAATATTACTTCAGAATTCCAAGTTGTTATATTACTTGCTAGATCTCCTAAGGAAGAACACCATGTCAACATGAACTTTCTAGAACTGGTTTAAATCAGTGTTTCTCCAATGGATGAGCAAGTCCTGCAAGTGATCATAGGTTCATAAATTTAGAATTAGTAGGGATTTTGGAGATCATAGACACACCACCTCATTAAACACATGGAGAAATTGAGGCATGAGAGGACAAGGTGATTGGGCTGAGGTCACACGATGTAGTAAGTGGCAAAGCCAGAATTTAAACCCAGGCCCTCTTATTCCAAATCCAGTGCTCTCTTCATTTCACTCCAAAGGGGGTTAGAAATGTCATGGTCATATCATGTGTTAGCAATGTATTATGAGCCATATCAATGCATTCTGCCCTCTATTGATTTAATGATTTTTCTCATGATAATTCTTGGGTTTAGACTGCTCTCTCCTTCTCTTTTCCCTTGTGAATTTGTATCTATTCTTTCTTTTTTGAGGTACTATTCCTGAAAGTCAAATTTCTCCTCCAGAAAGTGGTTACTCATCTTCCATTCTCTTTGAGAAAGAACTCTCCTTCAGACATAACCATTCTATGCTTTGCTTATTTTGGTACATTATGCATGATAGAATGGAAGTTTCTTAGCATCAAGGGTCCTTGGTTGACATGGATGAAAAAGACCAGAAGATTGCATATTTCAAGTTGAAAGCAAATAATTTTTTGGAGGGGTGTCTAAAAATGTTTGTAAGCTATTGGGAATGAACAATAGAAATACATTCATTACGAAGTTGAGTAAGTACTACATAGAATATTTACTAGAGACTTTAATCCAACATTGATTAATTTCCTAATGAGTACATAACACTGTCCTGGGAACTAGGCATATGAATATAAAAATCAAATAGCATCTGCCCTTGAGGAATTGAAATGCTACTGTGGAGAAGGCTGGGGGAGGAGAGCATGACAAATACTTCCATATGATATATTTCACTGTTGTCTTATCAAAGGGTGTACTAACTCCAGTAGTACAGAACGAAATGTATCCACTTCTAATCATGGGCAGTCCTCATACTCCTCTTAACCCATCTGCCATGCTTAGGGCTCATCATTATGTGAGGAGCTATGCAGCTTGCAGGCTGCCCTTCAGTTCTTCCTTTTGTTAACTACCTGACCAGACACCTGCCTCCTTTTCTGGTGATGTATCTATGATGGCTTCTTTTATACTGGCTCTAGGAACATATAATTTGAGGAGAGAAGGAGAGAGAGGGAGAAAGTGAGAGACAGAGAGAGAGAGAGAAAAAGAGAAAGAAGGAGAGAAATAAAGACAGAGATAGGGAAAGGGAGAGAGCCAAAGGGATAAATGGAGAGAGAGACAGAGACTTAATAAAACAAGGGAGAAAGCTAAGGTTCTTGATTTTCAAGGAGAGAAATATTAGAAATAGTTTTATTTATACCTCAAAACTTTGTGGGAAATTGCTACAGTTAGAAAGTATGTGGGAGGGCCAGAGACAAGATAGCAGAGCAGAAGCAGGAAATTCTGTGACCTCCTCCCACAACCACCTCAAATACCTATAAAATATGACTCTAAACAAATTTGAGAACTACAGAACCCACAAAGTAACAAAGAGAAAGACCCGTTTCTCAAGTCTCTGGTTGAAGGCAGGCTGGTAGGCCAATAGGCAGGGTCTATAGCAGTGTGCTGGGAGCCTAGTGCAGTACAGAGTGAGACACATGATTTCTGCCCCATGGAGGCAGTTGTGGCTGGAGCAGACTTCAGAGAGTGAATCACCAGCAGCTGTGGTGGTTTCTAGACTTTTCAACCAATAAACACCAAAAAGAAAGTAAAAGTTCAGTTGGGAACTCTGTTGGAAAGGAAGGGCACAATCTAGCCCCTGCCCCCAAGGGCAGAAGGTAGCTGAGGCTTGGCAGCTGCAGCATCTGCCACGAGGCTGCCTTAGAAGCTCCTGGCTTGCTGATCATAGGGGGAGCAATCGACCATTCAGAGGATAATCACTCTTTCTTTGACCTGTTTTGATCTGGGTCATGGTCTTGGGTGGTGGTCCTGAGGTGAGAAACACCAGTTTGCTAGTATGGTGTCTGTAGAGAAGGTGCCCTCCTCAGACCTCTGACAACATCTGTGAAAACCCCAGAGATTTGGGACAAAGCTCTTCTCTCTGGAAGCAGAGTTCTACTGTGGCAAAGAGCTCAAAAGTCAAATAATTGACTGGCAATATGAGCAAACAGAGGAAGCACAAAAAGACCACAGAATCCATTTTGGGGACAAAAAGTATCAAAGCATGTCTTCCTTACTCCCCATGGGAGGAAGACAGTATAGTCAGAACTCCTGCATCAAAAGCTTCCAAGAAAAACGTGAACTGGTTATGGGCCATGGAGGAGCTCAAGAAGGATTTTGAAAATCAAGTAAGAGAAGTAGAGGAAAAACTGGGAAGAGAAATGATAATGATGCAAGAAAATCATGAAAAGAGAGTCAACAACCTGACTGAAGAAAATAA
>CM053592.1:57527836-57548837 GCA_028646515.1 Pseudochirops corinnae
TGATGAACTGGACTCTTCTCAGTAACGCACAGTTATAAGACAGCTCTACAAGTCTCAGGATGGAATGAGATGTCTACATTCAGAGAAAGATCTAGAAAGACTAGAGTTTAAATGGAGACTGAAGAAATACATGTTATCATTCTTTTTCATGTTTGGTTTTGTTTCTTTTTTTCCATTGTTCACTCACTGGTTACAACCCTTCTATACAACCAGACTGTTGTACAATGTGAAAGTATTTGCAGATCCTATACATAATTGCATGCCACCATGGTGGGGGAGGGAAGGGAGTGGAGAAAATCTAAAACTCAGTCTGAAACTCAGTGGAACTGAATCTTGTAAACTAAAAGTAAATAAACAAGTCATTGAGAAAAAAAAGAAATACAATGCTGCCTCCATGGGCCATGTGGCCAGTGGTATCTATAACAGAAAACCAGTATGACCTGTGAGACAGGAAACCTTGGTTCAAATACTGTCTTGGCTACTTACTAGATGTGTAATTTGGGGCAAGTTACTTAAACTCTCTTGGCCTCAGTTTCAGCAGCTATAGAATAAGGGTGTTAAGCCAGATGGTCTCTAGGGTCCCAGCTTTCAGTCCATGATAATACGAACAAATAAGCCCATTGGGGTGAATAGATTATGGTTAGTAAACCAATAGCTATCAAACTGTTTTTGGCCTCAGGACCCCTTTACATTCTTAAGGACTCCCAAGGAGCTTTCTATTTAGGTGAGTCATAGCTGTAGATATTTACCCGATTAGAAATGAAAATGTCCTAGAATTATGAAAATAGTTTTCACCTCATGGATCCCTCTGAGAGAGGGGTAAGTGTTCCGGGACCACACTTTGAGAACCAGTGCCATAGTGCACAACAGGAAGACATTACTACAGGACATAGTGTATATTTAGTTCAAACTTTTATCTTATCTTCTCTGGAATATGGAACATTAGGACAACCCAAAAAAATTGCATTTGACCTACAGGGCAATTGAAAGATGCAGGGGGTTAAGAAGGCTACAATCCATTTCCAACAACAGATTACACAGAAGAAGGAATGTAAAAGATATCATTAGGAAAATGTATATTTTTTGGGGGGGAGGGAAGTGAGCTGTTTTTATAGTGAGATAAAAGGATAACAAATACACAGTTATCCCTTCTACCTCACAACTTTCATGGCTTTGATATGGTGCAAGTTGGTATAAGAAATTAAATGGGAATTTTTTTTAGGAGTTTTGTGCAAGCTTCAGACAACATGCAAAGGCTAATTAATTTTTCTTCCTGTATTGAATCTGGTCATTTCTAACTTAGTCTGGTCCTCACATAATAGATATTTTACCTCATCACTGGGCATGTTCTTGCATTTGTTTTACTTTGCTAGGACTTGCCAGAGGTTATGTGTTTTATTAGCATAAATTTTGAGAATCCAACATCACTTCTACATTCTAATGAAGTGTGATATAGATGACACAGAAAAAGTTTAGAAACTGAGAAATGAATAAAAAATATGTATAGTATTATATAATATCAACCCAAATTTTACATTAAAATACCTTAAATACTTCATAAAAGAAAAAAAAATCAGACTTCTTTTCTGGTACAAAGGAAGAGTCAAAAAATATTTTATATGGATTTTTCAGATTATGCACCCCTACCCCCTGTCGTGTGGAAGGGATAACTGCGTAGGCTAAATGCAAACAGAATATTAAAAAGTGATCTATAAGAAGGCCTCCAGGGCATTAGAAAGTTCTTGTATTTATGGAAGGGCTAGAACAAGAATCACTGAGGATGAAAAAGCTTGAAGACACCAATAACCGTGACTGTTAAGAGAATGACTCCAGCAACCACTCCAAGTACCAAAGTGTAAATGATAAATCCTAACTGTTTTCAGGCTTAGAAGATACTGTAGAGTTATTTTAAAATACTCAAATGAATGTGTGATCTCATCGATTCAAGTTTCCCCCAACAATGATGGTCGACCTATCCATGTCTACCTATCATGTGCCACTTTTGCACATATCCTCATGAAAGCCCACTGTCCAATATGCTGGAGCCCTTCTTCAATGTCTCCCAACATTGCAAGGACACCAGTGGAGAAATCTGCCCATCCACTTGCAACCCTTTGCTCTTGTGTGACCAGCTCATCTTATATTTCTGTCATATGATTCTTTGATGACACCTGTTTACTCTTGTTTTTCTTTGGAGCTTCCTGTTGGTGATATTTTACAGTTAGCTCAAACCCATCATACTGTCCTCTGTATGATGTTTATCTTTAGTTCTTCGGAGACTGTGGTATTCCAAGGGAAGAGGCATTCAGTCATAGAAATTCTCGAAGGCAGCTAGGTGGTACAAATATAGAAAGTGTTGAACCTGGAATCAGGAAGACCCGAATTCATATCCAGCCTTAAATATTCACTAGCTGTGTGACTGTGGGCAAGTACCTTAACTTCTTTCTGCCTCAATTCCCTCACCTGTAAAATGGGGATGTTAACCCATCTCCCAGGGTTGTTGTAAGGATAAAATGAAATAATATTAGTAAAGCACTTTGCAAACCTCAAAGTGTTCTATAAAAGTTATTATTATTATTAATATTATACTAAATCTCTTTTTCACATAGTAACACTCATGAAATGTTTGTAGAGAAGAGATGGCCCTTTGCTATTATAGGAAATTTGTGGGAGGGCTTTGTTGTTTCCTGAAAGAAATGAGGCCTACTTACACTCTTCTTTTCAACTATGGGCTCAGCTCATTGCTTACCTCTACTGTCTATCCTAATTATCCAATATTATTACTATTTCCCAGAGTTCTCCAGTAGGACTAGGTTTTTATAAAACCATTGTACTTTAACTTTGTCAACTGAATAAACTTGGAATGCCAGATCCAATAAATCTCTGTCTTTCTGTCTCTGTCTTTTTGTTTCTCTTCTCGGTTTCTGTCCCTAATTTCTTCGCCTCCATTTTTCATCAAGGTGATTTGCATTGTATCACAATCTAGTAAGTGTCTGAGGCAGGATTTGAAGCTAGGTCTTCCTGACCTTCCAATGTAGTGATCTCTCTGTAATGCCATGCTACCTCGCTGATCATCCAAGTTCCAATGATTTCATCAATGTGGACAATTTGTCTATAAACGTGGATCATTCCCTCTGTACATCTTTTTTTGCTGAGTCATTTCAGTTGTGTCCAACTCTCTGTGACCCCAGTTGGTCTTCTTGGAAAAGATACTGGAGCTCATTTCACAGATGAGGAAACTGAGGCAAAGAGGGTTAAATGACTTGCCTAGAGTCACACACTATTAAATGTCTAAAGCCAAATTTGAGCTCAAGTCCTCCTGACTCCAGGGCCACTCTCCCACAGCTCCATCTAGCTAACGCATTGTACAACCTAGTAGTTCTTTATGCAGTGGGTGGCTAATTAATTCTTCTTCCTATATGAAATCTGGTCATTTCTAATTTAGTTACTCTGGTCCTCATATAATAGATATTTTACCTCATCACTGGGTATGTTCTTGCATTTGTTCTACTTTGCCAGGACTTGCCAGAGGTTATGTGTTTCATTAGCATAAATTTCAAGAACCCAACATCACATCTACATTCTAATGAAGCATGATATAAGTTATGTAGGCATGAAGATGAAGTGAAACACTTCAGAGGAGGATATTTATGGAACACCTGGGGTAAGAATTTGCTCAGATTGCTTGAGAGAAATTTTAGTTTAGAATCAAATGTTCTAGATAACGTTTCCCTTCTATTTGCATGGATCAAAATTGACTTTGATGGGAGTGGAAAGGATTTTAAAATTATTTTCTCATCTCGAGTCAAATAGTAAACTGCACTCAGTTTGTGGCAGGTAATAAAGAATCAAAGGAGTTAGGAAGGTAGACAAAATGCAGCAATTCTCAACCTGTGGGTTATGTTCAATTCGTAACAACGAAAATATATCCTGCATATCAGATATTTACATTATGATTCATAACAGTAGCAAAATTACAGTTATGAAGTAGCAACGAAAATAATTTTATGGTTGGGGGTCACCACAACTTGAGGAACTGTATTAAAGGGTCATGGTATTAGGAAGGTTGAGAACCACTGGATTAGGGGCTTCTCTGGCTGATTATGTCGTGGGGCTGAATCACAAGAGAGATGAAAATAGCTTCTGGGCCTATGAGTTAGAGAAGTGACAGAAAAAAAAATTTCATAAGCAGCTGAAGACCTTCAGATGGCAAATGGGAGAAAGGACCTTCCCCCTTCCTTGGAAAAGATACTAGAGCTCATTTTACAGATGAGGAAACTGAGGCAAATAGGGTTAAATGACTTGCCTAGAGTCATACACTAGTAAATGTCTGAGGCCAAATTTGAGCTCATGTCCTCCTGACTCCAGGGACGCTCTCTCACAGCTCCATCTAGCTAACGCATTGTACAACTTAATAGGTCTTTATGCAGTGGGTGGCTAATTAATTCTTGATCCTATATCAAATCTGGTCATTTCTAACTTAGTCCGCTCCTTATATAATAGATATTTTACCTCATCACTGGGTATAACTTTTTTTGGGGTCATGGACCCATTTGGCAGTCTAGCGAAACCTATGAACTTCTCAGAATAATATTTTTAAATAGATAGGGTAAAATATATAGAATTATAAAGGAAGACAATTATACTGGAAAAGAGTTATCAAAATTTTTTTTTAAATGTGTATGAACCCAAGATTAAGAACCACTGCTTCTTTCAGATAGATCAGTGGTCTACTAGGTTGGTTTGTTTGTCTACTTGTTAGGAGAGGATGGAAGGGGAAAGACTATATTGTCCTCTTTGCAACTCCATTTAGACAGTGCATGTAAAGTGCCTTGGAAACCTATAGAAATTTCAGCTATCCTAATTGTATTTAATGATGGTATTAATCATTATTATTTAGGAGAAGAGGTCAGTGTAGCCCTAGAGAAATTTTGCCCTGCATTCACAAAAAGCTTCTTTTTTAATCAAGTCACACTATCCATACCTACCATCTCTGGAACTTTTTACTTTCAGCTTCAGCTAATCCCAAGGGTATTCAGGAAAGCAGATGGAATATAAGAAAATGTCAGCTCCCTTCATGTCCACACCAGATACGTAGTGAACAAGCTGCCAACAATCTGCTGCTATCTGTCATTCCATTTCCTGAAATTTCTATTAACTAGCTCTTTCTGCACATCTAAAGTGAAATAATTGACATACATAATGATGACCCTGAAATGGCAAGTCTAGCAGTGCTTTCTGAATCATTAAAGAAAGATTAAATTATCTTCAGCATAGTTTCAGTGTTAAGTGTATTCTATCGTATAGTCATTCCTCTATTAACAGAGAGGATGCATTCTAAAGACATAATTCATTGTTAATCTTTATTACATGAGAAAGACGCATATGGATAAGTTCTGGACGTGGATTCCATCCCTACTTCTCCTTTAAGGTGAAGTCCTTTGGACATTTGGCTATATACAGGACCACTTTTTGCTTCTATGGTGATAATGCGTTGTTTAGGGACATGGGGGTACTCATAGTTATAAATCGGGCAGAGCTCTTTAACTTCCCCCGATTGGCCTATATGAGCCTCTGGAAGGCAGCCTGCTGTCAGGCAGAGTCAAGACCTGACCCATTTGGTCAAAGACAGTTTCTGAAATGGTATCATTGACTCCCCTATACCAGTGGCCACCAACATTGACCCAAATGACAAGAAAGTCAGACCTTCCTGCAACATGCCCACATCCAAACTACGTTGTTCCTGGAAGATTTCTCATGAACAAGAAATTACTGAATGAACTATTTTTCAATTGATAGTCCAGATATATGGTGTTCTGGGTAATTTCATCAATACATTTTTGATTAACTGGCACATCCCTTCCCATTGATAGCAACAGCTAGCATAGTGGCTGGTGTTATTAGTGCCATATAATCTGTACAGAAACTATACATACATTTTTAGATTTCCAATAAAGAAGTGTTGAAGTGTACCCTGAAGTAAATAGAGTTAGAGAATCCTAGCACCGGAAGGAAATTTGAGGTCACCTATTCAATCCCATTATATCCTTTATTGTCCTCAGCAGAGCAGAACTTGTTTTATTTAAATAAACTCTGATGAAGGATATTCTCTAATTTAATGGATTAACCCATTTTAGTATTTAAGTCTGCAGGAAATTCTTTCTATATTTAATCTAACATTTGTATTCTGTAATTTGGACTGATCTCCATTTTTTCTGTTCTTATTAGAAAAAAATGAACAAATCTTTTATCATTCTCTATTTGTCATCTTGAGAAATGATTGATTAACCAGTCCATTTCATGACTATCGTGAGCTTTGGTGTCAATATTGGAGCAGATATTTTATGGAAAAGATTGGTTGTTCTCTTTGATATTTTAAAAGGAATATTAAAAAAAAAACCTACCTCTAATCACTCTGTCAGCCAAAACAAACAAAAAATCAAAACCCTTAATTACCATGTGATAATTTATCTAAAATGTATTATACATTATCTTAATGCTTCCTAAACTTGTTGCTTTTTACCTTGTACAACTACTCAAGGTAAATAAGTTTCAAAATGTTATGGTTTATCAGTGAATGAACTGTGGAAACTGTGGTACTTGAAGAATGTCAATACAGACATCAATTCTCATGAAAGATGTAGAAGATCAAGGTGGGAGGTGATCAGACTGACCTTGTACTCAGTTTAAGCTGTCGTGTAATGGAAGATTAAGTTAAATCACCAACATGGGTTTCTGATGATTGGACTTTCACTTATAACTGGATTACCAAAGATACTTGGTTAACTAAGCTTTTTGGTTAATTGATTTCTGTTCAATTGTTTTGAGTTACTTCTTAGTATTCATTCTTCCAACTTCAGTATTTTAAAATATTCTCAATTTCATAAGTTATCCTACAACCTCTTTACACGTTAGCAGACAAACTTCATGAATTACTGTGCCCTGCTCCTTTCCTCTGTCCAGCTAATTTCTCCTTTCATAGTCAATCATTTAGTAATGAACTCCAAATGTAGAGAGGTCTTCAGATAACAGACATAGTCAACTTCTTGACCTCTGTGAAAAATATTTACAGTTTGGGAGGCCTATTCAGAGTATCCTTGGAAAATTATATAATATCCATGACAAGAAGATATAAGAGAATGGGATCTTAGTGGAAGTCTCTTCCTCCATGCCTGTGCCTTAACTTTTAGCTTAGCCCAATAGTTTCTATTTTCAATACTGTCAGCATTTTAAAGTCCCTGTTCTGAGGTTATTTCATATTCATAACTCAATACTTCTAGCTAGTCTTCAAGTATAGAGAGAATTTTGCAACTTCATCCATAAACTATAGAATTTCCAGCCTTTGGACTTGATTTAAAAAAAAAAAAAGTCACCAACTCTGATGAAGTCAATGCCATTTCTTAACATGGAGAATATAATAAAACACCATGTTTTGCACATAGTAGACACTTAAATGTTTTTTATTTATTCATTCAACAGAAAAAAATTACCTAGGAGAGATGTGGTACAGAACAGAGAGTACTGGATTTGGATCCAAGACACTGAGCTCAGATCTTGCCTTTTTTTCCTTCTTCTTTCTACCTGGCTCAGTGAAAGCTACTTTCTGTACTAAACTTAGGTATGTCACTTGGCCTTACCTTGCTTTAATATCCTGATCTCTGAAATCAGAATAATGATATTTATCCTATTTCACAGAATGATCATAAGGATAAAATGTAATACTGTGGGAAAGCTTTGAAAAATTAGAAGTACCATACTAGACAGATCTTTCGTTTTTCTAGTGGTCTCCATTCCTCAAAGCTCCTTCCTTCACTTATTCTGTCTCATACATCAGCATCAAGTAATTCAGATGGCTTCAGTTTCTTCATCTATAAAGTGGGTAGAATAATGGCATCTACTTCCCAGGGTCATTGTGAGAATAAAAATGAGATAATCCACGTAAAGTCTTTTGAAAAACTTTGAAGTCTTATAATGTTGGCTATTAATTATTAATGAATTAATTATATGTTTTATCTTTAAAAAATCTTGGAGGAAGACAGAGCAGGTTCTCTTCTACTGGGCTGCTATAATACCATCTTATTTGGTCTCTTTTCTTCCTGTTTCTTCGCTCAACAATTTATTCTCTGTACAGCAGCCGGTATGAATTTCCTAAGACACAGATGTGTCCATGTCTTTGACCTTTCTTAGCAATCTTCAGTGGCTCTCCTCTGAGATGAAATACAAAATCTTTAACACAAGTCCCTCAACAGTCTAGGTCCCACTTCACTTTCCTCCTTTACTTCCTATGTATCTCTTACATGTGCTCTACCTTCTAGTCAAACTGGATCACTAGCTATTTCCTACACTATCCATTCCATACCTTGCCTCTGTGTATTTACAGATGCTATCTCTTATTCCAAGAATACATTCCTGCCTCAACTTCTTTTCAGAATCCTTGAATCCCTAAAATTTCCAATGCCACCTCCATCAAGAAAATGTCCCTGAGGTGATGGGGGAGGACATAGGAGAGAGAAGATTGGGGGAGGGGTTACACAGTGGGATGCCTGTTTTGAGGTGGTGGGTAGGGGTAAGATGGGGAGAAAATTTGTAACTCAAAATCTCGTGGAAATGAGTGATGTAAACAAGAAAATAAATAAATTTATTTTTTAAAAAAAAGAAAGAAAATGTCCCTGAAACTCCCCTACCTCCCAGTTAGTACTCTCTCACTCTGTTCAATTTTTCTTATAATTTAATTGTGTTACTGAAGAATAAAATATATTAAATGTCTATTATGTGCCATGCATCATGCTAGTCTCTGGGGATAGTCTTTATTCACATTGAGCTTATATTCTCATAGGAAGAGACAGTAATGCTGTCCAGGGAAAGGGATTTTGATTTGGGGAGTCAAGTGGGGTGGTAACAATTTCTGGGAAGTGGAAGAGGGACTGTACCCCCTTTGTGGAGGGGCAGATAACAAGATGAGTGGGTGGGTCCTGATCTCCTAGTGATGGGATGTGAAGAATGATTTGGGGTCAACTGGATATAAGTAGATTAGGTGAATTTGCATTCACTAATTCACTCACCCCCAAGGGGAGGGAGTTCAAAATCTGATTAGATTCACTCTCTCAGAAGAGGGTGGCTTGGGCATGGTCCCTAGGAATCAGGAGTTGGGGTCAAGGATTCAATTTAGGCACAAGTGGAGTAGTATCAGAGCAGATGAGCTAGGTGCCTCGGCAGGTCCTGGTTTCCTGATATATTGCAACATGGGATTTGAAGCGTGGTCTGTATGGTCTGAATGTAAGCTTCTCAAGGGCAGATAATGAGTTCAATGTATGTTTGGGTATATCTCCATTTTCCATCTCCCTGGTATAGTGTCTTAAGTATGGCAAGCAGTTTTTAAATAGTTTTAATTAAACTGAAGAGGAAACTGAGGATTAGAAGAATTTATAGGGCTTGCTCAAGGTCATAGAATTAGATATGGGGAGCTTGCTTTTCTTGACTCCTATATTCTGCACCCAGTGTTCTTTTCTCTATACTATTTTTTTTTTGTTTCTAAACAATTTTATTATTCTTTAAAACTGTCTTTATGATTTCACTGGTATAGGGAACTCCTGAGGAAACTATATATAAATGCAGATGGACACCTGTTTTGCAATTTAGCAGAACTGCTTGGGCCATTGAGAGTTTAAGTGACTCATCCAGAGGCCTGGAGTCAGTATATCAGAGGTGAGACGGTAGGACTAGAATGCAGGTTTTTCTGACTCTGAGGACACCGGTGTATCTACTATTCTTTACTGCCTTTATAACCACCACTGTGTGTGTATGTGTATGTAGGTAGGTTTGTGGGGAGAGGGACAGAAAGAGGGAGAAGGAGAGAGGGAGGGAGAGAGGGAGAGAGAGAGAGAGACAGAGATAGAGAGAGAGAGAGATAGAGAGAGAGAGAGACAGAGATAGAGAGAGAGAGAGAATGTAAACAAACATACATATACACATGCACACACACACACACACACATTTTGTATATTTCTTCCTTTTCCTGTACCTTTGGTTCATAGATTATACAATGGAAATTCCCCTCCCCCCAAAAAAATAATGTCAGGTGTCTAAGTCAGTCCTTTGACACTGCTCCTGGTTTCTACTTAGTCTTTCATTTATCAGGGAAATAAAAGATAAACAACTTCTTGGGCTAGAACATTTATTGCTATGTCCCGCTGAAACAGAGGATATTCCAGCTTTGAAAGGAGGGACTGAAAAACCCTGGTCAGGCTGACATATAGGGTATTCTGCAGGTGAACACATATTCGTCCTGCCTTTGGTTGTTTTCCACATGTACTATTTAACATGCCTGCATTTCCTTGGCGCACTCCAACCTTCGATTTGATTAAATTTTAATCAAAATAAATACATTCTACGAGTACATTCCAGAGCCAGCAGAATAGAAAGGAGAAGCTGGTCCTGAGGAAGCAGTTGCAGGATGCATTCTATCCCTAGGAGGACCATTTTGCAATTTGCTCTAAATAAAAATATCAAAATGACTTTAAAATGACTGCTGTTTAATGCCAAGTCTTAATGGTTCCTTCTGTGGAAGGAAGCAGACAAGGCAATTCATAGACCCAGCCTCTGCTAAGAATGCTCACAGCTCTATTTAGGGTCCTGAAATACCAGAGTCCTTGCTTTAAAGAGGAAACCAGGGATTTAAATATTGATGATTGTGATTCTCCCAGAAGCTACTCTGGTGCTTAAGCGCTTTCACATGGCCCAGAGGATCAAATCAAATCGCACACTCTCTATAATCTGCCAAGTGCTGTCCTATGCACCCAGGAAACAAACCAGAAAGTTTTCTTGGCATTAGCACTCATTGCATAGCCTAATGACTCCTGGGCTAGAGAGACTAAGGAATGACAAACTCAACGAGCTTGATAAATTCAACAGGGAAAAATTCCTGAGCACTTTTCACACCCATCCTGACCTGAGACCACATACACAGGAGACCAACTTCCAAATTTATCATGACTAACTTCTCCCCCTCCCCCCATGCTTCCCCACCAATGTGCAGGTATCATGTGGCATAGCGGACAGAGCGCCAAACCAAGAGTCTGGGAGACCTAGGTTCAGGGCCTGCCTCTAACAAATACTTGTTATATGAGCCCAGGGAAATCACGAGACCTCTCTGAGCCTCAGTTTCTTCTCTGTAAATTTGGGATACTAATAACCATGTTGCTTGACATGTGTGGCTCAAATGAGACAGCATAAGTAAAGTATTAGATAAGTGCTAATTATTATCAAGTAAGGAAGGCAGTATGGAACAGTGGATTAAGAAGTGGCTCCCAGTCAAGAGTGTCTGGGTTCCAGTCTTTTCTGACATATCCTGGCTGTGTGTGATGCTAGGCAATACTGGTAAGACTGCAGAAGAGCTGTCTATATGCATTGAGAAAGAGAGAGGTGAAGGAAGAAGGAAAGGGGGAGAGATGAATAAGGGAGAAGAGGAAGGGGAGAAGAAAGGAAGGGGAGAAGGGAAGAAGTCCAGGGAAGAGGAGAAGGAAGAGGGGAGGGAAAAGGAGCAAGAAAAGGGAGAGTAAGAGGAAGAGGAGGGAGAGATAAAGAGATAAGAGGAGGGGGAAGGAGGAGAGGAAGAGGAAGAGATAAAGAGATAGGGATAGGGAGAAGGAGAAGAAAGAGAGGGGAAAGGAGAAGGGGATGGGGAGGGAGAAGAAGAGGGGAGAGGAGGAAGGAGATGGGGAGGAAGAGAGCAATTTCTATTCATTCTATTCTATTATGATCCTATGATTTCTGGAGCCAAAAAAAAAAAACCAACCTGAAAAGAAAGTATTGTGTTGGTCTTATGCACTATTATGATAAGTTGTGGGGGAATGTCATTCATTCCCATGCATAGGCCTACTGCCAATGTATGATTTTACACCCGATGGCCATGGAGTCATTTCAGAAAGGGTATGTGGTAAGGATGGGAGAATGAAGCTACTGGGGGCTTAGCTGAGATAATGTTTCTTTTCACCAGCAAAGTTAATCATGACCTTACTTCAGAATGCTTTTGTCTAGCTAGTCTCTTTACTCTATTAGATAAAATGGAGCATTTACAGGAAAATATAAATGAGAACTGTACAGAAAAGATGAAAAGTCCTGAAAGAAATGAAGTCTATATAGTAGGGAAAACACCTACAGTGAGGAAATCAAGCACCTTTCAAAATATCAGAGTATGAAGTAGAAGACTGCCTGAAAAGAGTATTGATTGAGCACTGTCTGCACAATCAGGGAGGCAGGGTAGCTGAGCTGTGGGAACAGGAAGGCAGCAGTTGCTGCCAGAAGACATAAAACAGGCACCGGCTTTCTTCCCACTGTCAGACTGCTTTCAGACAACAGATAAATGCAGGGAAATCCAAAGCCTCTGAGCTGCTCTCTCTCAACAGACCCTGCTTTGGTGGTGGCAGAGCTGAATTTGTTGAGAATAGTAGGAGACAAAGCTTCTTCATGGCAAAACAGCTCTGGGGGATTAGGTTTATATTGCTTATGTGCCTGTGAACTTCCATGCACCAGGCTATCATTGTCTTAGGCAGAAAGCACCTCTGGTGTGCCACAGGGTCAGTGCATCTGACTAACATTTTCTGAATCCTTGCCTTAGTCTCTTTTTTTTTTTACAATTTGTGGATCCCTAACAGGTGCCTGCCTTGTGCGGAGCACTATGGGGATTCAAAAGATGAACAGCACAGTCCCTGACCTTACCATCCCCTTAGTAACATAAGGCCAATAACCACAAGGGAAAGCAGCATCAAACACTGCCATGTCAGCATCAGCAACCAGGGGCTAGAGGAATGTGAAGGAAGGAGTTGACTTCTGAGCAAGGAAGGTTTCCTGAAGAACAATCAGAAAAATCTGTTTTTACTTGATCAACTGTCTGAGAAGGAAGGAAATTAGCCGGTTGATCTTTCTTGGTCCCTCTCAGCTCTATGAATCTGATCTGGTAATGACATTTTCCTCAGAATTCAGATTCTAAGTTCCACAAGGACAAAGACTATATTTTGTCTAAACTTTACATTTCCCCTCTTGCTGGTATTGTGTGCTATACTTATAAGTTGCTTTTTGGTGTCATGGGCTCTTTTTGGCTATCTGGTGACGCTTATGGACACCTTCTGAGAATACTGTTTTTAAATGCAAAAAATAAATATATAGGATTACAAAGGAAACGGATCACATTGAAATGCCATTATCAAAATTTAAAAAACAAACTAAAAAAAAACTCAGAAAACAACAACAACAGGTTCAAGGACCCTTGTCAAGAACACAATCCTTTGGAACAATTTATGATGAAATGGATCTGATATTTTAAACTCTAAACATAGATTTACACACAAACCTAAAATTTTATTTTCTTTTTCTTTTAAAGAAGAAAAATTAAGAGTGAAATCTTTTATACACATTTTTAATAATGCCTGACACATATAATACTTCAAAGTTGCAAAGTCCTTTACATAAATTCTAATTTAATCTTTAGCATTCTCCTTGTTTTCCAGTCGAAGGTTAATTGACTTGTCCAGGAATACATTGGCATTAGCTAGAGGAAGACCTTAACCCCAGGTCAGTCTCTCCTCACTTTAAATATAACCATTTCTGCAATATCACACTGCTCTTTTAAAATGAAAAGCAACCCTCCTTGGTAAATTGGGCCTCCATTGTGTGCTTTCCAGCTACTAAGCTGTAATCAGTCTTGCTTGCTGTTAAATTCTATTCAATATATGAGTCTCTGATTCAGCAGTTAATTGTTTTCCTTACTATATTGGAACATCAGTATATAATGCCAGACTCTGCCACGTTTCACCCCTTTCTATTTCTGAGCTATAATATCTTTGGTCAGAACTTTTTTATGGACTGTGTAGTTGTAACCAATGGATGAATGATTAGATCACTATCTTTTCTATTAAAACCGTGTGATTACTTTTTCAAGGATTTCCTACCAAGATAAATAAAAATCTGCTTTCAGACATCAAGCTAAAGAAGCATGCTCAGGTTTTTTTTTTTAAAAGAAAAGAAAAATACAGTAGCTATATTGGGCAGACCAGTTTCAGAAAGGAGAAACACTCACATTCTCTATACGAAAATTTTTGGTGATCTAAATCTGCATAGGACAAAGTGTGAGATCACAAGAGTGTTAAGAATCTTTTCTGTTAGAAACTAAAACTCAAAATATGGCTAAATAGGGAAATTTTAATGCTTTTAAATGTAATATTTTGAAGTTTTATTGAAGTTCCACTCTTATTTCCTATTGTGATATAGAGGTAACAAGGGGTTCTGTAAGGCGGAGATGACATCAAACTAGAAAAGCACTGAGTCTAGGACCAGTGATAGACTGCATCTGCTACTTGACACTGAATTTCAAAAGACAATGTCTCAATTCTACTACTTACTAACTCTGTGACTTTGGGCAAGCCATGATTACTTTTAGCCTCAGTTTTTCCATATGAAAAGTGGGACAATACATGACCCACCTACTTCACAGATTATATAAGTCACTAAAGCATGATACAAATATATTACATGAAGCCAATATTACTTTAGTCTGTCTCCAAAATTTCTTGTGATTCAATTAAACATTGGTATGTGTAGCATCACTGAAATAATGTTTACCTAACAGCAGACTCTAAGAATGAGTCAATTTTTTAAATTCCTGCCCTCCTTGGCTTCAAGTCCCAGCTATAATCTCTCCTATACAAAGCCTTCCCTTATCCCCTTTAATACTATTTCCTTCTTTCTGTTCCTTCTCTCAAATTTATCCTATATAGATCTTGTTTGTACATATTTGTTTGCATGTTGTTTCCCCGTTTAACTGTGAGCTCCTGGAAAGCATGGACTGGTTTTTAATTTCTTAGACTCTCTACTGTTTAGAACTGTACCTGGTATATAGTAGGTACTTAATAAATGCATACTGATCGACTGATTCAGGATATCTTGGAAGACCTAAAAAATTTGCATCCTTTGGAATGCAACAAGAACTGAAAAACAAGGTCTTTGGTTAAAGCAACTTAAAAAGCCCTGTGTTGGAAAAATGCCAATATCAGTTTTGCCAAGTACCTCAATAAGTAAAGAGTTCTCTTTGTCTTGAGTTTCGGACCACTTGTCAGGAGTATCTTAGAAGTAGTTCAGCTTAGAGACTTATAGCTTCAAGTCTAGCAGAAGTTCCATGAGTCTTTGAATATTATGTTCAGAGACTCATAGTACTCATGAACTATGAACCAGTAGAAGATGACACAGGGATAAAGCATTAGTGCAAAGTGCAATTGCAAAATTATAACATATTAATATAAAGTCATTAATAAACCTAACAGGAAATGAAGGAAGAAAGGAAGGAAAGAAGGAAGGAAGGGAGGAAGGAAGGACAAAGAAGGAAAAATTGGGAGTATATTTTGAATGTTTTACCCTTAAAGTCTGATATATTCAAGTTTACCTGACAGAGTCAAGGACAAAAATTTTGTGTGTCTAGATGAAGTCTATAAATTACCTCCCTCCCCACTTTGTCATCAGAGGTATAGAGGCTTCACAGGAACACATGTGACTTAGGATCACAGATGAAGAGCTAAAAAAGACGTCAGAGGCCATCTACTCTAATTCTCTACTTTGCTCATGAGAAAAATGAGGCACAGGGAAATTAACTTGCTCAAGCTCCAACAGTAAGGAAGCATTAGAGAGGATGGATCTGAATCTATGTCCTCTGACTGCTGAACCAGTGATCAAGTTGAACCCCCCTCAACATCATAAAACAGATTCTTATTTGCCACACAGTAAAATTTTCTCATATGAGAAGTTTCTATATAAACTCATTAATATTTTAAAAATGGCTCTCTGTTGGGTTCAGTGACATGTTTTAACCTTGACAGTCTCCTCCCACCCTTCATTTTAGATCTGGATCCCAAGGAGATGTAAAAGAGCCTAGACTTGTGATTCTATTGCTATAGGGAAATCCCAGATGAGGAAATTTCTTCTATCAATGAATGTTGGTAACTTTTCTGTAACTTATAGTCTTAGAGAGTTGCTTAGACTGAGGTATTAAAAAATGGCAGCAGGGACTGTGGGAGCCAAGATGGAGGAGTAAAAGTAGGAATTTACTTGAGCTAGTCTCCAATTACCTAAATTTCTGCAAAAAATGACTCTAAACAAATTTTATAGCTACAGAAGCCACAAATGACAGAATGAAATACATCTCCAGCTGAGGACAGCCTGGCAAATTGAAAGGGAGGGTCTATTGCACCAGGTTGGTACCAGAGCACAGTTACATGTGGGCTGTACCGGAACAGACTGGCAGCACAGATTGCTCTGAGCAGACCTCAGGGGACTGAATCACTGGCAGGTGTGGTAGTATCCAGACTTCTAAACACATAAATACCAAAAAGAAAGTAAAAGGTCAGTGGGAAAACTCTGTTGGAACTGGGTGAGAGAAGAGTTAGGTCCTACCCTAGGCATCAGAGGTGGCTGTGGCTGCAGCTGCTGCTGCCACGGCTACTTCCAGAGTTCCAGGCCCACAGAGGGTAGAGCCACCAAACAACTGACCAGGGGCAATTGTAGGAATCTCTCTGCTGGCACTATGGCAGGATTCTCTTGCTTTGTCCTGCTTGGATCTGGATTGCAGTCTTGGTTGGAGGTCTTGGGGTGATAAGTGCTGGCATGGCAGAGCTTGTTGAGATTGTGGAGAGGCAGTCCTCCTCACAGTTCTGAAGCAGCTGTCTAGAAAAAGCTCTGATAGAAGCTGTACAAAACCCCAGAAATTTGGGACACAGCACTCTCCACTCTGGAAACAGAATTCTACTGTGGCAAAGAGCTCAAAACTCAAGTATTTGGCTGCCAAGATGAGCAAACATAAGAAGAGAAATCACACTATAGAATCTTTTGTTGGAGTCAAAGAAGATCAAAACATAGAACCAGAAGAAGACAACAAAGTCAAAACTCCTGCATCAAAAGCCTTCAAGAAAAATATGAATTGGTTGTAGGTCATGGAGGAGCTCAAGAAAGATTTAGAAAATCAAGTAAGAAAAGTAGAGGAAAAATTGGGAAGAGAAATGCAAATGTTGCAAGAAAATCATGAAAAACAAGTCAACAATTCTCTAAAGGAGACCCAAAAAACTACTGAAGAAAATAACACCTTAAAAATAGACTAACTCAAATGACAGAAGGGGTCCAAAAACCAATGAGGGGAAGAATGCCTTAAAAAACAAAACTGGCTAGATGGAAAAGGAACTTAAAAAGCTCACTGAAGAAAATAATTCCTTCAAAATTAGAATGGAGCAAATAGAAGCTAATGACTTTATGAGACATCAAGATGTTACAAAATAGATCTCAAAGAATGAAAATATAGAAGGCAATATGAAATATCTCATTGAAAAAAGCACTGAAGTGGAACATAGATCCAGGAGAGATAATTCAAAAATTACTGGATTACCTGGAAGGCATGATCAAGAAAACAGCCTAGACATCATCTTTCAAGAAATTATCAAGGAAAACTGCCCTGATATTTTAGAACCAGGAAGCAAAATAGAAATCGAAAGAATTCACTGATTGCCTCTTGAAAAAGAGCCCAAGAAGAAAACTCCTAGAAATATTATAGCCAAATTCCAGACTTCCCAGGTCAAGGAGAAAATATTACTAGCAATAAGGAAGAACCAATTTGAGTACTGTGGAAACATAATTAGGATAACACAAGATCTAGGGGCTTCTACATTAAAGGATTGCAGGGCTTGGTATATGATATTCTGGAGGCCAAAGGAACTAGGATTAAAACCAAGGGAATATATATGTATACACATACATATGTATGTATAAGGGGGTATATTGTCTGTGTGTATATACATGTATATGTATATATGTGTGTATATATGTATACATGTATACATAGAGAGCACAAGGTGAGTTTAATATGAAGGGATGTTATCTAAAAAATAAAATTAAGAGGTGAGAGAGGAATATATTAGGAGAAGGAGAAAGAGAAAGGGAGAGACAGAATAGGGTAAATTATCTCACATAAAAGAGGCAAGAGAAAGCTATCACAATGGAAGGGATAAGTAGGGAAGTGAAAGGGAATGATTCAACCTTACTCTCATTGGATTTGGCTTAAGGAGGAACGAACATACACACTCAATTGGGTATTTTAACCTACAGGAAAGTAGCAGGGAAGGGGAAAAGAGGTGAGGATGCTAGAAGGGAGGGCAGATTGGGGTAAGAAGCAGTCAGAAGCAAACGCTTTTGAAAAGGGACAGGATTAAAGGAGAAAGTAGAATAGATGGATAGTGGGACAGGATGGAGTTTGTCTTTCACAACATGACTACTATGGAAATGTTTTGCATAACTACACATGTATAACCTATATTGAATTGCTTGTCTTCCCAGTGGAGGTGGGTGAAGAGGGGAGAAGAGAGAGAATCCAGAACTCAAAAGTTTTAAAAACAGATGTTAAAAAATTGTCGTTACATGCAATGGTGAAATAAGATATACAGGCAATGAGGTATAGAATTCCATCTTGCCCTGCCAGAAAGTAAGGGGGAAGTCAGTAAGTGAAAGAATAGAGGGGGATAATATGAGAGGATAGACTGTGGGAAGGAGTAATCAGTATGCTTGGGGGGTGGTAAGGGAGAGATAGGGAGAAAATTTGGAACTCAAAATATTGTGGAAATGAATGTTGAAAATTAAAAATAAATAAATTCTGCAAAAATGGCAGCATTGGGGCAGAATCAATGGAGCAGAGTAAAGGCAGGGACCTGCTTGAGCTCTCCCCTAACTCCTCTAAATATTTGTAAAAAATGACTATAAACAAATTATTGAGCAGCAACCCCCCCCCCAAAAAAAAAAAAGAGTAAAACAAATTTCTAGCCCAAGACAACCTGGATGGCTGATAAGAAAGGTCTGTTATACCAGGCTGAGAGAGGAGCACAATCCAATACAGGATGTACCAGGGCAGAGAGGGTCCCAGCAAACCTGGAGCAGGCCTCAGGGACTGAATCACTGGCAGCTGTGGTTCTTCCTGACTGTTTGTAATATTTTCTCCTTGACCTGGGAAGTCTGGAATTTGGCTATAATATTTCTAGGAGTTTTCTTCTTGGGCTCTTTTTCAAGAGGCAATCAGTACATTCTTTCAATTTCTATTTTGCTTTCTGGTTCTAGAATATCAGGGCAGTTTTCCTTGATAATTCCAGACTTCTCCAACCTATAAATGCCAAAGGCAACTTAAAAAGTCAGTCTGTAGCATCTGTTCAGACCTGGATGAGAGAGAAGCACAATCTAGCCCTGCCCCAGCAAACCAGGAGCAGGCCTTGGGAGTGACTGAATAAGTAGTGACAGCTGCTTCCCAAGCTCTCAGCCCACTGACAGTAAGGAGATTGAACAACTGGTCAGAAGGAGCTTATAGGGTCTCTTTGCTAGCACTGGGACAGGACTCTGTTGCTTTGCCCATACTTGGATCTGTGTTGCAGTCCTGGTTAGCAGTCCCAGGGTGAGGAGGAGCACTAGTATAGCAGAACTTGTGACAGCAATGGACAGGGGTCCCTCCTCACAGTTCCAGGGCAGAAAAGAGGGTTTGAGGTCACTCACAGACCAGAGCAGAGGCCAGGAGAGGTAAACACCACTCCTTAGATCATACCACCTTGGAAGAACTGAAAACTTACAGGTTCCTAGAAGTATCTTTGAAAAAATCTGCACAAAACCCATGAAGCTTGGGATAGTTTGCCCTCCACACTGGAAGCAGAGCCCTACTTTAACAAAGAGTGAAAAAATCAAATGATGGGCTGGGAAAATGAGCAAATAACAGAAAAAAAAACCCTCAGAATATAAAAACTTATTTTGATGACAAGGAAGAGTTTAAAAAAAAAATGGCAACATTCCTGACAGTGTGGCAGGAATCAAATTAATTGTAATAGGGAAATTTTTTTAACAAAATAATTAGAAATACAATAAAGCATAAATAATGCTAATTTGTGATTTTCTATCAATATATGGCTCAGAGAGATAATTATGCATGGCTTAGTGGCCCCTTTTCTGACATCATTGGTCTTTATATTTTTCACTCTACTGCTTTTCAGTGGTGTCCAAATTGCCTTTTAAAATATGTGTGTAGGGGTGGCTAGGTAGTACAGTGAATAGAACACCAGCCCTGGAGTCAAGAGGACCTGGATTCAAATTCAGCCTCAGACACTTAACACAAAACTAGCTGTGTGACCTTGGCAAGTCACTTAACCCCAATTGCCCTACCTTGCCCCCTCCAAAAAGCAAAAAATAAAATTGTGTGCATACATATCAAAGTTATAAAAGCATACCTCAGAGATACAGCAGGGTTGCCTCTAGACCACATCAATAAAGCAAATACTGCAATAAAGGGAGTCACAAAAAGTTTTTGGTTTCCCAGTACATTAAAATTGTGTAGTAGCATTATGTCTAAAACAACAACAACAATGTATATAGCTTATTAAAAATGGTTTGTTGTTAAAAAAATGCTACCCATCATCTTAACCTTCAGCGAGTCGTATTCTTTTTTATGTGTGAGGGCCTTGCATCAATACCGATGAATGCTGACTGATCAGGGTGGTTATTGCTAAAAGTTAGAGTGGTTGTGATCATTTGTCAAAATAAGATAATAATGAAGTTTGCTGAATTGGTTGGCTCTTACTTTCACTTGAATGCTTAGAGGCCATTGTAGGGTTAATAACTGACCTCATTTCAATATTGTTGTGTCTCAGGTAACAGAGAGGAGAAAAAGAGAGATGGGGATACAAGGGAATAGCTAGAATATATACACCATTTATTGATAAAGCTTGTCATGTTATATGCTCATGTTTCAAAACAATTTCTTTTTTTTCAGTGAATTCTTTTTTATCTTTTTCTTTTTGAATGACTTGTTTATTTACTTTTAGTTTACAAGATTCAGTTCCACAATCACTTGAGTTTCAGATTTTCTCCCCTCCCTTCCTCCCCCCCCGCCATGGTGGTGTGCAATCATGTATGGGATCTGCAAATACTTTCACATTGTACAATAGTT
>CM053592.1:57555737-57579031 GCA_028646515.1 Pseudochirops corinnae
GACCTGGAAAATAGATCCAGGAGAGACAATTTAAAAATTACTGGACTACCTCAAAGCCATGATCAAAGAAAGAACTTAGAAAGCATCCTTCAAGAAATTCTCAAGGAAAATTGCCCTGATATTTTAGAACCAGAGGGCAAAATAGAACTTGAAAGAATTCATCAATCACCTCTTGAAAAAGATCCCCAAAAGAAAACTCCTAGGAATGGTATAGCCAGGTTTCAGAGTCCCCAGATCAAGGAGAAAATATTACAAGCTTCCAAGAAGAAACAATTTGAATACTGTGGAAACACAATTAGGATAACCCAGGACCTAGCAGTTTCTACATTAAGGTATTTCTACATTAAGGTCCTGGAATATGATATTCTGTAGATCAAGGGAGCTAGGACTAAAACCAAGAATCACCTACCCAGCAAAATTGAATATAGTGTTCCAGGAGAAAATATGGTCATTCAGTGAGGTGGAGGACTTTCAAACATTCTTGCTGAAAAAAACCAGAACTGAAAAGAAAGTCTGACACTCAAATACAAGAAGCATGAGAAGGTAAACATGGAAAAGAAATCATAAGGAACTTATCAAAGTTGAACTATTTACATGTCAACATGGAAAAGTGATAAGTGTAACTTATGAAACTTTTCTCAGTATGGGGACGAGTGAAGGGAATACAAATGTATATATCCATGTCCATACACATATGTCTATATAGGAGGATTTATATATGCGTACAAACACATATCTGAGTATGTGTATATATAAGTACATACAGGGCACAAGATCAATTGAACGGGAAGGAACAATACTCTAAAAGGTGAAATTCTGAGGTGGGAGAGAATTAGAATGAGAGGAGACAGGGAGAGAAAGAATGGGGTTAATCATCTCATATAGAAGAGGCAAAGGATAAGTGTTACAATGGAGGGGAAGAATAGGAAAGCAAAAGGGAAAGGGTCAACCTTGCTCTCATTGAATTTGGCTTAGGGAAGGAATAACATAAATTCTTAACTGGGTATCTTGCCACAAAGGAGATTAGAGGAGATGGGGATGAGAAGTGGGATGACAGAGGGGAGAGCAGGGTGGGGGAGAGGGTTGATGGAAGTACATACTTCTGTAAAGGGGCAGGGACAGGGTAGAGAATAAACAAGGGGGGGCAGGATAGGAAGGAGGGACATATAATCAGTCTCTCACAATATGCCCCCTGTGTGGAGGTTCTGAGTAATTATACATGTACAGCCTGCATTTAATTGCTTGTCTTTCCAGTGGGGATGGGTGATGAGGGAGGAAGGGAAAGAATCTAGAATTTAAAGTTCTGTAATCAAATGTTAAAAATATATATGTATATATATTATTATTATCATTATCATCATTATTATTATTAACTACATCCAACTGGGAATTAAGATACACAGGCACTGTGGTAGGGAGATACATCCTGCCCTACTGGAAAGTCAGAGAGGCGAGGGGGAGGACATAGTAGAGAGCAGATTGGGGGAGGGGTTATACAGTAGGATGGCTGTTTTGAGGTGTTAGGTAGGGGAAAGATGGGGAGAAAATTTGTAACTCAAAATCTCGTGGAAATGAATGATGTAAACAAGAAAATAAATAAAAAAAGAAACAAACAAACAAGAAAAGAACATCCGAGTTTCAATTCTGCCTCTGACATATACCTGATTGGTCTCCTTGCCTCAAGTTTCTCCCCTCCTCAGTTCATCTTCCACTCAACTTAGCTCTGACCATATTACCCTCTTACTCAACAAACTCAACTAGCTGCCTATTGCTTCTTCTGTTTGGCTTTTCATAACCTGGTGTCTTACCAGTCTTTCTATACTTCACTCTCCTCCATGTACTCTAGATTGCAGTGATACTACTAGCCTCTTAGAAGATACTATCTCCTGACTCCATGAATTTTCCTTTTTTCTTCTCATTTTCTCCCTTCCCTCTTTTAGCTTCCATTTTCCATTCTCTCTCTTCTTTTCTCTTCTTTTCTAAGTCTGGGATTCTCTATCTCAAAAAGTTTGAAGTATAGCTGATCCCACTGGAAATTTGACCTGCTCTGTTTCCAACACATGATACTTCCTCCCTCAGGCAAACTGATGAACCACCTCCCCCAAGGACTAGCATTGCCATATTGATACAAAGCAATGTGGATATCCAACTGAAATAGCACACTGAAGCTCAGAACTGAGTGTAAGTGTTCTGTTAACCCCAGCCCTGGTAGGAGCTGGGATTATAGGCATATACCACCAATCTGGTTATTCCATCCATTTTCACTGTCTGCACCCCTTACCTGAAATGTGCTCCCTTCTTTTCTCTACATCTTGGTTTTTCTGGCATCCTTTAAGTCTCAGCTTTTGCAAGAAGTCTTTCAGGATTCCCCTAAAGACTAGTACCTTCTCTCTGAGATTATATCCAATTTATCTTGCTTAAATCCTGTGCACAGTTTATATGTTGTTTCCCCAATTAGATTTTGAGTTCCTTGATGGTAGGCACAATTTTTGTCTTTCTTTGTTATCCGCAGTGATTAGTATACTGCCTGACACATAGCAAATACTTAATAAATATTTGTTGTTTTGTTGGGCATTTTCACTTTTCCTATATCTTAATTTAAGAACAAAGGAAAACCCAGCATTTTAGTGGAAGTCTATGTAAAAGCAATAACAAAGATTAGTTAACTGCAGTGCAAAATAAGTGAAGAGTTTTTAGACTGTCTTGAGGCATTAAAAAATTCTATATTTTTCAAAAGGGAAAAAAAAACCCTCCTAAGATAGATTTATTGTTGAGCAATAGCTATTGACTTTAGGCTCATTTACTTCATGCTTCAGCCTCACTATGCCCTTTTGAAGATGAATTTCTTCCGTGCTCTACAACTGCTTTGCTGTGGTCTCTTCATTAATTATCAACAGTCATGAACAGAACCTGCCATGATGGATTGTGTACAAGCACCAACACAATTACTGTCTTCGGTCATTGATGTCTCTTGACACGAAGGTGGCAACCACAGAACATATGGTGGCTTTGTTTTCTGCTTAAAATAAAATATCCTAAAACTAAAGCATGGATAAAGGAGGTTTCCTGGCAGAAACCAGTCAAGTGGCCCCGTGGTGTGGGCTTTTTGAAGAGGTGATTTGCTAATCATTGACAATGATCCACATGAATCAACAGCAGTTGATGCCTTGTATTTTTAGGCAAGCAAGCTTCACTAAGGGTCTATTATCTCACATAGAGAACATTAGAACAACATTTTCATCTTCAGTGTGGAAAAAGGATAGAAAAACATCATTTAAGGAGAAAACTACCTCTCTCTAGATAGGATAATTCTACATCTTTACTATCATTGTAGAACTACTTGTCTAGAGTCCTTTATTGCCTTTATAATTACCATCTTTTCCTTTATAATAAGTTTGGGAACTACAGGCTAATGTTTGGTCTTTACTAAGCATGCATCATTTAATAAATGAGAGCAAAGCAGCATTGTACTAGCCAACTGTCGCATACTATCTAAAAAAAATGCCTCCAAATATCTCTCTAAACTAGTAATTCATACACAATACATTGGCACTAAAAGTCTGGCTGTTTAAACTTTCAAATGTCATGGAACTAGTGGAGGGGCAGTGTATGGTACAGGGGTAAAAGGTGTTGGACTTGGAAACAGGAGAGACTTGAATTCAGATTCCACTTTTGGTAGTTCCTGAGGCTTCTGGGTAACCATGGACAAATCATCCAAACTCTTTGATCCTCATTTTCCTCATCTGTAAAATGAAGACAATAATACAGATGGAAACTTATGTTTGTGTGAAATGCGAGGCGTTTACTATGACAAACTTACATCACAGGGTCATTTTGAAGATCGAATGAGGTATTATATATACAAGGTTTTGTAGTGGAAAGGACACAGGATTTAGAATAAAGAAACCTGGGCTCAAAATCTACATATTCTGTCACTTAAACCATTCATGACTTTGGGCAAATCACTTAATCTATCTGTGCCTTAATTTCCTCATTTATAAAACCAAGGGCTTGAACTATATTGCCTCTACATTCCCTTCCAGCTCAGATCCTACTGATGTGGATACAGCATATGGAATCTTGTGGATTACAGACAATATTAAGGGTTGCTTTTCCAGTACTTTGAGAGGTCCCTCCAAAGGGGGACTTGTGAGATCACCCTGTAACTTGAGAGCATCCTAAAATCCTTTCCTCCTTATCTTGAAACACTATATAACTACATCCACATCCAGAGCATTTACAGGCTGCATGGCTTTTCTGTTAGAATTTTGGTATTCAGGAGTAGCTGGAGTGAATAGAGTACTAGCCCTGGAGTAAGGAGGACCTGAGTTCAAATTTGGCTTCAGAAACCTGACACTTCCTAGCTGTATGACCTTGGGCAAGTCACTTAACCCCAATTGCTCTGCCTTCCCCCCCCCAAAAAAAATAAAATAAGAATTTTGCTATATAAACCTCGCTCCCCCAAATGTCAGTCGCCTTACTCATCCCCATTACAATAGGCTCATGTGCTTTAGTGCCAGTAAAGCTCCTGCTGACTATGAGAAAGTCTAAGTGAATTCTACCATGGTCAACCCCATAGTTGAACTGCTCTACTGCTTTCTTTGATCTGATCTCATCACCACGATCCTCGATATATGAGTCAGCTATTGCTTAACGTTCCAGTGAACATTGAGCAAAATGGTGGCATAATGGAAAGAATGCTGGGATTAACAAAAGAAGAGAAGGGTTTCAATCCAACAAACATTGGTTAAAAGTATCTCTGAATGATGTCTGGGTCTCCCTAGTTGTGTAGTCTTGAGCAAGTGATGCAAACTCAAAGCCTTGGTATTCGTTCTTGGTTACTTGTTTCTTATGGTTGTTCTGAGTACAAGAATTGACAATGCAAAACTCTCTGTAAATGGCAAAGTGCTTGATAACTGTCAGGTTATTATTATCATTACTTGCCTTACAGGGTAATTGTGAAATGAAAATGAACATAATGTAAGTAAAAGTGTTTTGAACTAAAAAGCACAAAGAATCAGGTATTATTAACAATTTGAGTTTTTTTAATGACCTTGAGAAAAGCATGCAGATAAATCACGCATTCAACTTTCCTTCTTGAGCTTATTTGGGAGAACAAAATTCACAAGCCTCTATAGTGACAAAGACAAAATCCTTCTTAAAGCAAATGATAGAATTTTTTTAGATTTATCTTTCTTAGGACTTGAGGCCAAGCTTTTTCCATGAAACTCTTCCTCTGAAGATATATTGGAAATCAATGGGGAAGTGATTGGACATACTTTCTTCCCCCCTACACATGCTCCTTTTAAAGAATACAATTGAGGAAGAAAATGAAGAGGCATAGAAGCACAATACGACAGAATCTGAATAGAAAGAGAACTCAGTGACCGACCAACTACTTCTGCCCATTCATACCCAAAGAAGATTCTCCCTTGCAATAGGCATGACATTTGATCATTCAGCCTTTATTTAAAGGCTTCCTCCAGGAGAGGGGAGTCCACAGCTTTCTGAGGTAGTCCATTCCACTGTCATGGAACTATTTTAGGAAGTTTCACCTTGCATCTGCCTCAAAACTTTCTCTTTATGATTGCCAACCACTGTTTCTAATTTCTTTCCCTTAGGCCAAACAGAACAAGCTCAAACCCTCTTCTGCATTACAGGATTTGAAATATTTAAAACAGCGGTTCTCAACCTGTGGGTTGTGTTCAATTTGTAACAATGAAAATACATCCTGCACATCAGATATTTACATTATGATTCATAACAGTAGCAAAATTACAGTTATGAAGTAGCAATGAAAATAATTTTATGGTTGGGGGTCACCACAACATGAGGAACTGTATTAAAGGGTCGCAGCATTAGGAAGGTTGAGAACCACTGGTTTAAAAATAATTTTCATGGTCCATAATTCCTTCCCTGTCCCCAGCTCCCTATTTTTTCATTTACATCCTCAGTTCTTTCAACCTTTCCACTAATGTCATAGACTCAGGCCTCCTGGTGGCTTCTCCTCTGGCTGTTCTTTCACTAATCAAGAATGGTCCCTTCTGTGTCCTAAGCAGGGCAAAGTATAGAACAATTGTCAACTGTCTACCATGGATACTCTGCCTCCCTAAAGCCCCTAGAGCTTTTTTAGGTGAATTACTATTCAGCCACTTTTCTCAAGTTATTTAATTTTGTAGTTGATTTCTTTTTGATCCCAAGTGTGAGACCTCATGAGTTAGCTGGCTGGCACAGCTGACACAGTGCTGGCACTACAGTCAGGAGAACCTGAGTTTCAATATGGTCTTAGACATTTGCTAACTGTGTGTTCCTGGGCAAGTCACTTAACCCTGGTTGCCTCAATTCCTCATCTATAAAATGAGCTAGAGAGGGAAATGGCAAGCCATGCCAGTACCTTTGTCAAGAAATCTCCAAATGGGGTCTTGAAGAGTGAGACACAATTGAGAAATGACTGAACAATAGTAACAACTTGGAAAAAAAGGGAAGTGGTTAGACTGGCATGACAAATCCTTGGTGAAAACAGGCAGCTTTTTGCAATGGCTGAATTTTTTGCTAGATGTTATCTAGATGAATCAACTTGGTCCTTAACAAAAGTATAGTGTAGAATTTTGTGAGAAACTGAGATCAAGTGCACTGACTCATAGTTGCAGATTCCACTCTTTCTGATTTTGAAAGTCTGGATGATATTTATACATCTTCACTCCTAAAGAGAACACTGCCTAGTACATTGCAAACACTTAATAAATGTTTATTTCTTTCATTTATGGGGTATCTTGCTTATTCTCTGCATGGCATCAATGATAACTGACAGTCACTCAACAATTACATTGGCCATTGGGGTCTTTTAGGACCTTGGGACACAGTTCTTTGGGGCCTTGTGACCTTAACTCACCAAAGGCAATCAGGTACTCTAACTCATCTCCCTACTATTCTAGTAGTTCAGTTTTGAATTGCGGTGACAATTTTGCTGACTGGAGAGAAGATACCTAGGACAGTGCCTTAAACTTAGTAGGTAATTCATAAACAAGTATTGAATTGAATTGGCTCTTAGATCCTTCATAGAGTGATCTAAATCAGCATTATTATGGTTTAAAAATATGTCCTCATTCGAACTAAATCAGACCATATTCAAATCTAGGGAGAATAAAAGAAGAAAAAATAGCTCCTTTCTTGAAGCATGGCTGGTATTATCAGTAATGCTACCTCCTCTTTAGTTCTCCACCCCTTGCTCCCAAAGGAAAAGAAAAAAAGAAAAAAAGGCCCTTATAGGTACCTCAAAATTACTAATGTTATATGATATCAAGATCTTTTCAAAGATCTCAGAAACTGAATTATACCTATTAAGATTTTTTTTGCCTAATGCATTCTGAAAAACAACAAAAAGAGAACTGGGCATTTTCTCTTCCCTGCCATTAGCACCATTGTTCAAGATTTTTTTTTTTTAATTTTCATTAAAACAAAAAAAAAAAGAAAAAAAAATCAGTTTGCCCTGCCTGACAAACCAGACTAGGGAGTGTGAAATTTCTAAGAGTTCAGCATGCCCTTCTGACTACTTTATCACCAAGAAATTCAGGACAGAGCCACTGAAATTTCAGATGAATAATGGTTGGGGTTTTGCTAGGGACCATATATCATAGCTCATTCAAGATGGCAATAGAGATGTTTGATTATGATTCAATAGGATTGGCTTAAAATAAGAAAAAAAAATGTTATCCTAAAGTGGCAACCAAATCACAATAAGATACATTACTTTAAGAACCAGGGGATAGCTGAATAATAGTTACTGTTTCCTCTCCCTAATGTTTGGTACTTTCTGAAAACAAGGGAGTTAAAATTCACTTAGCTACATTAAGTGCCTCCGATCAATAGTACAACTGGGTCAAAGCAGATATTAAATGATCAGAGGGCAGACATTCAGTTCATGTCCAGTTGAAATTCAAACTTAACTCAGGGTTATTGCCCCAAGTTTTTTATGATAATAGTAGCTAAAATGAAATTTGTTCCTTACTTATACAGTAGTAATTTATCCCACTATGAGGTGCCTACATTTTCCAAGGCTAAGTCTAAGTGTTTCCCAATGACACTATTTTAATAATGCATACAATGACCAAGCAGATCTGTAATGGGTCTATTATGCATAGCGGTATATTTTGTGGTTTTTCAGATACACAGTCCATTAATTCTTGCATATTCTAATGAATTTTGTAACTGGTTATTTAGTTTGTAGATTTTTCTGGCCCCTGGCTTAATGACTTCATTCTTTCTTACTGTCTTCTTGTATTAATTGTCCAATGGCCACAGCAAAGATTACCGGTAACTTTACCATGGGTTAAGCAAGGAAATAGGCATTCCAAAGCATTTGGAATTGCAAATTCTTAAAGATGGAAAGGACTTGAGCATTCATATAGTTCATTTCTCTCATTTTGAAGAAGAGGAATCAGAAATTGCTTCAAGGTACTTGGATAATGGTAAAAAGTGGTGTTGAAGGATTTGGGGGGAATTTTATAGACACTCAGAGTTGCAAGATACCTCAGAGGCTATCTAGTATTATCTGAATACTAATCCCTCTAAAATACACTCAACTTGGTCATTCTACATTTGCTTAAAGATGTCTAGTGAAAGAGGAACCCAATAGCTTTAGAAACATCTCATTTCAATTTTGGACTGCTTTTATTAGGAAGTCTTTTTTCCTACCTATACTTTGTTATACAACTGCCTGACTATTCTCAAGTAGAATATGACTAATACCTTTGCCATATGCCAGATCTTCAAATCCCTAATAATAGTAATAAATAACACATATTTACATACATACATATGTGTGTACGTGTGTGTATATCAGCTGGTGGCACAATTGACAGAGTAAGAAAAACCTAAGTTTAAATTCTGCTTCAGACACTTCCTGCTTGTGTGACTCTGGGCAAGTCATTTAACCCAATCTGCCTCAGTTTCTTCACCTGCAAAATGACCTGGAGAAGGAAATGGCAAGCCACTCCAGTATTTTTGCCAAGAAAATTCCAAATGGGTTCATGAAGAGTTGGATAAGACTGAACGGCAATAGCAGCATATGTATAGAGTTTTAAGCTTTGCAAAGTATGTTATGTTATTTCTTTAATCCTCACAAAACCCTATTATTATCTTCATTTTACATATGAGGAAACTAAAGAATAGTGAAGATAAGTGATTTGCCCGAGGTCACATGGCTAGTGTTTGAACTCAGGTCTTCCTGACTCCAGGTCCAGCACTATCCACTGTGCCACTTTGTCTCAGCTAGTATATGTACCCTGTTCACCACATTCCTATACTCACACATAATACTTTTCTAGGCTAAATATCCCTACTTCCTTCAGCTAGTCTTATATGGTGTGATCTCAAGGCCTGTCATTATTCTGGTCAGTTTCCTCTGCGTGCATGTTAGCTTTTCAATATTGTTCCTGAAATGTCCTTGATACATTCTTTTAAATATAGGCTACACTACACATTTCCTTATCAAGTCCTAGGTTGAATAGCAGGTTTGATTCCAATTAATCCTATTCAATTTGACTACTGCTGAGTTCAAGTAGATACTAAGCAAATTCTCAGACCCTTGATCTATATTAGAACGGACGGTTATGAACCAACCTTCTCAGACTCTCTTGACTAGATTGGGTCATCAGATTCATGTTAGAACTATAAGTGGTGAAGAAATTTATACTTTTCTATGGCTAAATGCATGAATCACTCAGAATTCTGATTCTCCTTTTTTTTTTCTAAGACCTATGGATAGGAATTATTATAGACTAGCAAATTTTGGATCAACATACAGAAAACTCTTACAATTATAACTATTTGATAAATATATAAGCATTTAACAAACACAGTTTTATATACCATATATTATGCTACCAGCTGGAGATTTGACATTAAATGAGACAGTCCCTGAAGTTGCTTATATTTTATAGGGTAAAAATAATATGTACAATGTGTACAACATATATACAAATATCTATATACAAATCATAGAAATAAGGAAGGTGTCATGTTGGAGGAAAATTCTGAGATGAGCTTTGTTTAGAAAGTAGGGATTCTAAAAAGCAGAGATGAGGAAGACTCCCTCCAGTATTCCAGGAATGGTGGACAAACTCTACAAAGACATAGAGATAGAAAATAGAATATTGTGAGTAAATAGCAAGAGGTTAATTAATTTGGCTGAATTAGAGTGTATAAAGGGGAAATACGTCTAATAAGGTTGGAAGAATAGGTTGTGAATGAGAATTACTGCCAAAAAGAGGTTTTAATTGGTCCTATAGTTAATAGGGAGAACTTGAAGTTTATTGCATAGTAAAGTGATGTGGCTGGAATGGAGGTATTGGCCAACCATATAGGGAGGTATGTGGAGAGTGGACTAGACCAAGGAGAGAATTAAAGCACAGAAACCAGTTAGGAGAAGTCTATTCCAATAGTCCAGGTGAAAGGTGAGGAGGGCCTGATTTAAGGTGGTTGCTTTGTGAATGGAGAGGCAAGCACCAATAGGAGCAATGTTTTGGTAAAATTGATAAGACTTGGCAACTAATTATAAATGTAGGAGGAGGGAGAATGAGAAGTCAAAGATGATGATGAAGTTAAAATACTGGGTGACTAAAAGGGTATTGGTACACTCACAAGAAACTGAGAATTTAGTAAGGTATATTTTGGGGAAAATAGAATGAATTCTGTTTAGAGCATTTTGAGTCTGAGATGCTGAAAAGACAATGAATTTGAAATGCCTACTAGGAAAGTCTATGTTATAGGGAGTAGATCTCAGGGTTGTATATATTGGAAGAGATGATAATTGAACTCACGACAACTTATGAAGTCATTAAGTGGAAAGAAAAAAGAAGCAAACTCAGGGCAGCATTTTGGGATACAGCCATAGTTAAAAGGTGATATATAGAACAGGATGTCTCATAATTCTTTGATATTTGACCCATTCAATTGGGCCACTATAGTAAAGCTGATTGGAAGCCAGCCTCAGACTCATGAGAGAGCTGTTATATAAATATGTAATGACAATGTAGTGTCAAACCAGAGAGTCTCAAAATTGGATGATACGTTATCCAAATTTTGAACTGAACTGGTCTTTCCTACTCTATCTGAAAATCTCCAAGGATAGAGAAGTTGCTGCCTATTAAAGCAGTCTTCCACTCCACTACCAATATCATTTTTAGGAAATTTCTCCTAATATTAAACCCAATTTTATCTCTCTGAAACTTCAATTAATTATTCCCAGTTGTGTCATCTAGGACTACTTAAGCAAAACAAGTATAATTCTCTTCAATATGGAGTCTCTTCAAATTCTGAAAATAGCCACCCTGTTTCCCCAAATCTTTCTCTTCAGACTATCCATCACCAACTCCTATGGCATGGTTTCAATATCCTAAGTATATCACCTTTTTTCAAATACATTTGTTAATGTCTGTTTTCAAAAGCATGTACTGACCAGGAGAGACTAAGGTAGAATTATCAGTTCCATAGTTTTTCAATAGAAATGCATGCTGCTTAGGAAAAATACAAATCAGCATTATCTATTGTAGGGTATTATAGTTTTTGCTTATTTTGTTAAACATTACCCAATTACATTTTAATCTGGTAGGCTGGGTAGTTTAATACCTCTTCAAAACAACACTTATTTTAACACCATCTCAATTCACTTTAATTAAAAAAAAAGTCTTTCATGTCATTCTGTTAACTCTTATTAAGTTATTACGTATTAACTTTTATTGAGTCCCACAGTTCACTTAAAACCCTTCAGGAACCTTTTTGAAATCAACTACTATCTTAACATCTTCCAACCCCTTACCCTTGTAGCTGCCTTCCTGAATCATGATCAGAACTTGACATTTGTCATCATTCAATTTCCTGTTATTAGATTAGGCTCACCCTCCTGGACCGTGGAGTTCTTTGGCGAGCCAAAGACCACCACATCAGTGATGCTTCTTACATTCCCATATTTCCCTCCCTCTTTGCCCAGCCAAGAAAAACAGTACATCCCTATTTACTGCAGCTACCTCTCCCCTACCAATATTTTCTACAACACAGTGAACTCTACCAATTAATATGATCTTTTGTGAAGAATTATTTTATGAGTCGTAATTTTCATACATTCATGGATGTAGAACTAGAAGGTACCTTAGTGGCCATCTACTTCAACCACCTCATTTTAAGGAGAAGCAGAGATTGAGTGAGGTTAGGTGCTCATGGTCATTAAGATATGGGAGTGAGTATTTGAGCTCATGACTCCCTCCCTTCAGGGCCAGTGCCCTGTTTCCTGCTCCCACATAGTTGCTTCTAATTTCTTATGATACTTTATATGCATTCGATGATTCTTTGACACAGAATTTAAAATGACAATTTCAGTTTTCAGATATCAAGCCATGAATATCCAGATTTGTAGTTGACACAATGGGTTGAAACTGTCAAAAAAAGCCAGTGCTCCAATGCAATGTACAAATTCTAAGTTTTGGGGAAAGGAAATCTCATTATTCTAAATAAAAATCCCAATGAAAGATTGAATGTTATACATTTTCTAGGTGGTTACTTCTTCCCTACCCCTGTTAAAAACAAAATGAATGTCCTAAATGCTTAGTAGAAAAATCACTTGATTCAGAATTATATGTTCTAGGTTTAAATCTCAGCTCTACCACTGATGTGACCTTTAGCACATTACTTCCTCTATTGGGCTCTCATTTTGTTTATCTGAAAAATAAGGAAGATGGACTAAATGACCTCAAATGGTTCTTTCCTCTTCTAATATCCTTCAACCATATGATCCTATGATCACTGAAATAAAGTAATCCTACTGAACCCAACTAAATAGATCTTAAAGATAATATGAATAAACTACATCAAAGACTCTGTAGGGCTCAACATTAAATGAATCAACGATTCTTATGCCACTATGTTTTGAATCTATTATTACAGATTTTAACTTGTTTTATACAACTAATGTGCTCCTAAAAATTCACATAAATCCTATTTTGCAAATTAGATCATTTTCTTATTGATTCACACTCTAATTTCAGAGATGCTTTGTCTTATTCTTGATAGACAGTTGGATATCAGAGACTACTGAGATGTTATTTTGACACATGTCTGACTAGCACTTCTCTGCTTCTCTCTTCCAAAACCTTTCTGGAAAGGTTTCCTTTCCAGGTTTCCTTAATTCCTAATCTATCCCCCACCCCAATTCTAGAAATAACTTTGCCTGGGGGATTTTAGAATTTAGAGAGAGGAATAAGCACTGTCTTGATGTGCCATTTCAGCATCCAGGTTCTTCCCTTCCTTTCCCACCTTTGTTAGCAAGTCAGTCCTTCAGAAGCATTGAAAGTAGAGATATCTTAAGGCCATCTTCCTCAACTCAGGAAACTCCCTCTCCCTTTGTGTTCCAGGTACAACAATTACTATTTATGGACCTGATTATACTATCTTGACTCTCAGTCCAGCTCTGAAATTAACATAAGTGTAACTACTTAATTCAGGTAGGTAGGTGGCACAGTAGATTAGAACGCCAGGCCTAAAGTCAGGAAGGCTTATCTTTCTGAGATCAAAACGTCCTCAGACACTTATTAGCTGCATGATCCTGGGCAAGTCACTTAACCCTGTTTGACTCAGTTTCCTTATATTTAAAATGAGCTGGAGAAGGAAACATCACACCACCCTAGTATTTCTGCCAATAAAACCCCAAATAGGGTCACGAAGAGTTGGACACAAGTGAAAAATGATTGAACAACAACTTAGTACACTTCAGTTAAACTTGAACCAAATGACATTAACATTTCCAGTGAGGATTCAATACAGAGAATTTGACTTGTTTTGTTTCTAAGTAGGCAGAAGTTCTTACACTGGCCATTTGTGAAAATTGTGAAAAATACTGGTGTTATTATTGACAAATTAGAGATTGCTTTAGGGCAGGCAATGTGATTAGCATTTTAACAAACTATGTGGACACATGCATATTCATGTAAAGTAAATACACCAATTTAACTAATTTCAGGGACCAATTTCATTTTCATAAAGCTATCAAGACATTCCTGGAAGCAGATGGAGTTGAGAAGGTTCACACCATCAGCTTAATGCCTTTCTGGTTGTGTGTAAAGTGCTCTTTAATAAGAAAGAAATGCATTGCTTTTATAGGCAATGTCATATAAATTTTGCTGACAGTATTTTATGTAACATAAAAAACAGAAATAGTGTCACTTTTGACTTCGTTCAATACTTAAATTTTTAATAATAATAATCATTTACAATGTTGCCTCAGGTAATCTATCCAAAGTTAAGGTTCAGAAACATTTAATGATAATCTAATTAACATCTTTGAAAGGCTGTCGAATGATCATTGGATTTAGTATTAGGAAGGACCACAGAGATCATCAGTTCAACTCTTTCATTGCATAGCCCTAGAGACTGCAGAACAAAAAAGGACATTAAGTCAAAGCATCAAGTGACAACTATGTCTTAAATAGTGTCAGGTGTTGCCAACAAAAAGATTAAAAAATGAGATAGCCCCTGTTCTTAAGGAGCTTATTACTGTTCTATTTATGGTTCTATCTCAGGGCTGTCCTAGATTCTCTTAGATTCTCTCTGCTTCTTTCTTTATAATCTCTTGAACTCATTAGCTACCGTTAGTTCAGTTGTCATTTCTATGCAGGTGATTCCCAAATTTACACATTCAGCCTTCATCTTTCCCCTTAGCTTCAGTTCCTGATGGGAAAGAATACAACACATTCATAACTAAGTAAACATAAGATATATGTAAAATTAACACTAAATGTTTGGGGAGAGGCATGACCACTGTGGCTATCAGGAAAGGTATCTTGAAAAATGTGGTACTTAAGCTGAGCATTAATGGGAGCTAGAAATTGAGGTAGGAAGGAAGACCAATCCATGTATGAGGGATAGATTGCTTATACAAAAGGACAGAGATGGAAAATAAAACCTTCTACATTGGGAATAGCATGGAATCCAGTTTGATTGCATTACACAACTTTGTTTATTCAGCCTGGGTGGATTTGTTTGGAGACCAGGCCTGAAGGGCTTTATGAGGCTAACAGAAATGCTTGTGTTTTATCCTAGTGGGAATAGGGAACCACTAGAGCATTTGAGCAAGGGCATGGTATGGTCATACAGGGTAAGCCTGATGGAAATTCTAGCAGAAAGAGATGGAGATATGGAACTGAAGCTAAGGAGAAAGATAAAGGCTGAATGTATAAATTTGGGGATCATCTGCATAGAAATGACAATAGAACCAATGGTAGCTAATGAGTTCAAGAGATTATAAAGAGAGAAGCAGAGAGAATCTAAGAGAATCTAAGATAGCCCTGAGATAGTACCACGAATAGAACAGATACCACAACCTTCCCTCCCCCAAGAAAGAACATCTTAAAGGTAGGAGTGGTGAGGATTATCAAATGCTGCAGAGAAGCCAAAAAAAAAAAAAGGTAAAAAGGTCATTGGAAGACCTTAGCTATTCTGGAGGAATAGCAGTCAAATCCTCTCTTATTATTCTGAATTTTTAATATTCCACAAGTTGAGAAAAAAAGTATTATGCAAACAAAGAGAGGGGAGAGAGATTATAGTAGAAAAGGGGAAGCTCTCCTCAGTGGGGCAGGACCCAGTAGTAAATAGAATGTGAAACTTTGGTTACATGGAAAGTCCCTCTCAGAACTGAGGGAAGAGGAGAAGAGATGAGAAGAGACAGAGAGGGAAATAAAGGGGGAAAAATGATTTGAATACTTGAAAATACTCTCCAGTCATTTCTGATTATTTGTGACTCCATTTGGGGTTTTCTCAGTAAAGATATTGGAATGGTTTGCCATTTCCTTTTCCAACTCATTTTATGGTTGAGAAAACTGAGGGAAAGAGGGTTAAATGACTTGCCCAGGGTGATGCAGCTAGTTTCTGAGGTTGGATTTGAACTAATGAAGATGTATCTTCTTCGTGATTCCAAGCCCAGTGCTCTATCCACTGCACCACCTAGCTGCCTACTAAATTATAATAATATATTAAGTTTGGAATCTTGGAAGATTATTTGATGGAGAGAAGAGGAGAGAAAAAAGGAGGGGGGGAAGGAAGGGAAGGGAAAGGAGGGGAGGGGAAGCTAGTCCCAATTGGGCTACTCATTGTCTCGTCTTGTCTCTTCTCATCTCTTCTCCCATTTTCTCCCATCCTCTCCCATCTTCTCACTTCCCTCTTTCACGCCCCCTCCCATCAATCCCTTCATCTTTTTCTTTTTCTTTCCCTTGCCAGCCCCTCATGGAATGAAGCTAGTATTGGCATGCTTTTGACAATGGATCTGCAAGTGAATTTCCTTGGGCATATGATGCAAGTGGCCAACAGCCACAAAGTTAGCAGAAAATATGCCCAGCATAGCCAGCTGAAGTGCTTTAAGAGTGGGCAAATATTCAGATTTAGGACATGCAACATTCTTGCTTACAACTGAAAAACCACTGTAGTTGGCAGCGTTCAAAACGGGGCTGCCTTCAGGAATTAAAGTGGGCTAGCATGTACAAAATCAGCGTATGGCAACATAGGCCCAAAGGCCAAGCCAAAAATAGTGTTTGATTCTCTAAGTAGCAGCAGATGGGAAATACGTCACAACATATACAATCTCAATATATGTCAACAGTATGATGTGACTGCTATAAAGGTCATGACAATAAGGCTACTTCAGCAGGATGTTATCATGTCCAGAGCAAAGGATGGTATCTCACTGTACTCTTTACTAGAGTGGAATTGAAATACTATATTTAATTCTGGATACTAGTGCAACAATGTAGGGTGGGGGTTAGAGAGCAAGGTTCAAAGACAGGAAGCCCTTTGACATCTGGACAAGTCAATTGGCTTCTTAGTGTCTGATGCAATTCTCCAAGGATATGAGCAGCAGAATGGCTGACAGTTTATATTAGTAGAGGGAGTTCCTTACACCAGAGAAATCACATGTTTGGACCAAAAACAAAACAAATTTATGTGAGGGCCATAACTTATGACAAAGAAAGAATAATTCAGGAAAAATAGTATAAAAATGTTAGAGAAGTATATGAATAAATAAAAAAGAAAAGGTGAACAAGTCTCATATCATGCATAACACACAACTGAAAGAGCAGGGTGCTTCATTGTTATCCGTACAATGTCAACAGGATGTGAAAAAAGGCCCATAGCATGTGGGATGGACACTTTGTGGATGATAAATGGGAGAGAGAGCCTGGATTAGAAGGCTAGGCAGGTATGACTAAATTGCAAACTGAAATGTTGTAAGCACTAACTACATCATGGAAGTAACAGATTCACCGGAGTACTGGATTATACCAACATTTTAAGAGGAGCAGTGAAAAAAACAGCATTAACCAAGGCAAATAGGTGGTGTAAGAGTACTAGACTTGAATCAAGAAGACCTGAGTTCTAATCCTTCTTCAGAAGCTTACCAAGTGAATGACCCAGAGTAAGTCATATAACATCATATAACAGCAACTACATCTTGAATCCCACATTCTCTGGGGAATTTGGGTTGGATTTTAAAGGGTAGCATTCTTTATTTGCAGAAACCCTTTCCTATTTTGTTTCTTAATTTGTTATATGCTGACAAACTGTCAGCAGTTTTATGGTCTTCATGAAAGACATGAAGTGGGCTACTAAGAAAGTCAGATTTGTAAAGATTGAGAAACATAGAATAATTAAAGATGCAGGGTGGTACAGTGGTAAGAACCGCATGACAATTAGAAAACCTCTGTTCAAATTCCCTCTGTCCTTACTGACTATGTGACTTAGGGAAAATAACCTCAACTCTGATGATCTCATTCCTTATCTGTATAATAAAAAAGTAGGAGTATATGAGCCCTTTCAATTCTAAATCAATGATCTGATGGTATGTGATGGAATCAAGGTAGGAAAGTTAGATTGGTGGGTGGTTTTGGTTGTCAGGGTAGCAGAGTTTTGGGGATAACCAAATTCTTCCATGTATGTTAGTATCATGCCTATATCTAGAAAACCCTGACTATCTCTCTATTCACCCTCCCATATGCCACTGAACAACCATTCATAATATAAATTTTATATAGACCGGTAATACCCAATGTTGGTTTTATGATACCTCAGGACATCATGGTATTATGATATTATGAACATTTGACTACTGAATTTTAATTCATCTGAATCAAAACAACAAATAATCCAAGCCTTTTTTTCCTACAAGTATATTATTACATTTTTTTTTGGGAGGTGGGGGTGTTTGTATTTATATCACATCATTATGAAATGGCTAGGAATTGTTTATTCTGGCTGCATGTTCCAGGTACTTTCTGATGAATTTCCACATTGACCAAAGTTAATTGTCCATGTGTTTGAAAGTTAGGTTTGAACTGTAGGTAATGAGTTAGCACCAGTTCCAGACATTAGCTATCATATTAACCACCATCTCCCACTTGTGGGCCACCTATTTTCAACATGATGTGTATTCCACAATTCACATTTGCTTGTATAGATTGGGCTATATCTTTCTGAGAGGGCCTGAGTGACTTGTATATTAACAACATGATATGTTAACAAAGTTGTGAGTCTGTGAGTTGTTTTCCAAGATCTGGCTTTCCTGGAAAAGGATAACTCAAGCATGTTAAAGCCATAGCAGAGAATCCTCGACTTTGCCAAATATTTGTCAAAATAGAATTCTAATACTTTCTCCTCTTGTATTGTAAGAGAGTATGTTTTCATTAAAAATCAGTTTCCTCTCTAGAATTTTTCTGATTTCTCTGTTCTCACTAACAATCAACTAACAACATCTCTCCCTGTGTTGGGTGGAATGCATCGCTTTAAGTATTAAGAGGTCATAGAAAAGTAGCACCAAAGTAACCTAGAGCTGCCATAGGTGAAATAAATGTTAAGTGATAGCTTATAGACAAAATCCTTTTTCCTAACAGGTTCAAAATAAAATTTTCTGGGAGTTTTCCAATTCAATACCTACAAATCTCCCTCCATGAAAACTTTTAGGTCTTTGCAAAGTCCTAGTTTTGTGACCTTGGGGAAGCACTGACTTTCTCTAGGCCTCTTGTTTCCTTATCTGTAAAATGATTGGGTAAGACAAGAATTTCTCAAAGATCCTACCCAGTTGTAAATCTCTACAATGATAAAAACTCAATTGCATGCAGGTGTGTAATGAGAATGGGAATTTGAAGATCTTCCCTGTCTCTTAATAGACCTAGATAAATTTGAGAACCTTCCTTGATTTGAAAATAAACCCCGCCCCCTAAAATGCTTGCATGTGGTTACTTGGAGCTTGTGGCAGGAGGCTTGTTTTTCAGGAAGGCACAACTTTTGTTACTTTGTGATTGGGAAGTGGGTCATGACAGTTGTGATGTCCTCTGACACTGAAGAAGGCTATATATACCTCTGAGGTGAGGTTTTGCATTTGGGCTCACTTTGGGAAGAGTTGTATGATTTGGCCAGATGAGACTCTGGGCAGACATAGAGCACCCTGGCTTTGAAAACCCAGATGTTGGTGCTTCTCTCTCTGGTAACTAACACTGTGTGGATGTAATGGTCAGACAGCTAGAAGCCCTGCCTGCTGGTCTGCTGAATTGTGTTATTTTCTCTATCTGTATTTTTTGTCTGGTTGTAACTTCTGTTTGTATTCTCCAAAATTCAGAGTGCTGACTTTCCCCCCTGAACTAGGTAAATGATATATGTGTGATTAAACTAAGATTATTAACCCATTTTGAGTTGCTTTCCTTTAGAAAATCAGATCAAAGAACCTGTGCTAGCAGCCATCCTGGGTATGCTAGGGTGCTTGCTGCTGCAAGTAGCTAGCCCAGCACAGATGCCTAAGAAACTGTTTCTCTATTTCTTTTAGCTGTTCTTAAGATTATTTGTCTTCTTTTTATTATTGTGATTAATTTTATAGGCTCCTTCAAATTTGTTTTGGAAATTGACACATTTGAAATCCTAAGTGACCAAAAGGTTTGAAGGCAACTGCTTTTGGTAGCATTTTATATTTTTAGATTTTAAAATATATATTTCATGTAGGTGGCATAATGTATAGAACTCATTAATAAAAATAGTGCTATTCTTTATAAAACCCCCAAATATATTGATGTTAAGATATCCTTTTATTTTCCCTATAAAATTATATATACTTTTTTTTTCTCCCTCCAGGTAATTCTTTTATATTCAGTGAAACAGGAAAAAATGCTGTTGCATTTTTTTTCCTTGGAGAACTAGATTGTCATTTATATATACCTTAGGACTTTACTAATGGCAGCATAGTACATTGCAATCAATACTGGAACTGGAGTCAAAGGTGCAGCCATTAAAATTCTCACACAGTTTATAAGGTTTAGGACATAACGTCTCTGGGTCTCTAATTTCCCATCTATATAAAAAAAAAACCAAACCCAACAATAAAGGAGATAGAGTAGATGACTAAATAAGTAATGTACATTCCAATTGACATTGTTTATCCTGATTTTTTTTGACACTAATCCTCAAAAGGTGGGAGGAAAACAAAAGTCCCTTGTGATTTCCTTCCTTTCTTCTTTTCTTCCTTGCTTCCTTTTCCTTCTTTCCTTTTTTCTTTCTTTTCTTTTCTTTCTTTCTTTCTTTCTTTCTTTCTTTCTTTCTTTCTTTCTTTCTCTCTCTCTCTCTCTTTCTTTCTTTCTTTCTTTCTTTCCTTCTTCCTTCCTTCCTTCCTTCCTTCCTTCCTTCCTTCCTTCCTTCCTTCCTTCCTTCCTTCCTTCCTTCCTTTCTTTCTTTCTTTCTTTCTTTCTTTCTTTCTTTCTTTCTTTCTTTCTTTCTTTCTTTCTTTCCATACATAAGAAGATAAGAACAAGGGCATAGATCATCCTGCTTTTGCTCTTCAGCATCATATAAAACTTTGAAAACATAGGTTTAGACTTGTAGTGGTAAACCAATTATACCCCTAACTATTCTTAGCTTAATAATTGTTCTGTGCTCTTTCTAAAATTGGGAGTCTATTTTTGTGAAGGGTTATTTCCTTCCCCAGTTACCTCTGATTTTCACATTCAAGAGCACGCACAGGCACACACACACACACACACACACAATGATTTGTATGGCAGGGTAATACAAACAAGTCCCCACTGTAAGTCTAAATAGGGAACTGAGAAAAATTAAACCTTGCCCCCTTTTTGCTTTGTTCAATACATCACTGTCAGCAATAGAAGGTGTGGAATAAGAATTTGGCTGGTAATTTCACTATGATTAATGATATTAACAAATGGATCGTATTTACTATCTGGCAGTCATGTCAGACCTACAGCATTCACCGAAGCCAAGGAGAGTTGGTTAGCCAGTAAAACAAACAAACAAAAACAATTCAGATAGTCCTTAGAAAAGCAAAGACTGGAAGCATCTGGGCAGACAAGTAGCTGCTTTACTGACGCTGATAGAGACGTATCTTTCACGGACACCAAAAGAATGCTTTAGTTTTTGAAAAATTAAAAAAAAGAAACAAGTATTTTAGTGAAAACCATAAGACAATTATGGCAATATACTTAAAGAATCACACAATACTCACAGAACAACAATTATTTTATGTGCATACCCTATCCAAATGCTCATCAATTTATTACACTTAAAACCCTTTATTCACATACCCCCATCCTCATGGAAATACTTGCTTCTGCAAAAATCAAGCTTGTCATAAACATACTGAGGTGGAAGCAAAAATAAAATACTCAGATTATTCTAAGAAGCATTTGCAAAGTGATGCTATATAAAAGTATAAAAATTAACTTAAAAAAAGAAAGAAAAATGGTTGAATTAAAAAAAAAAAGAAAAATTGTTGGATGGCTTGAATCCTGATCCCCACAGAAGTAATGACAATATTCAAAAACTAACGGTTCTGTTTTGTAATCATAGCTATTCTTTCCCTTATCATGCATGGTGGGTCACATGAACAAGCAACTAGCAGAGAAAGTGCCATATTTGTCAGTTAATAGGATTGCTCTGAGTTTGTGTTACGACTGAAATATAAAGCTTTCTAATGGTTTGTCCCCTTAATGTATGGACACACCATGTCCCTAAGCCCCTACATGATAGGTATTCAGTTTAAGAACTTGTGTTTAAACTGAATTTAAACTTTACTGAAGAATTTTCAAATGAAAAATTCTGTTCTGAAAGATTCTGCATGAGTTTGACACAGCTAGACTTCAGAATACAGTCTTTAGTTTGCTGTAGCAGATCTATTTGAGCTCATTGGCTCAATTTGTAGAGGTGCTCAGAGACCTGGGAAGAAGCCAGTTTTGCAAACTAAACTGTTAGTGTAGACTAGATGGGGAGGTTTTCAAGGAATAGCCATTTTCAACAGTGAAAATAGTGCCCAGAGAAGCCATAGGTGAGGGAAAAGTCTCAATTATTGATGTTCATGAATAATAGCCATCCTAGTAGTTATACTACAGAAAAGGCTGTGGTGACGGAAGGATAAAGTGCCCAGAAGGAAAGAAGGTCTTTCAGATACTGTTAAGAATAACAGTCCTAGGGAAGAATAATTTTAAATGACCCGTCATAATTCTATATAGTATAATGTTAGTGATTATACCATCATGAATCTATTAAAAAAAAACCCGAGTCACTGTGTGACATAATAAATACAGACTGAGCTAAAATTTGATTTCCCAAGTGCACAGATTTTATTTCATATTTAAGAGTGATAATTTAAGCATGGTATCAAAATTCCCTATGCTTATGCCTCACCTATCCCCACACTCATGGGGAACATAAAATAATATTTTAATAGATAAAATAATCCATACTAATATAGGAGGGCTGGCATACAACTGATTTTATTAAGAGGAAGAAGCATAGAGAGCCCCAGCATTATTGCTATGCAACTGCCGAATTTTTAATATCACACTCATATTCCTAGAAGAAAAAGGTAATTAAGGTAAAATTGCATTAAATAAAAGATAAAATCAGGTTTTTCCATTAATATGATGAAGAGAATAGGTTTTAAAAGACTGATTTTATTTCACATTAGGGCTCTGCTCTTTATTTTAAGAAACAATTCTTTTTTCTCTGACATTTTCAGGATTAAAATTTGGTATAATTCACTTTGGAGATCCAGAAAACAAGAAAATCATTGCTTTTTAGAGTAGTACTATTGACTTAATCTTCTAATGAATCTATCAGTCATAAGAATACAGTGTTCATCCACAGAGGGTGAATTGAGTCTGTCAAGACAAATCTATACCTTATGTTTTTCAAAGAATTAAATGCATTTTTCTCCCTGCCTTTCTCAGCTATTATAAAATCAAGTTTATTGTTTATATCAT
>CM053592.1:57579131-57602586 GCA_028646515.1 Pseudochirops corinnae
CTCTTTTTCTTTAGTTCATCTCCCCTAGGGAAGGAAGAAAAGAAAAAAAAGGATGAAGGAAAGATAAAAGAATGGAGAGATTGGGGAGGAAAAAAAGGAGGGAGGGAAGGAAGGAAAGAAGGAAAAAAGGAGGCATTTATTAAGTGTGCCAGGCACAATGCTAAGCACTTTACAGATATTACATTTTATAATGCCCTAATTTTACATAGGAAGAAAGTGACGCTAAGAGTGGTTAAGTGACTTGCCCACTGTCACATAGCTAATAAGAGTTTGAGGCAAAGAAAATACTCTTCACACAAATGAGAACAGAATGAAATAAATGGAGCCAGAGCAACGTGGGCAGGCTGAACCAACATAATAAATGACAATACTACCTAAATTAATTTATTTAATGCCACTCCAATCAAACTTCCAAAGATTTACTTTACAGATCTGGAAAAAATCATAACAAAATTCATTTAAAGGAATAAAAGGTCAAGAATGTTGAACATCAATGGAAAAAATGCCAAGTACCAGTACCAGATCTTGACTTTAGCTACAAAGCTGTAATCATCAACACAATTTGATAACTGAATAAGAAACAGAGTGGTTTATCAATGGAACAGACTGAGTATAGAATGTACAGAAGAAAATGCACACAAGGAACTCAGTTTGATAAACTTAAGATTCTAGCTATTGGAACAAGAACTCACTATTTGACAAAAACTGCTGGCAAAACTGCAAAGTAGTCAGACAGAAACTAGCCATAGACCAAAGTCTCACAAGAAATAAAAAAGAAAAGTTCAAAATAGATACATGCTTTACAGATAAGGAGTGATATCATAGGCAAATTAATGAATCATAGAAGAAATTGCCTGTCAAATCTATAAATAGGGGAAGAGTTGTTCATGACCAAACAAAGAAAAGAGAAGTTTATGCATTGTAAAATGGATCATTTTGATTACATAAAATTAAAAAGTTCTTGCAGAAATATATCCAGTGAGCCAAAATTAGAAGAAATGCAGGAAATGGGAAAAAAATACCTTTCCAGTAAGTTTCTGTGATGTGTCTAATTTCTCAAATATGTACATACACACATACACATAAATTTGCCTAATTTATAAGAATAATAGCTCTTCCCCAATTGACAAATGATCAAAGGCTACAAATAAAAAATTTGTGAGGAAAAAATCAAATCTGTCAATAGTCATATAAAATGCTCTACATTACAAATAATTTACTGTAAGATACCACTTTGCACCTCTCAAATTGGCTAATATGACAAAGAAAATGAAAAGCATGGAAGGAAGGGGTAGCTCTGTGAACTAGTCTCACCATTCTGTAGAACAATTTGCACAATAACTACAATATTGTAGAGACAATCAACTGTGAAAGACTTAGTAACTCTGATCAACACAATAACTTACTTCCAGTTCCAAAGGATTCATAACCAAAATGCTATCTTCCTCCAGATAAAGGAGGTACAGATTGAATCATTTTTTTCTCTTTTTCACTTTTTTCTCAAAATATGGTTAATAAGGAAATTTATTTTGCATGATATCATATTTGTAATGGATTTTGTATTTCTCGCCTTCCCAGTGGAAGGGGGAAGGGAGAGAATCTAGAATTGAAAATAAACTGAGAAGAAAAAAAAAGTGTGAGGCAAAGTTTTAATTCAGATCTTCCTGACTCCAAATCCAATTTGCTATGCCTCAATTCCTGAGCTACAAATATATGGGATCTTTGTATATTCTCTGCCTAGTGATCAGATTAGTCAATAAGATAGGCAACAAGCATTGATTAAACGCCATTGAGTTAGGGATTATGCAAGGGACTGGGGATACAAAGAAGTACAATAGCCCCAGTCTGCGCTGAGGCTAAGTAGCTTCAGTTGTTAGGACAACAGCCATGTGGAAGCTGGAAGCCAGATAGGCTATTCTATGACAGAGGTATAGAACAACTGTAGCAAGGTAGAATGTTGCCTGCCACAAAAGCCAACCCCTAAAGGTGAACACTTCTACATAACAAAGTATCTGTAAAAGATCATGTAGTGTATTAGCTCTTCATGAACAAGGGAACAGTCTACATCAGGGTTTCTTAATTTTTTTTCCACTCATGACCCCTTAGGCACTTCCCTAGATGGGATTGGGACTCACAGTTTAAGAATTGCTAGTCTACATTGTAAGTGAAATTAGACACTTTTGAATTCACTGGTGCCTTATTTTCATAAGGAGATAAGATAATTTTCTATAATTCTTCTTAAAAGTCAAGGGAATCATAAGAACTCAAAGAAGATAAGGAATTTAACTTTGAAGCATTCCACTTACCTCTTAAACTAATGGAATTCATAAGGTAACATAAGATTAGGCAAAAATTTCTTTCAAAATTCAGAAACGTCAATCAATCTATGTCTGTAGTAAGCAAGAATAAGGTCTTATTGTTTGATTCCTAAAGTTTGCTGCCTGTGTTTACTTTATTAAAAGTTAAAATGGCAGAGAGAAAATGTGAAAGATTAGGCATGGAAACCAACCAGCTAACATGGTGGAAAGCATTGATTTCAAAGATATTGATTCAAAAAAGGAGAACCAGTTCCTACGTTAAGAAACTGACATTTGTTCCTCTATCCATGAGTTATCCTTTCTTAAAATACTTTCTTGAAGTTATACAGTTATGGCTTCATGGGGAATGATATGGACATATTTCCAGTTGTTAAAATATCACTCTGACTTTATTATTAGTATTTGTTTTTAAAGGGACAGTTGTGTTTTCACTGGGACCTGAAACAAAACAAAACAAAACAAGACATATTACTACTACTGAACTTGACTGAACTGATAAAATTAAACAAATAAGAATCATTAGTAATTAATTTAAGAATATTAGGTCAGAGAAACAGAGCAACCAATAAATAATTAAAAGGGAACACTGAATGATGAGGAATGATAGAAGAAACTTGTAAACTCTAACTGTGTGCTCTAACCACATTTCAAGTAATGATGATAGTTGTTGTCTTTAATTCAAAGATGGGTAAATATATCAGAATGGAAAATAAGCTCAAGAGGAAGACAACATCGACAGATAAAGAGAAAGAAAAAAAGAAAACTGAAAAATAACATTTCTGTATAACCTTTTTCTTTGATATGGTCAGATAATTAAAAGTTGAATCAGTGAGCACAACAACCTACACTTGTAAGTAGAAGAGACCTTAGAGATAATTTATAGTTCAAATCTCTCCATTTGTAGATGAGCAAACTGAAACCTTGACATGTTAAATGAATTGCTCAAAATTACGTAGGAGGTAAATAGCAGAACCAGGATTCAAACTCAGGTCCCGTTATTCTAGGTTAACATTGTCTTCAATCAATCAAAGACATAGGGAGCATATCTTGCACTTTGCTACATGTATGGAATAGGATCTCCTCAACTTTATGAATACATACCCATAGGTGGATATGGATATATGTGTGTATAATAAGTAATTTTACAATATAATTTTTAATCAGAAGGAATAAGACAGAATCAATGAAATGAGAGTAGGGAGAGATAAAGAATAAAGAGAACAATACAATCTTGAGCAGAAGTGGTCAACAACACTCCTGAGTATGGTCTGAACCAGATTAAAAGGTAATTGGCAAATATTTAACAAAATAAAAAAAATGCAATAAAACATAGATAATGTTAATTTATGATTTTCTACGTCAAAATGTAGCCCTTTGGGATTCTTATGGATAGTTTCCTGTTTCTATTTGTGTTTGACACTACTGATCTAGATGGCAGAAAATAAGGAATTTGGAACCACTCTTCATCATCTTATCATCTATTTCTATTCTGCCTTCTCCCATTGTCATGCTTTTGCTTTATACCTTCCCCATGTCTGGAATGAGACTACTTCTTTTACCCAATGTCTTTCTTTAATACAGTACTCTGATGCCACCTTCACAATGAAGTGTCCCGTGGACTCCCTCAATTGAAAGTGATCACTTTTTCCTTAAATATTTTAGAACATTTTATATTAAACTCTCCTTTGAACTGATCAAGTGTGTGTGTGCCCATGCATTCGTATGTGTGTGTGTGTGTGTGTGTGTGTGTATATGTGAGTTTTTTAATACCTTATCTCTAATTGCAGAAAGTAAGTGCTTCAAGGATGGGGGCCATGCCTGATTTGTGCTTTTTATTGCTAACACCAACACAGTATACCATACAGTTTGTTGAACTGAGCTGAATAAGAGTCCATCTTGAGTAGGCCAGCAGCAAAGCCTACCTTAGTAAGCCAGTAGGACAGCCTAAGCCTCAGTGTGGTAGAGCAGGCTAATGCCAATGCCATGACCCCACATCTGCCTTAGCATGATCAGGGAACAGGCAGATTTAAGCTCCAAGGACCACTTAATGCTTCAGCATAGCCCTGGGCAAACAGGCAATCTCCAGTGGTCAGATCTCCACATGTTTCAGCGAAGCCCTGGGGAAAGACAGTAAACTCCCAGAAGCCTCTTCACACACCAGACACCAGCACTAAGTAACCTGCCAGACCACTATGACCTTCAGCAGTACCAAGCAGCCCACACCCCACCCCTTCAGCCATCATCAGAAACAAAGGTCCCCGGTGGGCCTCAGAGCAACATCAGTGAAACACCAGGTAAACAGCCAGGGCCTGCAGCCCCTGATACAAGAAGCCTGAGAAAGTGCCCCTTCTACCCCAGAAATAGAGCTCAAATTTAAAAGAAAGAAGAAAAGGCCAAAAAAGATGAGAAAACAAACAAACAAACAACAAAAAGGAATCTAACTGCAGAAAGTTATTATGGTGACAGGAAAGATCCAGACACAAACTCAGATGAGGATAACTATGTCAAAATACCTACCAAAGAAAAATAAAATGTCATCTCAAGCCCAGAGAGAACTCATGGAAGACCTCAAAAAAGAGCTTAAAGATCATATAAGAGAGATAGAAGAAAAAATGAGAAAAGAAATGACAGTGGTGCAAGAGAATTATGAAAAGAGAGTCAACAGCTTGGAAAAAGAAAACCACTGCTTAAGAAGTAGAATTGGTGAAGTGGAAAAGGAAGTACAAAAATTAACTGTGTAAAACAACTCCTTAAAAGTGAGTATTGGGTATGTGGAAGCTGACGACTATATGACACATCAAGGATCAATCAAACAAATTCAAAAGAATGAAAAAATAAAAGAAAATTAAAAAAAATACCTCATTGGAAAAGCACTACCTGAAAAATAGATAAAGGAGAGACAATGTCAGGATTATTAGAGTACCTGAAAACCATAATCAAAAAGAGGACACAGACAGCATCTTTTGAGAAATTATCAAGGAAAACTGTCCTGATATCCTGGAACCAAAGGGCAAAATAGGCACAGAAAGAATCTACTGATCACCTCAGGAAAGAGATCCAAAAATAAAAACTCCAAGGAACATTGCAGTCAAATTATGGAATTATCAGGTCAAGAAAAAAATACTGCAAGTGATCAGAAAGAAACAATTCAAATACTGGAGAGCCACAGTCAGGATTTAGCCGCACAGGACTTAGCAGCTACAACATTAAAGGATCGGAGGTCATGGAACATGATATTCCAGAAGGCAAAGGAACTAAGATTACAGCTAAGAATCATATACCTAGTAAAATTAAGCATAATACATAAAGGGAAAAATGTCATTCAATGAAATAGAAAGATTTCAAGCTTTCATATGGAGACTAGAATTAAACAAAAAATTTTATCATCAGTATCAAGACCCAAAAGAAACCTAAAAATGGGAAAAGGGAAAAGAAAACATGAGGGATTCAGCAGAGCTGAACTGTCTACATCCCTACATGGGAAGATGATGCTTGTAATTCTTAAAAATTGTGCCACTGATTATATAGCTAGAAGGAATATACATAAACAGAGGTTATGAGTATAACATGAATTTGAGGGAATGACATAAAAAATAACTAAAGGATGAGAAAAAGGGATACACTGGGTGAAGAAGGAAGGGAGAGGTAGAACGGTGTAAATTATTTCACAGAAAGAGGTATGAAAGGCCTATTACAGTGGAGGAAAAGATGGGAAGGTGGTCAATGGGCATTGCTTGAACCTTACTCTCTTCAGTATTGGCTCGAAAAGGGAATGATATACATAATTAGTTGAATATAGAAATCTATCTTACCTGTCACAGAAGTAGAAGGGGAGAAGATTAAGTAAAGAGGGGAGAGGCTACTGACAGAAGGGAGGGTAGATTGGGGGAGGTGGCATCCAAAAGCAAAACATTGGTGAGGAGAGAAAGGGTGAAAGGAGAGAGAGGACAAACAGGAGGAAGAATAGGATGGAGGGAAGTACATAGTTAGTTAGTACATAGTCCAGTTAGTCATTGTGGCTATGAATGTGAATGGGATGAATTCCCCCATGGTGCAAAAGCAGATAGTGGAGAAGACTAAAAACCAGAATCCTGCAATATGCTGTTTAGAACAAACACACTGTAATGGTAATGGGAATTTGAAGACTTTCCCAGCCCCTTAATAACCCCAAGGAAATTTGAAGACCTTCCCTGATTTGAAGATATTCCCCGACCCCTAATAGGCTGAATGTAATCACATGAAGTCTGTGGTGGGAGGAGTTTGCTGAAGGGTAGAGCAGAGCCAACAGGAAACTGGGAGTCAAAGCAGTTAGAGACAGAGGGAGGAGAGAATGCACCTAGGCAGACAGTTAGGCTTGTACATAAATGTCTGTTTGTGAGAAGGTTAAAGGAGGGTGTGGCTTTCTGTTACACTGTGGTGTATTAACTTCTATGTTGCTATGATGGATTCGGTTTCCTGGTGTTGAGATTTTTTCTTCTATATCTGAATAAATGTTTTTGCTTATGTCTTCTATATAGAGAGTCTACTATATTTTGCAATTGAATACTATGTCAGCATAATCTCAGTCACCATTGGTGCTGTGAATATTGTGTTGGTGCTACACACACTGGAGGCAGAGACACAAACAATGAATAAAGGTGGGAGGATGGAGCAGAATCTGTTATGCTTTAGCTGAGGTAAAACAAGCAGGAGTAGTAATCCTGATCACAGACAAAGCAAAAGCAAAAGTAGATCCTAATTAAGGAAATAGGGAAGGAAGCTGCATCTTGCTAAGAGGTACCATGGACAATAGAGTGATATTCGTAGTAGATATATATGCACCAAGTGGTGTAGCATACAAATTCTGAAAGGAGAAGTTAAATAAATTACAGGTTAATGTAAGATGCAAGATGTATGTGTGTGTGTGTGTGTGTGTGTGTGTGTGTGTGTGTGTGTGTGTGTGTGTGTGTGTGTATATATATATATATATACATACAGAGAGAGAGTATTATGAAATGTAAAAAAGATAATTTTGATTATATTAAATTAAAAAGCTTTTGCACAAAAAAACCCAATGAAACCAAGATTAGAAGGAAAGCAGAAAACTGGGAAACAAAACTTAAAACAAGTCTCTAATAAAGGTCTTATTTCTCAAATATATAGAGAACTGAATTTATAAAAATGCAAGCAATTCCTCAATTGATAAATGGTCAAAGGACATGAACAGGTAGTTTTCAGATGAAGAAATCATAGTTCTCTATAGGCATATCAAGAAGTGCTCTAAATCACTTTTGATTAGAGAAAAGCAAATTAAAACAGCTCTGAGGTGCCACCTCATACTTATCAGATTAACTGATGTGACAAAAAGGAAAAATGATAAATATTGGTGAGGTTGTGGAATTTGGGACACTAATGCATTGTTGTTGGAGTTGTGAACTGATCAAATCATTCTGGAAAGCAATTTGGAACTATGCCCAAAGGGCAAGAAAACTGGGCATACCCTTTGACCCAGAAATACCACTACTTGGTCTGTATCCCAAAGAGATTATAAAAAAGGGAAAAAGTCCTACATGCCCAAAAATATTTGTAGCAGCCCTTGGTGGCAAAATATTGGAAACTGAGGGGATGCCCATCAATTGGGGAATGGTTGAACGAGTTGAATGCAATGGGAGACAATTGTGCAATAAGAAATGATGAACAGGTACATTTCAGAAAAACCTGGGAAGACTTGTAGGAACCGATACAAAGTAAAATGAGCAGAATCAGGAAAACATTGTACACAGTAACAGCAACATTGCGTGATGAGCAACTATGAACCACTCAGCTCTTCTCAGCAATAACAATGATCCAATGAGTATAAGTACAAAGGACTCACAAGAGAAAATACTATTCATATCCAGTTAAAGAATTGATAGAGTCTGACTGCAGATCAAAGCACATTTTTTTTACATTTCGTGCTTTTTCATGTTCTTTTTTTTCCTCTTGATCTGTTTTTTCTTTCACAACTATGACTAATATGGAAATATTTTTTACATGATAGCACATGTATAAATTATATCAAACTGTCTACCATTTTTACAGTTGTGAGCATATATACAACCTATATCAAATTGCCTACCATTTTATAAAGAGGGAGGGGAGGGAGTGAGGAAGAGGAAGGGAGATGGAGAAAAACTTGGACCTCAAAATCTTGAAAAAATTAATGCTAAAATTTTTATTGACACGTAATTGGGAAAAATAAAATACTATTACAAATAAAAGAGTCCTTCTTGAGTTATGAGAAAAATTTCAGATGGAAGCCTGATATACAATTTTAGAAGCTTTGAGGAAAATATCATCCTGATGGATACTTTATCTAAACATTTCTCCTGATATTCTAAATGGAACCATAGGTAAAGAACTGGAAAGGATAACAACAGACCATCTAGTTTCTAGTCCAGAGTCCTGGGGAGGTTAAGTGACTTGTCAAAATCACACAGATAGTCATCAGAGGTGAGATTTGAATTTGAGTCCTTTGACTACAGAACTATTGTACATTCTATTCCATCATGATAATCCAGGAATTCTCTCCTGCCACAAGACTAGTATCTCTTGTTTCTCATGCAAATTATGCTCATTCATACCTCTACACAGTTGCTGAAGCCCTTCAGTTTTTTTTTCTGGGAACCGTTTTGGTCAATCTTCCTTCTGTAGATCTCTTTCAAAGTCCAGTTCATCAGCAAAAATTTCCCCTAGCCAGTTGTAGCTCACATTAATCTCTATCATTTCCAGATTTCTATCATAACTCTACTCTGATGGTCATAATTCTGTACTCAATTATATACTCTATAGTATATGCTTTATAGTATAGATAATATATAGTGTATATACTATATAGTGTATATATATACTATATAATATCTTATATAGCATATACATATACTATATATGATATTTTATATACTATATTATATTAATTTATATTATAATATTTAATATAATATATACATATAATATATTATATTACTATATTAATATATATTAAATAATATACTATATAATATATATGTTACACACACATCTATCTATCTATGTATGCATATGTAGTATACTGTTTTATTGTTCCATATGCCTATAGCGTGTCTGTCCTTTCCACTAAATATTTTAAAGCCTTTTGGGGAAGGAACTGTGCCACCTTTTCCCTTGCTATTAACCACAGGACCATGCTAGGCACATAATACATGCTAAATAAATACTTGTTGATGGATTGAGAAGCTGCTCTTAAGGAGTTCATACTAGCTAGAGGCAAAAACTTATCCTAGCTTTGTGCTGAGCTATAACCAGCCCAGGTGAGCAGAGTTTTTCCTTGTGACTCTAGCCCTGGCTTCCACTTCCAGAACTTGAGTCAGTCCTTCAGCAGCACAGAAACCTTGCAGTGATCTGAGTCCTGTTTCTTTCACCTGGTAGCCACCCCTGTTTTCACAAAGTATGAGACATTCCAATGCATCTCTATACTATCCTATTGTCCCTGCTTGTATAAAAATTCCTAGTTGCACATTTGGCTCTGCAACCATCTGTGATGCTTCTGGATGGGTCATTAAATGACTGTGCTATTTCCTCCATTAGTGAAACAGAAATTACTCTCCTTTACAATGATGCTGTGATGAAAGGAGAGAAAGAAATGGACAAAAATATCCGTGATCGGTACTTTCCAAGAAAAAAGAAAACATTTCAGGCAGACCCTATTTTATATAGGGATGACTTTGAATGTAGTCTCTCCAAACAAGTTATCTTTTACAAATGTGTATTAGAAACAATCAGAATGGAGTGGCTAAGTGCTGCAGTGAACAGAGCAGTGGCCCTGTAGCCATGAGGATCTGAGTTCAGATCCAGCTTAGGACACTTAACACTTCCTAGCCATGTGACCTTGGACAGGCTGTATTTGCACTCAGGTCTAGCCGTCCCTAAATAAGCTTTTTTTTTTAAGGGCAGAAGGTGAAGGTGGGGGAGGGAAGAAATCCCTAAGCTAATATAAAAAATCTTACAAAGGGGAAGGGAAACTCTGAAGTGGTACATAGAATTTTTGTTCTTTTCTTTACATTTTAGTCATTTATAAATGCATTCCAAGAAAAGATTTCTATTAACATAAGCAATGAATGATGTTAATGAGAAAAAGAAAAGTCAAACTTAAATGACTAGGTTGCCTCTAGAACATCTCATATACAGGAAAAGAACAGATTGTTTGACAATCATTAAATCTTATAGCTGCCCTTAAGGAGTCAGATAACCCTATTCTGGATAAAATAAGAAAAGTTGACAAAAGATATCCAAAGCAGTCTTAGGAAGGTCATACCCCAATAACTGGTTTAAAATTCTTAGAGATATTAGGCTGCTACTAGAGGCTTAGATCAGAAACTTAAACATTTTGAAAGAATATGACAAAGTTCCACATCAATAACTTATGCCAAAGCTGTGAAGGTAGATGGAACAAAAGTAAAATTGGTTTATTGAACTGAAAAAAGAAAATGACTTAAAGACAGGAAATCAATAATGATGACAACAGGCCTACTTGGAAATTATCATGGCTAGGAGAAAAACCTCTCATATTTATCATGTCAGAAAGCAATTGGCCTGACAAAACCAAAAGGCATTTAAGGGTTCTGGCAATCAAATCCAGTAGGCAAAGAATCCAGTGAGCCAGTCACTCGGTCAACAAGCATTTATTAAAGTACTTACTATGTATCAGGCATTGTCTAGATATACTGGAGATACAAAGAAATGCAAAAGCATAAGCCTTGTCCTTCAGAAGAACATATTTCATTCATTCAAGTGGAGTCAATAAGAATTTATTAACTGTGCAGAATGTTCCAAACGTCTTAGTGTAGTTTAAACTTTAATAGCTTAAATTATTTAGGGTACTATGCTAATGACAAAGATGAAGGTCCTTGGCCTCAAGGAACCTACATTTCATTGGAATGGTTGTTAATTTATGATAGCAATTCACAAATGGACATTATGTTATTGCCTACCTAATACCTTATGCTGGGAGGAATTGTGTGGTATGAAAGATCCCTGGATTTGGAGTCACAATGACCTGGGTTCTAATCTTATTTGTAAAACTAGTGGTGTGATCCTGGGCAAGTGACTTCACATCACTGAATCTCAGTTTCCTCATTTGTAAAGTGAAGATAAAAACAATCGTGGTATCTACCTCATTGGTTTACTCTGAGGATCAAATGAGATGCTACAGATAAAATGCTTGATAAAACATCAAAGTATAAAAGTACTCATTTTTGCCAACTTTAAAGTTTTAATAACTTCAAATTAGATTACGACTTTGGAGACACGCTGTATTATATCTAACCACCTATAAAGGCCAGGAAGTGTCGAACCACATTCCCTTTCTCGTTGGTTCTACTCTTCTAAGTTCATTTTTGATCTCTTACTGCTCAAGCACCATCCTAATTCTTATGTTCTTCTCAAATCTGAGTTCTTTAGGGTGAAAAGCCCTTGTTTCTTCAAGGATTCTCTTTACTCTGCTCCACTATTTTCCACGTTGAAAGAATTTGCTGGGCAAGTGAGAAGAGAACCAACTAGGACAGTTTGTCAGAACTTGAGCCACCTGATTTTGGTGTATAAATAGCTAATCTCATTATCCTTATACCAACATATGTATTGTGTGTTTAAGTAACCTTTTCATGCATTAATACTTCCAGTGATCTGTCATTGTGTCACTTTAGGTAATTCTGCGCACACACACAGACTACGACCCTCCTTACCTTACTAGATAATTCCATGTGTCTCAGTATCAACCTTTTGGTGATGAGCTTCCTTAACAGGGATGTTTCACTAGGGGACAGTCCAATAAAAGACCCATATTTGAATCATCTTCATCTTAAGATCAACCTGAGCTTGCACACTGATGTATACTTTAAAAATGAAGAATAATAAAAACCTCTCTTTGAAGATTCATTCAATAAAACAATTTATTAAACATCTCCTATGCACCAAGCACATATAATTACTAGAGATGAAAGGATAAAAATGAAATAATATCTGCTCCCAAGAAGCTTACATTCAACTTGGAGGAAACCATGGGTACATGTATTCGTATGTACATAGGGCATATACAAATAAATGTAAGATAACATTTTTGGGGAAACCTCTAGCATCATGGGGGGGCAAGACAGAAAAGGGCTCATGTAGAAAGTGATGCTTGAGTTGAGCACTGAAGGAAGATAAGGATTTGAAAAGGCAAAGGTAAGGAAGGAGAATATTTCAGGCACAGAGGGATTTACCACTAAGTCATAAATGTGATTATAAAGCTTATGTTGAATTTCAAAGACAATGAGAAAACTCATGTATCTATGGAGAATCTCCACAATAATTACCCTCTTGCTAAACCTGGGTAGAATAAAGTGAATGACAGCTGAGGGAACAGGTTTGTCTTAGAACAAATATAAAACATGCCTACTTCTGTCACCTTGCAGTCTAGTCAGTCAATAAGCATTCAAGGTTTGTTTGTCAGGCACTGTGATAAGCACTACAGAAACAAAATTTTTTTTTTTAATTGCCCTCAAGGAGTTTATAATCTAAAGGAGAAGAAAACAAGCAAACAAGTAGGTATAAACAAGCTATATACAGGATAAATAGGAAATAATTTTTAAAAAGGAAGGAACTAGAATTAGGAGGAGTCATGAAAGACTTCCTATCCAAGATAGGATTTGATGTGGACCTTAATGGAAGCCAGCAGGTGGACATGAAGAGAGAGCATTCCTCTAGTCTAGCTCCTGGAGATGGCCAGATGCTTTTATAGGATTTCTTGGCTCAGGCTGGCTTTAATACTAAAGTGTTGCCCAATGGCTATATACATTGTTACACAGAATATTTATATTCTAAAAATGAGAAAGTGACACTTCATTCAAGTGTTTAATTTGGACACTGCTCTTTTTAACAATATAGAAGCACAGAGCAATGTAAGCCCAGTATTCTGTCTCTTCCAGCGGCACTATGAATGTTTCATAGAAATGTGTGGAAATTTATCTTGTAGATGTCTTTTTAATACAAGTTTGTTTGGATGTTTTCTCCCCCAAGACACCATGAATTCCTTGACACCAGGAACTGTCTTTTGCCTTTTTTTTTTTTGTATTCCCAGTGCTAAATACAGTCCATGGTACAAACACTTTTTGAATTTTTTTGATATTGATCTTAAAGTACTAAAAAAACCCAAACCTGTTTGCAGTCCATTGGAATGTAGTGACCAATAAGAATCCTAGAAAACCCTTTAAAATCACCTAACATTGTCACTTTGAAAATTTCACCAAATTTTTAATAGAGAATAGACCTGACTTATATGCAGAAAAATCTGGATGTAGATAAACAATACCACTGCCGACATACAATCTTATACAAACTATTCTACCTCTCACTTAATGTGAGCCAGGTGCTGAGAGCAGCAGACAAGACCTGTGAGGTAGGATGCCCATTTGACAGGTAAGATTAGGAAATAGAATTGACTCCATATTTTCCACTTCCCAGGCAACATCAGGGAGAACAAAGTGCTAGAATTGGATGACAGAAGTAAGAAGCCACTTATTTAATTTCCTTTACAGATATCTCTTGTGATAGGTTTTCATTTTTTCTTCCTAAAACAAATCGAACCCACACTGATCATTTGCTGAAGGAATACAAAGGAGAAGATTTTTTTCTTTTCTGGTATGATGACAAATTAACCATTTCTGCCTTTTGATTTAGCTCTCACAGTCTCTTTCCCTCCAGGACACTAATGACTGCATGGCCTATCTTAGGTACAGGTAGGTTCCAATTAGTGCAAATATTGAATCCTCTGAATTGATAGCATTATTCAGATTTGCATTGTTTATTTCCATTAGGCTGGAATCAATGACTGCAGTTTGTGTGTGTATATGTATATATATATATATATATATATATATATATATATATATATATATATGTATTACTTCAAACAGTGTGCATTCAAATACATGCAACCATTTCAAGTGATTTATCCTTCACAATACTGAAGACTTAGCTGCAAATACATTTATATGCAATTTTAAGAAGTGCTACTTTGGAAAGAAACAAACAAAAATGTCATTCTTCAGTGAGACTTCTTTAAGTATATGTAATGCTAAATAGACGACATAAACAATTAGTGTCAGCAAGGTGGAGAAGTGGATAGAGTGTTGAGCCTGGAGTCTGAAAGACTAATCTTCCCGAATTCAAATCTGGCCTCAGACAGTAGCTGTGAGAGTTTGGGCAAGTTACTTAACCCTGTTTACCTCTGTTTCCTCATCTGTAAAGAAAAGGAAATGGCAAACCACTCCAATATCTTTGCCCAAATGAGGTCACAAAGGAAACCCCAAATGGGGTCACAAAGAGTCAGACAGGACTGAAATGATTCAACAACAACAGCTCAGTGATGTGGATAAAAACAAACTTGATCAAATGCAGATCATAGGTCTGGTAAAGGGAGGACCAAAAGGGATAGGAAGAAAGGGGCTTAAATGGGGCTTTACAATATAGTTTATTAAAAGAGAAGTCAGACTGAGTTGTTATATATTGTATCTCCAACTCCACTTCAGGGATTCATAACCATTAGAAGACACCTAAGAATTATAGACTGGATTTATAGTACAAGCATTCTTGCCATACACTTTAAAACTAATTGTAAAGAGCAGTACAGTAAATAGACTGAAGCTCATTGCTTTCACTTCAAGGGGAACTTAATAGACAGAAAGAGCATCTTTAGTTTGTAAAATTTGCTTAATGTGTACAATGTAGTGAACCCAAGGGAGAAAGAAAGGCAGCAGTTAGAAGAAAAAATAGGGTCTTTTTTTTTTTTTTGCTAAGGAAAGCAGATTGAGAAAGCTCAGTGCCTTCCACCTGCCTCTTCACATGAAAGAGAGGGCTAGCACAGACAAGTGCTACTGGAAGATTAAAAGCAGCTGAGGAGGTTAATTTTTAATGAAAGAGGAGAAAAATGTGTGGGGCTATCATGTGCAAAGCACCAGAGAACTTTCAGATCTCACTAATGACGGAGAAGCATTTGGCTGACTGTTTTCTCTCTGTCAAATTTTCACATTCTTTCCAGCTTATTAACAGTGAGGTGCCATAGTACCTTGCTTTTAGTAAGACTAAAGCTATCACAGTAAGTATGCTAATGACCTTGGAAAACTTCCTAGCAGGTTGGGGTGGGGGGGAGGAGTGGCTAAAACATATTCACCCACAGGTTTAAGGTTCTAGGTCAGCACAGTCCTAAAACACTGTTGCACAGATCAGCAGAAGGAGAGAGAATGAACTTACTCTCATTTGTAATTTGGGAAGCAGAAATTACATTAGGAATATACACATATATGTGTGCCTCCCCTCTACCCCTCCCTCCCTGTGTATTTTGGACCATGAATCCATTTCCCTTCTTTTGTTTAACCAAAACTCCATTAATCAAATATATCCCTGAGGCAACTAATGATTTTTCAGAGTTTTAATGGAAGCAGAAAGTCAAGGACAGAACTAATTGATCCACATCACCCACCTTATTAGGTTTACAATGCTGACAGAGCTTCCCTCATCTTACTTGGAATTACCTCCCATCTGATTATTGCAGGCCTGCTGCTTTAACAATTAGGGGGATTTAGTACACTTATTCCCTACAGGATTAATGCCAATTTTTGCTTCTGAGTTGCCCTGAAAAGTTGCATGATGCAGCAATTCTTTTGGGAAAAAAAAATAAGATAAACTTTGACTTGAGAGTCTACTTCAAAATAGTTATGCATGTACCACTTTATGTTAGGCTAAGCAATACCACTTGCCTATCTCATGATTCCAAGCTAAGGGGCACAACTCAATATTTTTTCATCATATATGTTTATGTGTGTGTGTGTATATATATGTGTGTGTGTGTGTATACATAACAAACTTAACATGTTCATATATAATATTAATGTAACATATGAGATATATTTTGCATAATATTTCTGTCATACTATCTGTACTAACCTTGAAAGCCTTGTTATTTACATGCATTTTGAGGCAGCTAGGTGGTGCAGTGGAGAAGGTGCCACAAGTGGAGTGAGGAAGTCCTGAGCTCATATTTAGACTCAGACACTATCTGTGTGAACTTGGACAAGTCACTTAACCTCTGTCTGCCTCAGTTTCTTCATCTTTAAAATAGAGATAATAATAACATGTACCTCATAGTGTGATTGTGAGGACTGAAAGAGATATTTGCAAAGTCCATTATAAACCTTAAATACTATACCAATTCTAGATTTTATTATGACAACGAACACTATGATTAATAGCTGCCATTGAGAGGGAGACTGGGGCTCTGATACACCTTGGCTGTGTGACTGAGCAAGGCACTTAAGGTTTTTAGTTTCCAAGGTAACACTGAAGGACTGTTGGTCGCAGAGCTGGTTGCAATCTGCATTGTGAAGAGAGTTTCCTATACAAATGAAATTAGAGGCTCAGTTAAAAATGAAAACATAGCATTACCATCACTGTTATCAGTATTTGTATTTAACGATGTAAGGTTTGCAAAGTGTTTTCCAATATCATCTCATTTTTTACTCACAACAACCCTAAAGTGTAAGATGCTATCATTATGCTCATTTTACAGCTGATGAAACTGAGGCAAAGAGGGATTAAGTGATTGTCTTGTTTTACCAAAATATTAAGGATCTGAGGCAGCATTTGAACTCGGATATTTCTGACTTCAGGCAGGTCAAGTGCTTTACTGATACCAAGCTGTTTAAGACTGACAAACTGTTCTCATAATAATCCTCAGAGGCAACTAAATGGTGCAGTAGATAGAGCACAAGCCCTGGAATCAAGAGGACCTGAGTTCAAATTCAATCTCAGATACTTACTAACTCAGTGATTCTGGGCAAGTCACTTAACAGTGATTGCCCCAGGAAAAAAAAACAAAGAAAAGAAAGTAGAGGAGGATGTCAGACAACCTCACCTCCCACCTGCTAGGAATCAAACTGATTTACATATTTTTTGCTTTTTTACAAATAAAAGTTTAGTTTTAAAGAAAAAAAAATGGATGACTATACCCACTGTAAAGATGAGTTAACTGAGCAGCAGAAAAGTCAAGAAACTTACCTCCACACAAAGAGGTATTAAATTTCATAACTGAGCTACACTTCAATAAAGCCTAGACTCTACTGATTGCTATCTTCCCTATGGAACTTAGAAGATTAACTCCAGGTCTCTTCCAATGGATGGATTGGCTTTGGAAAATCATATCCTAAACAAAATAGCAGAGAAGAGGAAGTTAACTAAAAACAATTTCCATTCAGCAAATACTTGGTGCTGGGCCTGGAGTCAGGAAGACCTTGAGTTCAAATCCAGTCTCATACACTTACTAGCTGTGTGATCCCAGGGAAGGCACTTACCTTCTCTTTGCTTCAGTTTCTTCATCTGCAAAATGGGGCTAATAACACCTACCTTCCAGTGTTGTTGGGAAGATCAAATAAGATAATATCAGCAAAGTGTTTAGCAAGGTTCTTGGCACATAGTAGACTCTACATAAATGCTTCCTCCCTTCCCTTTTCTGTTCCTTCCCCCTCCCCACTTCAAGGAGAACATAACTATGACAAAGGAAATCACTAAACCCAAAACATAGAAATCATAGGATATCTATTTCAAACTCTACCTGAACCACAATCATTGATCCAGCTGGGACATTGTCACTTGTCTTGACCTTTATCTTGCCACCAGCCTCGATGACTCTTGAGGAGAGAGGGAGCCTAGTACCTTTGCACAGATCTGCTTTACTTAAATACAGGTTTTTGTGTGAGTTAAGACATCACCCTCATGATGTCATTGGTCATCTTCAAAAACGAAGGACAAACAACAATCCATGATCTAGCACACCAGGCAAATACTCATTCAAGCTTTGCTTAAAGACATCCCGTGAAGGTTAACCAACTACCTTCTGAGATACATGACTAAAATTGTAGATAGATTTCATTCTATAGAAGATTTTCCTGACTTAAATTCTCAATTGGCTGCTTTACAACTTTCACTCATTGCTCCTTTTTCTGTCCTAGGAGTCCAAGCAGAACAAACCTAAGTCTAATCTTTTTTCCACATTAGCTCTTTGTACACATAAGAACAACTATGATGGCCAACCTAAGTCTTCTCTTCCTCGTGATAAATATGTCTAGTTCCTTTATCCTATCCTCATGTGAAATGTTTTCAAGACCTTTTGCCAACCTGATCATCCATTTTCTTGGGGACACTCAAGTTTTCCAGGACTATCATCTCCCAAGTCTTGAATAGCCTATGCCTCTTAAAATATCCTAATATCATCTTATTTTTGCTGTCACATCATAGTATTCATGCATATTGATCTTGCAAGTCCACTAAAACCCTCAGATCTTTTTCAGATGAATTGCTTTCTAGCCAGAGCTCTTAAAGCCTGACTCTTAAAGTTGGAAGGGACATGAAAGACCATCTATTCAAATCCATTCATTTTTTACATGTGGGAATTGATGTTGGGGTTTGTCCAAGGTCATTTAGCTAAAGTAATGATAGAGTCAGAACCCACCTCTACTATGATATCTCTTAGTACAATAGACCATATTGCCCTTCAAATATTTTGCCAAAATATCATTATCTTTACCCAAGCTTCACTTTTTACCACCCTTATCACAATGACATACAAGAGGAAGGTAAGTGAAACTCATTGGAAAGGTAAAAAATGCACAGCATCCTTTAAATTTATTCCCTCTATCCTTCCTGCTCACCCCGTCCCTTCCCCAAAAATGCAATGGCAGTGTGATGGTAGACTCCAAGTTAAAATACCTAAGTTTGAGTCTACCCCAGCAAAAAATACGATTTTTAAAAAATCATTCTTAGGTTCTTCTCTCATCTGTGAAATAAATCTCTCAAAAATTTGATGGATCAAAGGTATTCACTATTACCAAATGAAACCCAATCACTTTTTCTCTTTGTGACTGATTCTTGTTCATGAGAACCCTCCCAATATGTTGGGGGGCTACTTTGTCCTGAATATTCAATTATACCAAATACAGCATGTGAATTGTCCATCTATTATAGCTCATTCTGACTACATGGCCCATTCAATTTGTGCATATCGTCAATGATTTCTTTATTCCTCTTCTTATATGAGTCAGGTTTAGTAATATGAAATAAGTATCCTATTGGAAAGACCTATGAATCTTTGTATTGCTCTTGCAAGGTCACCTTCAATTTAGATATTTCTAATAATGTCTTCAGTGGTTTGATTCCATATAATAATACTAGGAGAATATTGTTACTAAAGAGATGTGCCTTTCATAGCAAGGATAACTTGGGATAACATTCTGAAATGACTCCAAAGGACTCATGATGAAAGGTGTTATTTGCCTTCAGCAAGAGAGAGGGAGAGACAGAGGGAGACAGGCAGACAGACAGACAGACAGAGAGTGATGATAGACTCAGTCAGATCAAAGTATATTTTCTTCTCTTTTTGGGGATATAGCTAATATGGGAATTTATTTTGTGTGACTGTAATATCAGTAGTGCATTTTGTTTATCTTTTTCTTTAATTAATGGGTGTGGTATGGGTGGGGGGAGGGATAAATTAAGAACTAAAAAATAAAAGAAAATAGATTAAAAAACAAAAAAATAGAAAATTACTGGACAGCTTTCTAAATTTGATCCCATATGATTAACTTTCCCTGTTCAATGTTGGGCCTTCATTATTATGTCTGTTCATTGCCTTCATTACAATAGCTGTTTAAGATATGGTGATGGACTAAAGAAAAACTTAACTTAACCTGACAACTGAATTTCATAATCTGCCTGATATGTATTTATTATACCTTTGATTTTTTCAGTGTGGGATAGATTTTTCTTAATAACTATGGATTTAAGAAAGGAGATATTGTAGAGTTTTGAGATTCCTTGAATTACCAAACTGATTTTAATTCATTACAATTTGTAGAACCTCTGTAGAGTTAAGGAATTTTTTTTTCTCTTTAGACTCAGTGTATAAAAATCTTTATGACAATAGAGAACTTTTTAGATAAGCATACATATCCAGTTTGCTTTCATTTGTCAGGGCAGAAAATACACTTTTACCCACTTGCCACAAGGATTTCTGCATAGCCCCACTATATGTCATAGGATTGTGGCTGAACATTTGGATGAATTAGAGCTGCCTGGTATACAGTTTACCTACTACATAGATGATATGATACAAGGGAAGAAATGTTAAAGAAGTGGAGAAGAGTTAGATACTCTTAATTGAGTAAATGAAAATCAAAGGGTGGGAAATGAACCCTGCAAAGATTCAAGAGCCAGCTCAAAATGTGAAATTTTGGGGTATACAATGGAATAAGGGGCTGTGAAAGATTCTTCTACAAGCTTGCCAAAAGATTCAGAATTTTCCTATCCCTACCAATAAGAAAGTGATCCAAAAGTTTATAGGATTATTTGGATACTGGTGGCACCACATTCTGCATCTGTGGCTGATTTTGAAACCCTAATATAAAGTCATTAGGAAGAAACATGAATTTGATTAGGGACTTGAGCAGCATAATGCATTTGAAGAAGCCAAGACTGCTATTCAATTGGCCCTAGATTTGTGGCCTATGCAAAATGGTCTGGTGGAATTACATGCGACTACACAGGATGAATCTACAAACTGGAGTTTAAGGCAAAAACAACAAAGTCAAAATGTACCCTTAGGATTTTGGTCTAGGAAACTCCCTTCATCTGGAGTTCAATATACCCCTTTTGAAAAGCAGTTGTTAGCTACATATTGGGCTTTGGTAGAGACTGAACAACTCACTTTTAGCCATGAAGTAATATTAAGGCCTGGTATCCTGATTATGACTTGGGTAATAAATACCCCAGCTTCTCACAGAATTGGACATACACAAGAGTAGAGTCTAATTAAATGGAAATGGTATATTCAAAATAAATCTAAAACAGGTAAAAGTGAAGTTTCTGCTCTACATGAATCTATAGCAAACATTGATAATGAAGAAAATGAAATAATGTTAGATGAGGCTTCTCAGGCAGAAGTTCACCCCATATTAAGAAGAAAGCAGGAGAACCAGGGGGGGCAAACTGTGTTGAAGGAGATAATTGAGGACTTCACTCAGAAGGAGGTCACTGATATATGAAGTCAATTCACCCAAAGGATGGGAGAATCAATTGTTAGTGTCTTGGATGGTGAGAATCAGTGATGAAGGGGCTGCAGGAGTATTGGTAGATAGCGTGTATTGCTTGAAATTTATAGATATTAGTTAGAATCCTTTTGTACAGCAAGCCTTTAGGGATCATAATATGCTAGGAGGTAACAATACGATCAATGTGTTAGCTTTAGCAGCATATGGATGTGATAGGCAATGTGCTACTGACTCTATTGGCCTCCTGGGCACAGACCAAGTATTAGCTTAGGGACTGCATGAGAAAGTTAAAAGGAGGAGGTAATGAAAACTGCTATCATTATGAGAGATGCCAAGGCTTATCACAAAACCAGTAGTTTCTCATAGAAATATCATAGTGAAGATGGTTCTTCCTACTTATAAGCACCTAATTCTGACTCTACTAATTGGGAGGATAGGGTGGGTACTCTCTTTCAGAAGTGCTGGATAAGATTTCCAAGTTGGGTGACTTAGGTGAATGGCGAAAAGATAAATTTCCTCAAGAGAGAAGAGCAAATGGCCAGCAGATTCAAAGTCAGAATAGAGGGACAAGAATTGTTTCCTGCTGTATTGAGAGCAGGGGTAGATTTTGGAGGAACAGATGGTATTTCAACTAATAAACTGTATAAAATGTACCAAGAAAAGGGGTTTAATATTAGACAGAATAAGGAAGTAAAGAATTGCTGCCTACAGATCCTTCTGTATCCTTATATCCAAGTTTGTCACACCTTCAGGAAGAATAGGAAATTGACCAAGTCTCAGCTCAGATTAAACAAATACACAGATAGGATTACAGACCCCATATCAATTTGACCATATAATGGAAAAATGAATCCAATACTGTTGAGTAGGGAATTAATAGATACTGGGGCAAAGTCCTCTCTTATATTTGGGAACCTGGATAAATTCAAACAGAAAGCCTGTGGCAGGAGGAGTTTCCTGAACAGATGGAGAAGGAAGCTGGAAGTCAGAGCAGTTAGTACAACAGGGGAATATGCAGGTAAAGAGACAGCTAGATTTGTAAGTGTTTGTTTGTGGGAAGGCTTTGGGATGGTGTTGCCTCCAGTCATGTTATGGTACAATAACTTCTTTGTTGCTACGATGGATTAGGTTTTCTGGTGTTGGGATTTGGCTTTCTGGTACCTGAATAAATATTTTTCTTTTGTCTTCTTTATGGAGAATCTGTTATATTTTGTGATTCGAAACTACACTGGCATATTCATAGTTGCCATTGGTGCTGTGAATATTGCCTTGGCAATACAACTAAAAATGGACATTTGGAAATATGTTCCAAATCACTATTATCAAAACAAATGCAAATTAAATTAACTGAAGTTTCACCTCAAATCCTGAAAATAGGCAAAGATGACCAAAAATTAGAAAACTGGATTAAAAAGTTGGTAGAGGATATGTGAGAAAACAGGATGGTTAATAGAAAGTTCATAAAACAGTAAACTGGCCCATCTATTCATGTCAGTTTAGAATTATGTAAGAAAAATGATTATTCATATCCTTTGACTCAGAGATCATACTACAGAGAGACATAGAGATGAAAAATATTAAAAATATTCATAGTAGTAATTTTTGCGATAGCAAAGAACTGGAAAAAAGTGAATGCCTATCAACTAAGTGGAAAAAAAAACAATGATATATGGACAAATTTAATGTTATTGATCAGTAAGAAACTGTGAATATGAGAAATTGAAAGAAAAATGAAAAGACTGTTGAGGACAGATTTAACACAAAATAAGCAGAGTCAAGAGAATAGTATACACAATGAATACAATGATGTAAAAGCAAAGATAAATAAAAATAAACTGAACTTTGAGTAAATGGAAGAATCACTTAAGATTCTAACAGAGCAAAATGCCTCAGGGCAGAGGTGGGGGACTACTGGGACAAAAAATTCAGATATTAAAAATTCAGAATGATATTTCAATGAAAGCCAGATATTGTCCCCTATATCAGATGTTTTGCTTATTTTCATAA
>CM053592.1:57603086-57620872 GCA_028646515.1 Pseudochirops corinnae
TCACATTCATTTGTCATTTCATATGTTTAAAAATCACCTTAGTCTTGTTCTCCTTTCATTTTGATAACTAAAGTATTATCCACTTGCCTTACTTTGTTTAGCTCTTCTCTGCTGCAGGAAGTCATAAAGCCTTTAAAAATTCATTCTATATATTTTGTCCCTCTCATTCAGAGATTTTGTTTCCCTGTGGTATTAAGAAAGAACTAGAAGAACTTATCCCATGTTTGTCCCTCTTAGAATATAAGCACAGTGGGAGTGGGGAATTAGGGTTTTCTCAATTTAATTTTCTTTCTAATCCAGGAATAGACACACAACACCTTTTATGACAATAACATTATTCTGTGTACATAATATTGTACTTTGTGTAAGCAAGATGATCAATAAATATCTGTCCAGCTTAAATGAATCTGAATGAAATAATATGCCAGACATTCATTTACTGATTTTTGAAGTGAAAAAGCAAACCATGAAAATATATTTCAGTTATAGAACAATTTATTAATCATATATTTAATGACAAAAAATAGGCATTTAGGCTTTTACACATTTACTTATCTGTGGATTTCCTTCAGCACCATGGTAATTTCATATGATTAATTCTTAATAAGTTTGAACTGAATTGAATATTAATACCATATAACATAAAATATCATATATGTGACCAAATACATATACACATGACATATATATGTATATATACATATGCATACATATATATGTACATAAGATAACAAAAAAGAAAAAAATTAGTAAAAAAGATGGGCTGGTCATGTGATAAGTGCTAGGGATACTCAGAAAATCCGTTGAGTTCCATTAGTACCATTATTAAGCCAAGAGAAAGCATTGGAGGCCAATAGGACAGTAGTTGAATCCTCCTTTGGTAAACTTTTGGGAGGATCTAGGTGATATTTATACAGGCTTTGATCTGTATAACCCATAGGAGGAAATATTCATATCTATATCATGGATCTTTCATCCACACATTCTAGTATAAAATTCCACATATATATAAATCATGTAGAATGTTAAAATATATTATGTATATTTTATCTATGATATATCAGAAGGAGGTTTAGGTACACTCTAGATTACTGGGCTTAGTGCTATAAAAGACAAAGGCAAAGACAATTAAATGAATCAATGTCTTCTAATCATACTATCATGTTCAGCAGACAATACAGCTGTAATTATATATATATATATATGTATATATAACGTAAATACACATACAGACACAGTTCTCTCTCTCTCTCTCTCTCTCTCTCGCACACACACACACACACACACACACACACACACACACAACTAGGTGGTATAGTATATAGAGTGCTGACCCTGGAGTCAGGAGAACTTGAGTTCAAATCTGGCCTCAGACGCTTCTAGCTGTGTAACTCTGGGAAAGTGACTTTTCCCTGTTTGCCTCAGTTTCATCTGTAAAATGATCTGGAGAAGGAAATGGTGAACCATTCCAGTATCTTTGCCAGGAAAACCCAAAATGGAGTCATGGAGAGCTGGACATGATTGAAACTCAACAACAACAAATAAACAACACACACACACACACAGGTAATAGCTGGTTACTTGAGAGGTATGAGAAGTAGTGAAACTACCTGTTGGCTTGAATTCACTGTTATTCTAAATGTGAAAGGATTTTGCCTAGGGAACATATAGGATCTTATATAAAACCTTGTCCAATTCCTAATACATCAAATTATTTTGCTTACTTATGGGAAGCAGAAAGAGTGCTGTATTTGGAGTCAGAACACCCAGGTTTGAATGCCAGATCTATCACTTACCACATTTGCGACATTGGGCAAATTACTTATTGTTTTTGGGAAGGGGGGTGATGTCTTAGTTTCTTTATCTGAACAGTGAGGGGGATGGACCCTCACATTAGCAGGTCCCTTTCAATTCTGAATCTATGATGCTGTCTTATAATGAGATACAACACTTGGAAATCACTTTCCTATACCCAGAAATTCTTATATTCAAGTGTAACTGCCATGAAATCTTAAAGACGAAGGCCTTGAAAAGGAAATACTTTCTCCTTAGAATGAACAAAAAAAGGAGAGGAATTCCAGCTAATATTAACACTAGAGTGCTTGACTTTATTATTTTGATGATGACTATCTAATCTCTACCTGTCACATTGTAGAATGGGTTGATTTTTTAATGAGGTCTTTTTTTTTTTTCCCTCACTTTGAGTCAGCCAGATGGCATAGTGGATAGTGCATTAGATTTGGAAGCAGGAAGAACTAAGTTAAAATTCTGTTCCTCAGACACTGGTTGTGTGACTTTGGGCCAATCAGTTAAGTACTCCGAGTCCTTCTAATTTTAAATCTATGATTCTATGAGTCAGTATAAGACCATACATACTCTGGTGTTCCACCACTGGTGACTGCTATTCATTTCTTCACAGTGGTATCTGTGTTTTCTAAACTCTCTATTAGCCCCCTCCATGAGATATCTTAGAACTGTAATAACAAGGTTTTCAAAGTATTGTGTTAATTTTAATCTCTTTTCTTTCTCCAGTTTCATGGAGCATTTCACAAGGCAGTGCCAACAAATGAGATACTACAGGCTTCCCTCTCCATGTCTCATGCACCATTGCATCTAACATCATTTATAATATTATTAGATTCTGTGGCAGCTATTATTACTCTCTTTTGTTAGAACCATGCTGGATTTTCCCAAGCAGAAATGACTCTTGTAGCTTTTCATTTGCATTTCAGAAGCTTAGGTTCTAGGCATTTACCCCACGCAAGTAAACAGACAGATTTTAAATATTAAAAACCCATTTGTTATGACTGAAAACTTAACCACCTACATTCCCCCTATTACAGAATCTTTGGGTGTGAAATTAAAAAGTAAATTATAATATTCTCTGTCTGAATAGAGTTCATCCTGTACTTCATCTTTGTTAAATTGTTAAATTTATTTAAGAATATGGTCTTCAAAATGAGTAGCTTACAGACCATATTCAGGCCTGTGTTACAAAGTAACAACTTCCATCAATATTAATGGTGGGGGTGTGTGGGAGAAGTAGATCTAAGAGGACATATTTGATCAACCAAAAAGCCTACCTCACAGAGTGTAGCCAAGTCATAAGGCCAAAGTGGGGGAGACAGGAAACATTGAATACCTTTCCACAGGGAACCCTGGGCTTGCATGAGCTAGCTCCATCTGCATTCCAGCTGCCTGTGCTTCTGCACATTCTCATCATCATCCATCAGCTCAATGGCTCTGGATGGGCAGCCAGCCAATCTTGAAGCTTTATTGCCTTATTAAAGAGCAGTTCATGGAAAACTGAGACCATTATTATTTCCACATCAACTGACTGTTCTGTAACAAAACAGCGCAGAATAATTTGAGATGAGGAATAAGCAGCAGGAACTAAGACAGACTTCACACCAAACATCCCTTCAGTGCAAAAGGAGTGTTAATAAATAATAAGGAAGACAGTTGCCATGGGCTCCTGAGCCTGATTTCTTCTACAAGTATTTGTCTTTTAAGGCCAAATTTGATTGTTATATTAGTCTGTAGACATTTCAACTCTAGTTACACAGGATAACAAATGGGTCCACCATGAGTAGTCTTCAAAATAGCAAATTTTCTAAAAAAGACCATACAATTAGAAAGAGATAGGATAATAACATACAGAAAGTCATTCCAAGTTAACAAAAAAAATGAGGAACATTATATTTTCATCAGATATTCATTTAAAGTGATCTGTAAGTATTTTAGGGGGAAAAAGGGCAAAATGTAGGAATATGGACTCAGTGTTCCAGATAACAAGATACAAGAGTGACATTTATCATATTTTTAGCTGCAACATTCAGATCTATGTATTTTTCCATAAAAATGTACATACTGATCTCTTCCTGGGATGCTATAAAATATCTATTGACTGTGCATGCATACTGGCAAAAATATTATCTACAAATAAAATTTTTATTATAATATAATTTTATCACAAAGTTTTTCTTCTCTCAAAATATTATTACTACTATTCTTTTAAATATATATATACATAAAAAGATTAGATTGGAATTGCATAGGTAGAAGCAACCATTGAAATCATCTAGTCCAGTTTTCTCTCATTGTACAGATGAGGTAACTAAGGAACTGAGAAGTTACATGACTTGCCCAAGGTCACACAGGTTAGTTAGTTGCAGGAATGGAAATCCAAACCTAGTAATCCAGGAATCAGGTTCTCTTATTTGAGTACTCTTTCCACCATACCACTCTAAGATCTCTTCAGACCCAAATCCTATGCCGCAAAGTTCAAATTGGTTGTTTATATGACTGCCCTTAACTTCCTTTTCCACTCTTTTATTTAACTTTAATTTAATGTTAAACCACCTGTTAGGTGGTGACCCTACCTTGGAAAAGACTTAGCAGGCCAGGCAGAGTGATATAGAGTTATATGTCAATATATGCACATTGGCACAGATACCTATACAGTTAGAGGTATATGGACATCTGTTTCCCTATGATACATACATAGGGTAGAGCAAGGTGAGCACTGGGGTTGAGGATGGTCGTGGTGGAAGTGGTTAAATATCAGGAAAAGAGAAGAGATAACATAAATAGAAGTTGCAGATGGGGGCATCTTCATTGCTAGCCAATCTGAAAAAGTAGATTTCTACCAGACTGTGGTGGTGGTGACAGGGCCCAGGCCCAAGCACAGACATTTTCCCCTCACCCCAGAAGAATTTGAGGTTCATTTGTCCTTAGACCGTGGGAAACCCCCCCACCTTGAATTCTCCCAGAATTTTCCTACAGATCTGGCTTTTCATGCCCAAATTGGTTACCCTTAACTTAGCCTAGCACTCTATAGTCTGTTATCTCCAGATTGCCTCCAGCTGTTTCCTACACTTGATCCCATTAAAATCCCATTTTCTTGGTTCCAGTAGTTGAGCCTCTAGTCACCCCAGTCCCATCTAGATCCTCCTTAGACACCTCCTCAAGGCCCCAGACCACCCCTAGATCCCTCCCAGGGTCTTTCTGTATATAAGATCCATTTTGCCTCCATGCTCAGATTCAATCAAGCTGAGATTCAATCTATCTCCCTTATCAATACAAGCCTCACAAATGCTCCTTAAGAGTCTACCCAATATGGTGAATCTTTAATAAACTTTATTTTTCTTTTGCTGAAAGAAGGTTTGCATCAAATTCATTCAGGCAGAACCTTGTGTGTCAGTATTTTGGGGTCCTGAGCACCCCTAAATTCTAAACCCCAACAGTGGTACCATCAGACTAAGGAAATACTACTGCTACTGTTGGTTTGTTTCACTATATTTCATCTAATGGCACTGATGTAGTTGAAGCCTTCAATCCAAATCTCCACAAATCAAATGATCATTGCCTTACATTATAAAGCCATTGTGTTTGTCTCTAGAAGAGATATAAGAAATCTGAATTACCTATTTGACTATGAGAAATTTATCACTCAAACAAGAAGTCAGAAGGTAAGTTTAAAATAACAGTTATTCTGCTTCCCAGAATGGAAGTCTATTTATTCAGAAAGGCAATAGGTAAATTGACTCCTATATGCATATGTGTTCACTATTATTAGAATCACAAGTCTGGACTACTTTGAAAAAGAGAAAATTATGTAAAGTACTTACTCAGAAAAATCATTAAAACTCTCTCTCTGTCTCTGTCTCTGTCTCTGTCTCTCTCTCTCTTTCTGTAGTGGACAGAGAACAGGTCTCAAGAGTTAGGATGAACTTGGTATAATTCCTCTCTCTGCCCCATAATCACTGCATGATACTGGGTAAGTCACATCCTATGTTTGTCAGAAGATTGCTCCTTTTATTATCTCTACTCTCTCATTAATCTCCAATCTCCATCTACTGGCTGCTTCCTCACTGCCTATGAACATGCCCATCTCTCTTAACCTCAAAACATCCCCTCATTTGACCTACCTTCCCCTGCTATTCTTCTGTATCTCTCCTTCCTTTTTGGCTAAACTTTAGGCAGCGCTCTTACTGCCTTTCCTCAACTCTCTTCTTATTTCTCTGCATTGAACTGAAAAAAATCTCTCCAAAGATCTCTGTCAAATCTTTGCCTTTTCTCAATTCTCACTCTTCTTGACCCTTCAGCTTTTGACACTGTCCATCACCTGCTTCTCAGTAATATTCTCTTCTCCCTAGGTGTCTGTGAAGCTGCTCTTTCCAGCTTTTTCTACCTGGGGAACTGCTCATTACCAGTTTCTTTTGCTGGATTTTCAACTTTTGGGGGAGTTTTCCCTGTGTTTCCAGTGCTTAGTATGATGTCCAGCACATAGTGGGTTCTTAACAAATTCTTGTTGACCTGACAATCTTTTAGTGCTTCAGAAAACTCTCTAAGACTATACAACAAAGAAAAGGTATCCATTTGCATTCACAGAGGAAGGTGGCTGTCTGGCAGCAAAGTCACAGATCTAGTCCAGGTCCAAGTTTACTGGTAGATATGTATGTATGCATGTATATATGTGTATAGGTAAATCTATAGGTAAGTATTTAATGTTCTTGAAGAGAACCAATGACATCAAAAGGGTGATGTCTTGACTTGCAAATGAATTGAATTTAAATGAGTCAGAGCTGTGCAAAGTCTTTATTCTCTCCTCCAGAATTATTGGAATCCAACAGCAAGACATAGGTCAAGACAACTGGCAATGGCCCGGGATGCAGTGGACAACCTTGGCCTTTTTAAAGGTAAAGCCTTTCCCAGGTCTCAGTTTGTTTGAGGCAATGCCTGTTCTAAATAACAGAGGCAAAACATGGCCTAGTTGCCTTCATAGAAGAGTCAATGGTGCTGGGGCAGGGGGGAGGCAGGTTGGGGAGACCCTCTGAGTTTCTGGCCAGAACAGAAACAATTGCTATTTATACTCACTCAGAGTCATCAATACCCAAACTATGAGCACGGGAGGCTTGGACTAGGAGTGAATATTGACCAATCAGAGAGTCAGAGTGATTTGGGTTTAAAGGCATAGTCAAGTAGCTTCATTTGAATCACAATGGGCTTTTTCAAAGAATTCTTTATAGAGACAGGCAGGCATAAACAGTAAAAGCATCTAGAAGACACACATTAATAAAAAATATAGACAAGCAGATAGAGTTTGGTAGAGATTGAAAGGCAGAGAAAGAGACAGACAGGTAGAGAGAGAGATAGACAGACAGACTGAATCTCAGCTACTGCTTATCAAGACAACAGCATTCACTCACTCACCACTAAACTTGCCTGATACTCTCCCTAGCTGCTGCTCATGCTAGTCCTCCCACTTACAATACTTTCCCATCTTTCCAATCAAGTCTTGGCCATTTTTTAGGACACAGCTAAAATCCCTTCTCATTTGTAAAATCTTCCCTGAACACCTCAGAATCATCTCTCAGCTTCCAAACTTCTAAAACCTATTAATTTGTCTACACTCATCAGCTTCAATTGTTATTTAACTCACCTCTTGACCCTTTGATTTCTTCTTATTTCTTGATTGCCAAGGTCTTTTCTCAGGCCTTATCCTCAGCTGGGGCATTTGACATCATTCACCTCAATTTTCCCCTGGATACTCTTTCATCTTTGGGTTTCCTTAATATTACTTTCTCCTGGTTCTCATTGTGTTTTTCTCGCTTTTCCTGATTCGTTATCCATATTATGCCTTGATTACCTTATCAGCTTCAATGGGTTTAATTATTGTCTCCATACAAAGGCCTCATTTTATATCCAGCCTCAGTCTCTACTCTGAGTTTTAGGCCCATGTCACCAATTCTCAAAGACCAAACTTTAAACTCGTTTCACTCTGGAGCTCATAAATAGGACAGCAATAGGTCCCTGCCAAAGCATCACTTAATGGCTGTATTTTGGGCCTTCCTGGCTTAGAGAGAACGCCTATAATAACTGTTTCTCTTGTGGCCAGCAGCCCTAAGGATCTGCCCCTCCCAATTTGATTTTGTTTTAGTTAGAAGGGCCATCCCTTGACTTACTTCTTAAAGAGGCCTATTCATTGAATGGTCATTACCTCACTCAAAATGGAGCCAGGGTCTCCCATTGCATCCTGGACCACCTCTAGTCTTGCTGATGAATATCTGGTGACTGGCTCTGGAGGAGAAAGTGAGGTTGGTGACCTTGTACAGCGCTCCTTCACTCAAATCAAAATCAACTGCAAGTCATGTCGTCATCTTCCTGACTTCACGGTCCTCTTCAAAAAATGAAAGACAAACACAACAACTTGACATTTCAAACTGGATGTCTCAGAAAGATCTTAAACTCAACAATACCAAAACAGAACTTACTATCTTCCTCCACCAAAGCCACTTCTCTTCCAAACTTCCTTATTTCTGCCAAAGGCACCACCATCCTTTCCATGGCCTTGGTGTTTAAGTTCAACATAATTTACCTCCCCCATCACTCTACGTCCGCAACCGGTTTCCAGATCTGCTTTGTACCTCTGCATCTCTTGCATCTGACCCTCTCTTTGAAGTCGTACAGACACTACCTTTGTTCAGGCCTACATCGCCCCTTGTCTAGATCAGAGCCTTCTAATCAGTCTCCCTCTCCCCTCAAGTATCTTTCCACTCCAATTTATCCTCTACCCTGCCACTCAAGTGATTTTTCCAAAGTGCTGATCTGAACATGTCACTGTGCTACTCAACCAGCTCCAATGTTTCTCAGTTTCCTTGAGTATAAAATATAAGCTGCTCTGTTTAGCTTTTAAAGCCCCATAAAGTTGGATCCCACTTCTAGCCTTACTGGACATTATCCTTTCCACTCTCACCCCCACCCCCTCCACTGTGTCCCAGTTGACCGAGTCTCTTCTTTGTCCTTATATATTTTTGCGTCTTTGTACCAGCTATCCCCCATGCCTGGAATGCACTCCTTTCTCTCCTCTTAACAGATTTCCCATCTTCCTTTAAGACGCAGCTCGTATGCTACCTCCCATATGAAACTTTCCCTAGTCTCTTTAACCACTAGTGTGCTCGGTCTCAATTTATTTTGTAATTTACTGCTTTATATTAGTATTTTTTTTCTTTATATGGGTAATGAGGGTTCAGGGCATGCCCAGACCACCTAAGATGGTGTCAGCTATGTGGAAGATGCCCATGGAGACTTTAAAACAGGAATATTCATAGACATTCTGTGCTGGTCTACCACATTGAGAACACCCTTTCCCTGCAGAGCCATTAACTGCAGTGCCAGAACTGTCTGAATCTTTAAAACTGGCTGACAGAGCACCCTCAGAGCTTTTCATAGATTCTTGTTAGAGCCTGTAAAACCATAAGGTAAGGAAGGAAGGACCAAAGACCTCCTTCTTCCTCCTCCTCCCCCCAGTCTCCTTAAACCGCTGTGGTTCCAAGAACAAGTTTGAGTCTTCGGCCTTTGTGTTCCTGCTTTTCCAATATAAGTACAAGGGATGGAGCTCAAGTCACGGTGATCTCAGAGAATGGGGAAAAAACCATTGGAAATCTGGGGCCAAGGTACAAGTCCAGAAGAAGTTGTACAACAGACTTTGATCCTGAACTTGGTGGCACTAATGCTTTGTAGTTAAACTATAAATAAACCTAATCTTCCCTTTATCCCCTGCTGAGGTGGTGGTATTATGTGTTTGGGGTTGTGGTTATACTTGAGCATTCAGAGGAAATATTTGTATGGTTTTTTTTGCTACCCTATTGAAGTTAACATCCTTTTGTAAAAGCTAATCTGATGTTAGTAGGTTAAATGGAATTGGGGTGATAGGATCTCTAAAAGTGAGGGAATACAATCTGTGGGGCTTTTCTGTGGGCCTATATAAATTCTGTCATTAAAGGAAATAATAGTGTTTACAAAGCTCCTATATCTAACTTAACTTAAAGACATTTGAGCTAAGAAGACAGGTTGATGTAAATTGGATATTTTTTAAAAAATTATTACTAATTCAATAGTAATCTCCATCGAGCCACAGTTTGAATCAAACAAATTTGCAAGCCGACATCCTTTGATATTTTTATCTAGGAAATAATTTGGTTCTTGAGGGACTGAGTGAACTGAGGGAGAGAGGGAACAAAACTGACCACAATTGCATTCATAAACCAGCTTTTAATTTGGGCAAATGGCTCCATTTTGCCTCACCAGGAACATAAACAACCACACTTCACCAGGGACATAATCACACTCAAATTGTTTCTGATCACTGAAAGTGAGAGGTTCACTCTCCATTTCCGGTGTTTATTCTGCTATTATTCTGCTATTAAATGGGTCTTTTCCAAAAATCTTTATTGTGTTACCCCAAAATTTAGTTTCTGCTGGTTTTTCACGTTGAATTCTATGAAACTGCTAGGTTACTGTAAGTTCCTTTGAACATAAGGCTTCAGTCTAAGAATGACTTCGGTTGGTTCTCAGTAGAAGCTGTCATTCCACAGGCAGTATAGTGAGTGTTGGGTGTTCCACAATAGACAGCTCTGTCCTAAACACCATCACAGATGTGTGCTCAAAGGCACAGGTCAGAACAAATAGAAAGGTCAGTGCACACTTCCTTTAATCCAGGGGACAGAATCATCTCCCATGTGTCAGTTACCAGTCAGGTAGATCCTGAATAACAATCTGTAGAAAAGACAGTTTTCTCTGGTGATTCAACAACAACGTAGAGATTTTGCTGGCACAAGAAACAGAGAGTAGGAATGAAAACCATCTCTCAGCCAGACAAGAAATGACATTTTCCCTCATGGAAGAGGAGTTTACTAGGAGTTAAAGTAAGTTAAAAGAGACTCTTCATTTGTGTGTGTTTGTGCTCGCCTGCACGTACACGCATTGGTGGAGGAGGGGGTGGCATCATTTCTTTAGTAAGTACCACAGTCAGTCTTTCAGCAAACATTTATTATAATCTTACTGAGTGCCAGGCATTGCCAAAGATTTTTTAAAAAAAGGTAAGAAAGTGTTTCCTAACCTCAGGGAGTTTCCATTCTAAAAGGAAAAACAACATGCAAAATAATTATGTCCATGCAAGATATATACAGCATGAATTGGAAGTAACCTCATAAAAAAGGCACTAGGAAATGGGGACGACTTGGGAGAAAGTAAAGATCTTTTGTAGAAGGTAGAATTTGAGCTGTTCTTTGAAGGATGTTTGGGAAGCCAAGTGGTTTAGGTGAAGGGGGAGAGCATTCCATGCAGGGAGATCGCCAGTGACAGGGCATAGAGTAAGGACATGCAGTGTTGTATGTGAGAAACACCTAGAGGCCAGTGTGGCAGGATAGTAGAGTGAATAGAGGGGAACAGGGGCCCACTTGTAAAGGGCTTTAAAAACCAAGCACAGAATGATAAAAATATCAACCAAATGCATTTACCCTAAAGTGGAAATGACTAATAGCCCCTCAGTTGTTTTAGAGATTTTTTTTATAAACTGAAATGAATCTCAAACTGGTAAAATTTCAGTCAGAGCAGGAAGGGCTTTGCTACTGCTCCTTAAATAACACCACTTTCCTTCTCTGGTATGAAAGAATATCAGTCATTCCTGAGATTTACCTTTCTGCCATTGTTAGGAGGAATAAGTCAATGTGTTTTGTTTTCCTTCTTCTATCAACTTCTTTTCTAGAACCTAAGGCATGGCTACACACTTCATCTCTGACCTTTAATTAAAGGGGAGGATAATTACCCTTGTAGGGGAGGAAGTTTCCTGATCATCTTGATCAGTGGTGTCAAACCCAAACAGAAAGGGGAGGTGCTGGTCTTTACATAAGGATCCAGCCTGGCCACATCTTAACTTAATTTTAAAATGTAATGTTATTTATGTTTTGTTGTGTTTTTATTTATTTCATTAAATATTTCCTAGTTACATTTTAGTATAGCACAGCAGCACTTAGGAGCGTCACAAGATCGTGTCTGACACCTCTGATCTAGATGGTTTGACTGCTCACCCTTCACCCCGGCATCTTTAGAAAGGGCTTCAGAACAACTTTCTGCTTTGCACAATTTCCCGCATTTCTCCTCTGCTTTCCAGGAATGTTCTCCAATTCTAGTTCCTATGGTTTTCTGTAGCTCTAGGACCAATCTGGATTTGTATTCAGCCATGGGAAGGTAAGCCTGGACTCTGGACATCTGAGTAGCTAGGGTGTCATTAGGATTGGCCTTTGTAAAATTGAGATTGTTATGGTTTAATTTTCTCCTTGATGAATAGATAAAGTGGGAAGTTACAATCTTCCAGATTAGAGAAATACAATTGTATTTTATGAATTGCATTATGTCATATTGACCTTGATCAGAATGTTTTCTGAACCTCATGAATGTCACTAACAGTTAAATTTTCATGATTTGGAAAATCTTCAAGTAAGAGAAGAAGGAAAGAATCTGTTTTGGATTGAAGACATGGGTTTACCTAAAGCATACTGACTGTGTGACCTTGAACAAATTAATTTCTCATTGCCCTAAGCGAGTATCAAACTATAAATTGCAATGAAGGTGCCATTCCACACTGAGAGAGAAAGTTCCCTACACTGGGTGCATTTACCCAATTACAGGTCCATTCCCTATCCCTATCTTGAACTATCAGGAAAAAAAGCATGCAACAACTACATAGCTTCAATTTAGGAGCAAGGACGTGTGGTTTGGAATTATTCCAATACTGCACTAAAGGATTTTAGACCTATAAGGGGCCTTAGTAATCATCTACCAGGGCAAATATTGTAGTGCTGGACTCAGAGTCAGGATGATCTCAGTTTAAATACCCTGCTGGCACTTCTCTATTTGACTATGTTGGTTTCAATTTCCTTATATGTAAAATGAAGATATGTAAGATATGTAAAAATGAAAATGATGATAATGCTCATAGCATATGCCTCATGGAATTTTTGTAAGTTCCAAATAAAATAATGCATAGAGAATACTTTGAAAGCTTTAAGGTTACAGATGCCAATTACTATTACCTGGTATAGACACAATATTTTTTTTCCTGAGAAAAAGTCTTACACACAGGCAGTATGTGCTAGAAAGCATCCAAAAGAAATACTGATAATTCAAAGACAGTGAACTGATAGATGTCAAACTGCTTTAAAATGGCACAAAGTCAGAAAAGGGCAGCAGACATTACACTCAAGTTGATGAATGGGAAAAAAAAATCACTGAGGCTGAAATGCTTCAGAATAAAACATCAGAGTATGTACAAATGGCATGAGGTGAGATCATTTCCTTAGGAAATAATGAGAATTATTATTTTATCTATGGAATTACCTGGCATTTAGGGAAAGAGAAAATGAAATTGATATATACCTAAGTGAATAATTATATTTTTGTCCATGTTTTCCCTTCTTTTCCTCCATGAAAGTCCAAATCAAGTTTCATCAAGGTCCAGAAGTGGCCTGGATTATTGAAGGCCATCCTAATGGAGCACACACTCTGTAAAGTACTAAACAAACTAGAGAAACTCCAATTAGGGCCTTTCCCTTCAGTGGAATGTGTGTAGACAATCTTTGGACTCATCCTGTTCAAGTGTTGGGCAGCTTGCTCGTAATTAGGTGGGAAGGTAATAATTTTTTTTTTAACCTCAGCAACTCATGAAACCATGTATAAATGGGGGAGTGGTGCCATTTGTCTCTGTGAAAGGATTGTCCACCTGACGAAATAATTAAACCTTAAAGTACTGAAAGATCTCTGACCATTATGTTTTCTGGCTCCCTACTTTCAACCTAGAAATAATTCTTACAGTGCAATAGTCATCCAATAAAATCTTTACTGCAATAGGAATATCTGTTTGGATTGTCATATTAAAGTTGAAATTGACATTTACTTATCTACATCCATTAATCTGAATTATGGTGCCCTCAAAGAGCTATTTTGGCTTAGATAGAATTTACCCTGGACATTTTTCCCTCTTCTATATCTCCTTCTCACTCCTATCCCTCCTTCTAACTTCCAAGAGTTGACCTAAAATCTTATTGTCATAGACTCTTTAAACTGGGAGTGATCTTAAAAATCACAGAGAGTTGGAAGGGATCTTAGAACTCACATAGTCCAAGTCCATTTTACGTAAGAGAAAATTGAGAGCCTTCCCAAGTCTATTAACTCCAGTGCTCTTTTCTCAAATCAACTGACCCTCAATTTCTGCTCAACTCTTATTCCTCCCTTTTGTAGTCCTGCCAGCAGTCAATAAGGTCCCTGTGCTTAGAAAACTAAACCAAACCAAATCAAACCAAATTAAAACAGGAAACATAATGGAAGAACACTTCACATATACTTTCTAGATATCTACATTCATCCATACCTCTAATTGGGGTTGTTGTACTGGTCACCTAAGACTTTTTTAAAACCTGATGAGCCTCAATTCCTATATCTCTCCCAACAAACCTAACAGCCCAGATACTTTGTTAAATGGGTTTTCTGACTCCAATAATTTGGTTACAGACACACATTAAAGTGAATAGGCAGTACCCATGTTGAATATGTACTGAAATTTCATTTTTAGTGTACCAGATGTGAACAACATCAATTTAATTCATTGCTAAAATACTAAACGCCTATTATATGCATTGTCACAAATTCCAAAGGGGGATTAAAAAAACAGAGATTACCTAGGATTACAGAATAAGAGATAAAAAAGATTGTAGCATTTATCTAGTCCATTCTCTTCAGACAAGGTAAGGGAGGCCCAGAGAGGTATAGTGACTTGTTCCAGATTGTACAGGTTGAAAGATGAAAAGTCTGTCTGAATATAGCATTTCTGAAAAGTCATAGTTCAGTTTGGAGCTATCAAAGTTTATCAACCCCTGGACTCATGGATCTTACAGAGGGAAATGGAGAGTTGAAACATTTATTAAGATATACCAGGCAATTAGACAACACTGGAATGAAGGGAAATAAGGTAGGTTTGGGGGTGGGGAAGAGTGTTGTTTTCAGTGACAGAGCAGAGCAGTTTGAAGTTCTAAAAGTTCGAGATTTTCTTCAAGGATCAAATTCACTGGGTAGCTATTTAAATCCTTCACTTCATATGAGGAAATCAACCAGTCAAGAACAATGTGCTGATTGTCTATTTGTGATTATAGAAAAGATGAGGAAATGTCATAATTTTACTCAGAGTGCCACCTGAGCTTTGGTTATTGTATCCTGAAGCTTCTGATAGCTTCAAAATAACAGAAAACACCAAGGAGGACATCAGAATTGGTACACACATTGAATAACATCCTACAAAGAGAGAAGTAGAGCTAAATTTATAAAGCCTTGAAAACAGAGTACTCAGTGGGCGACAGGATCAGTATCTATAAATGTCTCTCTTTAATCCTGATGATACAAACATACAAGAAAAGGGCTTGTTCACATTGTCAAGCAACATCCACAACAGACTGGGATTCAAAGTAAACTTTTTTTCCTGGAAAGTTCTTTCCAAAGAGTAGGCAGATAAATAAATAAACTTCACCTTTCTAGAACATTGCAACCATAATTGGAGGATATTTAAGAAACTCAAGGGAAGATATACTCTATAATAGGTTTTCTAAGATAATGTCTAACCAACTGCAAGAGTTATTCAATATACTTAATAACCAAAGATACTTCATTAATAGGTAAATAAAATTATGAGAAGGGAATAAAAGCTGTAACATTTGTTACTCATAATGTGCAAATTACAGCAATGTATGTCAAAGATCAGGGCTGGTTCGATATTAGAGAAACTGTAAGTATAAATAATCATAAATAAAAAAAGGAAAAAACACAACTATATAATTGTATAGATACAGAAATAGTTAAAAATATAATATCTATTCTTATTAAAACACTAGAAAATAGGGGAATAAAATATTCACTTAAAATGATCAGTAATATCTATCTCAAACTAAAAGTAAGCATTGTCCTATAATGAGGATTACCTAGAGACTTTCCCAATAAGATAAAGGGTGAAGCACGGATGTCCATTATCACCATTATTATTTAATATTGTACTAGAAATACTAGCTATAGCAATAAGACAAGAAAAAGAAATTGGGGAAATAAGAACAGGCAATGAAGAAACAAAATAATTACTCTGCAGATGATAGGATGGTATCCTTAGAGAATCAACTAAAAAAACCTAGCTGAAACAATGAACAACTTTAGCAAAGTTGTAGGATATAAAATAAACCCAGAAATCATCAGTATCTCTCTATATTACCAACGAAACCAATAAGTAAGAGGTAAAAAGAGAAATTCTATTTAAAATTACTTTAAGTAGTATAAAATATCTTGACAGGTAGACTACCTGTCAAGACACACTTAGAACTATAATTGCAAAATAATTTTCACACATATAAAAGCATTTATTTAACTAATATTAGAAATTTAACTAACTTTAGAAATATCAATTGCTTAAGGGTAGACTAAACCAATATAAAAAAATTCCAATATTATTTCGAGTAGTTTATTGAATCAGTGCCATATCAATCAAACTACCAAAGGATTACTTTGTAGAGCTTGAAAAAAATAATAACAAAATTCATCAGGAGGAACAAAAGGTCAAATCTATCAAGGGAATCGGTAAAAAACAAAATTGAAGGGGGCCTAGCAGTGCCAGATCTCAAATTATATTACAAAATGATGATCATCTAAAACAATTTGGTACTGGATAAAAAATAAAATGGTTTATTATTGGAATAGATTATGGACATAATATACAGAAGAAAATGAGCACAGTAACCTCATGTTTGATAAACACAAAGATCCTGGCTATTGGGACAAAATCTCACTATTTGATAAAAACTGCTGGGAAAACTGGAAAGTAGTATGGAAGAAACTCAATGTAGAACAACCTTCATCAAAATGTTTCCTGAATCTTATGAAAGTCACTTACAGCAGGAGAGGAGTGTGTTCCAGGCAGAAATAACAGCAACAGCCCAGGAAAATTAGTCACCCACTGACTTGCTGTATAGATGATCTATGCTTTGTATAGTCTTACACTTTGAATTGAAAACAAACAAACAAACAAAGAAAGGAAAACAAGGATGATGGAGGTATGGTTATATAGGAGGTGCCTGCAAAAGATCTGAGGGCTTGGTCAAGTTTACTATATAACCATTTTATATGTATGTGTAAATGTATATGTTGATTATTTGGCTAGACTCTAAGCTACTAGAGGGCAGGAGCTTTTTTCCCCATTTTGTCTTCTTTGTGCCATCAGTGTCTTGCACATAATAAATTTAGCTAAAGAATTAATTAACCGGCAAACCCAATATGTCAACCATGTGATGTTTTTAAATTAGCAAGCATTAAGTACCTATACTATGTCATACATTGCGCTGGCTTCTGAGGATGCAAGTAAAAAGAATGAAAATAATAATTATTCATAAGGAACTTATATTCTAATGAGGGAGCAAAAAAACAAAACAATATAATTTTAGGCTTATTAAAAGAGCCATAGCTTCCAGCAATTAGAAGATGTTATTGTCTCCATGCCCAGCTCTGGCAAACACCAAAATATGATGTACTGTGTTCTGTTTTGGATGGTATTAGTTAAGAATGATGTTGAAAACTTAGGGAGTGTCCAGAAGAGTATGATGAAGATGGTGAAGGTCTTGAGCACACATCGTCATAGGATAATGAATTTGATGGAATTCAAGATATTAGGAGGAAGCAACCCAGAGAGGGCAAGCTAGCTGTGTCCAGTTATGTAAAGCTTGTTCTGATTGGGCCCAGAAAAGAGAACCACGAACAATCATTGGCCACCGACAAAAGGGACAAATTTAGTTGATGTCAAGAAAAACTTCCTAATAATTAAAATTTTCCAAAATTGCTGTCTGTAAAAGTGGTGTCTTCTCCCTTCTTAGTGCCTTCTAAGCAGTCCCCATAGTGTACATAGTGGATATTCCTTTTGA
>CM053592.1:57621372-57643118 GCA_028646515.1 Pseudochirops corinnae
AACTAGGTAAATGATATATGTTTGATTGATTAAAGTGAAACTGTTAACCCTTTTTGAGTTGCTTTCCTTTAGAAAAGCAGATCTAAGAACCTGTGCTAGTAGCCGCCCTAGGCATGCTAGGGTGCTTGCTGTTACAGCTTTACTAAAGGACAGCAACTTTAAAGGGGTCAGCAATCTTTAGTTAAACATATATCTATATATCTACATATCTATATCTATATATACATATATAATTCACTTAATTCAGTCAGCACCCTGAACTTCAGAAAATACAAACAGAAATTACAAGCAGACAAAAAGTACAGAGAAAATAACACAATTCAACAAACCAACAGACAGGTCTTATAGCTATTTGACCACTGCATATATACATAGTTAGTTACCAGAGAGAGAAGCACCAACATCTGGGTTTTCAAAGCTGAAGGGCTCAATGACTACCCAGTCTCATCTAGCCAAATCACACAACTCTTCCCATAAGTGAGCTCCCAAAGCAAAACCTCACCTCAGAGTATATATCCCTTCTTCAGGGTCAGAGGACATCACAACCTTTGTGACCCCACTGCCTAATTACAAAGTAACAAATGGTGTGGGCCTTCCTGAAAAACAAGCCTCCCTCCAATTAAACCCTTCTTGTTGGGTTCCACTTGAGGCCCATTTAGGCGCAGGGAAGATCTTCAAATTCCCTTGCAATTACACTCTCCTACCCCCGTCCCCTGCACAAGAAGGCAGGTAATCCAATATAGGTTCTACATATACATTCACATTAAACATATTTTCACAATAGTCAAGTTATAAAGAAGAATTATAACCAATGGAATGAACCATTAGAAAGAAGAAAGAAAACAAAATAGAACAACAACAAAAAAAAGAGAGCAAATTGTTTACTTCAATCTGCATTCAGACTCTGTAATTATTTCTCTGGATGTGGATGTGGATAGCCTTTTCCATCATAAGTCTTTTGGAGTTTTCTTAGAACCTTGCATTGCTGAGGAGAGTCAGGTCTATCAGTTAGTTATCACAGATACAATGTGTCTGTAATTGTGTACAATGTTCTCCTGGTTCTGCTCCCCTCACTCAGCATCAATTCATATGAGTCTTTCCAGGTTATTATGAAATCTGTCCACTCTTCATTTCTTATAAAACAACGGTATTCCATTACATTCATATACCACAGCTTGTTTAACCATTCCCTAATTGATGAGCATCCCCTTAATTTCCAGTTTTTTGCCACCACAAAGAGCACTGCTATAAATATTTTTGTACTTATGGGTCCTTTTCCCATTTCTATTAATCTCTTTGGGACACAACCCCAGAAGTGGTACTGCTGGGGCAAAGGAAATATACATTTTTATAGCTCTTTGTCCATAGTTCCAAATGGCTCTCCAGAATGGTTGGATCAGTTCATAACTCCACCAGCAATGTATTAGTGTTCCAATTTTCCCATATCTTCTCCAGCATTTATAATTTTTCTGTTTTGTCATGTTCGTCATAAAACCTAAGAAATTTTTTAAAAAATTATTTCATAATAAATATAACAACTAAGTTACTTTATCCTGAGGTCTTTCTGACTTTTATTTTAGTCCCCAAATAAAGACTATCTTCACATTTTCTACTGATGCAACACTATGTATCTAGTTCCCTAGGCCTAGATGATTTCTTTTATCTCTAGTTAACATCTTTAACAGTGTGGTTAAACCTGTGGACCCCTTCTCAGAATAAAATAAAATACATAAAATTACGAAGGAAACCAACTGTTAGTAAAAATAAAGATGTTTTCTCTGCCTACGTTCATAGACCCCATGACATCCATGCATAAATATATATATGATACACTGTGTGTGTGTGTATATACACATATATAAAATACTTACATCAAATATACACACACACACACATACACATAGTCAGAGGGCAGAGGGTAAGTCGAATATGAAGGAATGATATCTAAAAAAAAAAATTGAGGGGTGAGAGAATAATGTCCTGGGAGAAAGAGAAAGGGAGAGGTAGAATGGGGTAAATTGTCTCATCTAAAACGGGCAAGAAAAAGTTTTTATAGAGGAGAGGAAAGAGAGGGAAGGTGAGAGTGAGTGAGTGAACCTTACTCTCCTTAGATTTGGCTTAAGGAGGGAATAACATACACACTCAATTGGGTATGGAAATCTATCTTACCCTACAGCAAAGTAGAGGGGAAGGGGATAAGAGAGGGTAGGATAATAGAAGGGAGGGCAGATTGGGGGATGGGGTAATTACAAGCAAACACTTTTGAGAAAAAACAGGGTCGAAGGAGAGAATCAGATAAATGGGGAATGGGATAGGATAGAGGGAAATATAGTTAGTCTTTCAAAACATGATTATCATGGAAGTGTTTTGCATGACTACACATGTATAACCTATATCAAATTGCTTGTCTTCTTAATGAAGGTGAGTGGGAAGGAAAGAAGGGAGAGAGTTTGGAAGTCAAAGTTTTAAAAATGATGTTAAAAATTCTTTTTACATGCAACTGGGAAATAAAATATATAGGCAATGAAGTATAGAAATCTATCTTGCCCTTCAGGAAATTAGAGGCATAGGAGAAAAAGAAGGGGGTAGTGATAGAAAGGAGGGCAGATTGAGGCAAGGTATAATCAGAATGCACACAGTCTTGGGGTTGGAGGAAGGGACAAATGGGGAGAAAACTTGAAGCTTAAAATCTTGTGGAAGTGAATGCTCAAAACTAAAAATAAATTATTAAAGGTAAAAAAAAACAATTTCTTGAGTCATTGAAAATATATAGTATATACTATACCATATTAGCTAATTTTGCTTGTTACATGAGTTATCTTAGATACAAATTGGTAATGAGAGAGAAGTACAGTTGTAGATTAAAATAAGCAGTAAGTACAGAAGTTCCATGGGTTTAGACCCTGTGATGCTATTTAATGTCAGTCAAAAAGTATTTGCTGTGTGCCAGACTCAGTGCTAAGCAAAGAGGATACAAAAAAAAAGCACCATTCTAATGGGGGAGACAACATGCAAACATCTATGTACATACAAGCCATCTTTGGATAAATGAAGTCAGTTCAGAGGTTGTGTACTTACATTAAGAATGACCAAGAAAGGCTTCTGAATAGAAAAATAGATTTTATCTGTGACTTGAGGGATGTCAGGAAAACCAAGAGACAGAACTGAGGAAGTTTAGTCCATGTAGATGTGGTAGCCAGTTCAGAAGTATGAAGACAGCAGATGGAATGTCTTATGTGAGAAAAATGTTGTTTTTGGTATTTGGGGTTTTATGGTAGTGAAATCTACTCTGTCAACTTCTTGCTAGAAATATGATACTGAGAAGAGAGTGAAACAAATAGGGAAACAATGTGGATGGATGGCACTGATATTAACAAGTTACATGAAACATCAGTGATGAAGAGATATTTGCTGCCCCACTGAAAGCTTTCTTTAACCTCCACAATAGCCTAGAATAAATCACTGACAACCTTATCTACTTCCAAATGTGGTCATAGCAGTGGTTATTGCAGATCCATTTATACCCAGGCAACTTATATTGTAATGTTTCATTTTCATTTTAATATTAAACAAAATATTAAATATTAATTCCAAATTCATATTAAATATTTTTAAATTCTTTGTAGTATTAATCAAGGCTTATTTTCTTGGACCTGTTTTATAGCTTTGTGTATTTGTAAATGACAAGAGGAACTGAGATTAGGGATCTAATCAGTACCTTTGACATCCAGATCTGGTTCTTCCACTGACACTATATGGTATTGAAAAAAGTCATTTATCTTCTTGGTGCTGGTGAGCTGTGTTATCTAGGAATTGAGGATATGCTAAATTTTTTTTGAGATTACTCAGACTCTGCCCAAAAGTGCAGATGCTTTATCTTTCTACAATTTCATATAAATTACTTGTTTATAAATGGCATTGAAATCTTTGGAAGATTGGAAAATTTTAGCTGAACATTTTCAAATTTTAGTTTAAGTCTTCTCATTTCATTTGTCTTCATTTTCTTTCTCCTTTTTTGCATTTCTGTACAGCATGTAGTTCATTTCCCAACCCAGGGCTTTTTCAATTCTGTTTATCTTATCTTAACTAATGAGGAGAACTTTGTGAACCTATTAGCCAAGCAGATAGGCCATCCTCAGGACTTTGAAAGATTTCTAGCTTTGTCCCTACTGATTTCTTTAAGTTATCCACTACTGCTTCTTATCTTTTACAGGTATTTAATTCTATTCTTCGGCTCTCATAAACTCATTGATGCATAGACATTCAATGTTACCCACAGAATTTTCTTGCAAATGAAATGAAAGATTCTACAGATAATGTGAATCAGCCATCATGGTATAGATCAAAGGCATTTTATGAGGATTAATAAACTGATGTGAATACCATTCTGTACTATTACAGGGAAAATAATATTAAAAACTAGTAAATTTCATCAAAAAGTAATCCAATATTCAAATGTATGGAAATAGTCTTACATTTAATGACTTTGGAAATTTTCTACTGGTTGAACACATTGATGCTTTTAATTTTATAGAGAGACACTCCACTAGAAGTGAATTTCTCTGTTCTAGAAGGGAGAAACCCAGGCCTTTCCCCATGTTTTCCTGACATTTTGATGATGCCATTGGAGCATATAGTAGCTATAAATTATTCCTTGTCCTTGAGAGCAACCCAAATTCTTTTTTTGATCATACCTTACTTTAATGACATTCATTATGACATCATTTTCTTTGTAATTTTTTTGTAATATGTTTTATCTTGCTCAGGTCCATTTTGTACCTTTTTGTGTCTTTGGAGGGTAATATTCAATTGTTTTGCAAGCATAAACCATCACTGTTATGACATTAAATAAATGAGCCTTTGATTCATGGAGAAACTTATAGTCCTTAGGCTTTAAGAGGGGCAATGGATAGTGCAGTGGACCAGGAATAAGTAAGAATTAGGTTCAGATAACTACCTCACACATTTGTCAGCTAGGTATCCCTTGGCTAGGCAATTTACTTCTGCCTGACTCAGTTTCTTAATCTATAAAATGAAGATAATAATATTTTCTACCCCCCAGGATCATTTTGAGGATGAAATGAAACAGTATTTGTAAAGTACTTTGCAAACCTCAAGGTGCCACATAGAAGGCAAAATTATTATAGCTAGAATTATTAAGATTACTTTTGCATATTATCAAGTATAATCTCTAATAACTTCAATTTTGGATACAACTTAGTGTCCGTTGGCAATATCTGTTTCTATAAACATATGTTAATATATGGATAAGCTATCTATAACTTCAAGACATAGGAGGCAATAGTCGTTATTCACCTACTTAGGTACTAGATAGTATTATAGGATATTTGACCTGGGTTATAAGATAGACCAAACTTTATTTTTTTAGTGACTATGTATCTCATTTAGGATGCTTGTCACTGTTTATAGGGCATAGAAAATTCAGTACAGTATCACCAATAAATAAAAGGAAATGGATGACTTCACCATTGCTATGGGCATGTTTATAAGCCACAGGAAAGGAGGCAGTAGACAGGAGAAGATCTAAGGATAGAGAGTAGGGATAATTGTTGGTCTTATTACTGAAATTATTCTCCTGGTTCTGCTCATCTCACTCTCTATCAGTTAGGATAAATTTTTCCATGTGTCTCTGACTCAAGTTACATATGTCATTTATCATGGCACAATTTTTATTCATTAGATTTATATACCACATTTTGTTCAGTAGCATAGCGTCAAAGGCTTTGTACAGTTGAATGATTTTTGAATAGTTCTGTTTTGTGGAATGTTTAAATCACCTGACAACTTTACTAATACTGCCTGACTATGCATGTTTTCCTACAGACCCTCTGACAAATGCTGTTTTCCTCTTAGGACATCTCTGCCAATCTGATGAATGTGAGGTGGAACATTAGAGCCATTTTAATGTTTAAAAAATTTATTTAATTTGGAAATTAAGCATAGAGGTTGGTAATTACAAATTTTCTTTGAGTTACTCTTTTATAGTTGTAACAGGCCTGAGAAATTTTCCTCCATGATATTTTTGCAACTCTTGGTATCATCTGCTCTTTCATATACCTTTGAAAAATAATTGGTTGGGAAGGTTGAGCCAAGATGGCAGAGTAAAAGTAGCTCTCCCCAAACCTGTCCAAATACCTTTAAAAATGACCTTTAAAAAATGACTTTAAAAAAGAACCCACAAAAAGAGGGAATGAAACAAATTTCCAGCCCAAGACAACTTGGAAGGTCAGCAGGAAAAGACTATTCCATTGCATCAGGGTTAGAGAAGAGCATAGTCCAGCACAGACCAGGCCTCAGAAAAACCAGAAGAGATCTCAGAGTGATTGAATCACTGGCAACAGTGGGGGCTTCCAGACCTCTCATTTTGTAGACACCAAAGACAACTTGTGAGATCAGCAGGAAAGGTGTGTCACACCTAGATGTGAGTGGAGCATGGTCCAAGGCAGGCTCTTCCAACAAAGCCCCAACCCCAGCAAACCAGGAACAGGCCTTGGGGGTAACTGAATCAACAGTGGCAGCAGCTGCTTCTGGAGCTCCCATCCCACAGACAGTGAGGTGGTTGACCAACTAGTCAGAAGGAGATGACAGGGGTCTCTTTGCTAGCACTGAGGTAGAACTCTATTGCTTTACCAATACTCGTTTCCAGGTCACAGTGTGTGGTGGTAGTCCCACTACAAGGAGGAGCATTGGCATAGCAGAGTTTGCAGCCACAATAGAGGGAAGACCGTCCTCACAGTTCCAAAGTAGAAAAGAGTATTTGTGGTCACTCACAGATAAGAGCGTAGGCCAGGAGAATAGTAGACACCTCTCCTTAGATCATACCACCTTGCAAGAATTGAAAATTTACAGGTCCCTCTAAAAACAACAGCACAAAACCCCTGAAGCTTGGGACAGTGTGCCCTCTACCCTGGAGGCAGAGCCCTACTTTAACAAACATTTAGAAGTCAAGTAACAGACAGATAAAATGAGCAAAGAATGGGAAACAAACAACAGCTCTACCTATAGAAAGCTATTATAGTGACAAAGAAGATCAAAGCCCACAATTGGAAGAAGATAGTAAAGTCAAAGCTCCTAAATCCAAAGCCTCCAAAAAAGATGAATTGGTCTCAAGTCATGGAAGAGCTCAAAAAAGATTTCGAAAATCATGTAAGAGAGGTAGAGGAAAAATTGGGAAGAGAAATGAGGGTGATGCAAGAAGGTCATGAGAAAAGAATTAACAGCTTGGTAAGGAGAAACAAAAATACACTGAACCAAATAACACCTAAAAAAACAGGTTAGGCCAGATGGTAAAAGAGCTCCAAAAAGCCAATGAGGAGAAGAATACCTTTAAAAATAGAATAGGCCAAATTGAAAAGGATGTCCAAAAGCTCAATAAAAAAATAATAGTAATTCCTTGAAAATTAGAATGGAGCAAATAGAAGCTAATCACTTTATGAGAAATCAAGAAGCAATAAAACAAAACCAAAAATAAAGAAAACATAGAAGAAAATGTGAAATATCTCATTAGAAAAAAACAATTGACCTGTAAAATAGATCCAGGAGAGAGAATTCAAAAATTATTGCATTACCTCAAAGCTTTGATCAAATAAAAGAGCCTAGACATCATCTTTCAAGAAATTATCAAGAGTAACTACCCTGATAGTCTAGAATCAGAGGGTAAAATAGAAATTGAAAGAATCTACAAATCACCTCCTGAAAGAGATCCCAAAATGAAAACTCCCAAGAATATGATAGCCAACTTCTAGAGGCCCCAGGTCAAGGAGAAAATATTGCAAGCAGCCAGAAAGAAAAAATTCAAGAATCATGAAACCACAGTCAGGATAACATAAGATTTAGCACCTTCTGCTTTAAGGGATCCGGAGGACCTGGAATACAATATTCTGAAGGGCAAAGGAGCTAGGATTACAACCAAGAATCCCCTACCCAGCACAGCTGAGGGGGGAAAACCTTCAGGGGGAAAAAATGAACATTCAGTGAGATGGAGGACTTTCAAACATTCTTGTTGAAAAGACCAGATCCAGTTAAAAAATTTGACTTTCAAATGCAAGACTCAAGAGAAGATTATAAAGGTAAAAACAGGAAAGGTAAATCACAAGTGATTTAATTAGATTAAACTGTTTAAATTCCTATAAGGGAAGATGATATTTGTAACTCACAAAAGATCTCATTGTTAGGGTAGTTAGAAGGAGTATATATGTGTATATAGACAGAGGGCACAGGTATAAGTTGAATATGAAGGTATGACATCTAACAAATAAAATTAATAGGTGATGCAATAGTGTCCTGGGATAAAGAGAAAGGGAGAGGTAGAATGATGTACATTATCTCATATAAAAGAGATGAGAAAGAACTTTTACAGTGTTGGGGGAGGGGGAGGATTAAGGGAGAGAAGTGAGGGGGTATGAGTGAACCTTACTCTCATCAGAATTGGCTCAAATGGGGAATAACATACACAGACAATAAGTTATAGAAATCTATCATACCCTACAAGAAAGGGGGAGGTAAAGGGAATAAGAGAAGTGGGCGTGATAGAAGGGAGTGCAGTTTGAGAGACGGGATGGTCAGAAGCAAAACACTTTTGAGGATAGATAGGGTGAAAGGGAGAGAGAACAGAATAAACTGGAGAGACTAGAATGGAGAGAAACATAGTTAGCAATAGTAATTGTGGAAAAAAATTAAAGCAAGTGTCTCTTATAAAGGCCTCATTTCTCAAACATATAGAGAACTGAGTCAAATTTATAAAAATATGAACCATTACACAATTTGTAAATGATCAAAAGATATGAATGGTTTTCCAATGAAGTAATAAAAGCTCTCTATGACCATATGAAAAAAATGCTCTAAATCACAATTGATTGGATAAACGCAAATTAAAACAATTCTGAGGTATTGCCTCATATCTTTTAGATTGATTAATAGGACAGAAAAGGAAAATTATGAATGTTGGAGGATATGTGAGAAAAGTGGAACATTAATGCACTGTTGGTGGAGTTGTGAACTGATAGAACTATTCTGCAGAGCTATTTGGAACTATGCCCAAATCCATGCATACTCTTTGACCTAGCAATACCACTGCTAGGCCTGTATCCCAAAAGAGATGAAAAACAAAAAGGAGAAGGACCTATATGTGCAAAAATATTTATAGCAGCTCTTTTCTGGGAGTAAAGAATTAGAAACTGAGGCGATGTCCATCAACTTGAGAATGGCTGAACAAACTGTGGTATGTGGTATGTGATTATAATGGAATACTATTGTAATATAGGAAAGAATGAGCAAGATGCTCTCAGAAAAACCTGGAAAGACTTAACGGGGCTGATGCAAAGTGAAATAGATTAACATCAATATTTTAACATGATCAACTGTGAATTTCTTAGCTGTTCTTGTAATATAATTAATTATCCAAGATGACTGTGAAGGACTTTTGATGAAAAATAGATTTTTTTCAGATCCATCCTCAGAAAAAGAACTGATGTGTCTTAACACAGATTGAAGCATACTTTTTAAAACTTTTTTCTTGAGGGTTTTTTTTTGTCTGTTTTTTCACAACATGACTATTATGTTTTGCATGATTACACATGTATAACCTATGTAGACGTGCTTACCTTTTCATTTAGGGGGTATGGAGCGGAGGAATGGAGAGAATTTGGAACTCAAAGTTTTAAAAATGAATGTTAAAAATTGTTTTTACATGTAATGGGGAAAGGTAAAATATTAAATAAATGTAAAAATAAATGCTAACAAAGCAAAACAGAAATGCTAAGAAAATAAGTAAGATGTCCACACCTTTTGACACAGAGATTCTACTGCTCAGAATATTAGAAAGGTCAGTCCCCTAGATATCAAAATATTTATAACAAATCCATTTGTGTTAGTAAAGAAATAAAGTAGATAGATGCTCAGTGACTTAGGAAGAGAAAAGCTAGTTGGAGTGTAGGAATGTAATGAAATATTAACCATGTTGTAAGAATCAATGACTATGAAGAATGTAGAGAAACATGAGAAGATTCATAAACTGATGTGAAGTGAAGTTGTGATTGCGTGGTTTGTCTTGTGTTCTCAAAGAGGACCATGACATCAGGGAGATGATGGCATGAATTGCAAATGACTTTGATTAGAGAGAATTTCTAATAACAAACTCACCAGCTTCCCTTTCTCCTCCAGAGTCATCTAGATATCAATCAGGATGACTAGAGCTGGCCCAGGATACAAGGGGAGACCCCTGGCCCTTTTAACCTGAGGTCTTTTCAAGTTCTCACTCTGAGTGAGGCAAGGCCCATTCACTGAATAGGCCTCTTTAAGAGGTGAGTCAAGGGATGTCCCCTTTAATTTAAAAAAATAAAATAAAACTGGGAGGGAAGACCCTTTCAGTTGCTGGCCAAAAGAGAAACAGTTGCTATTTATATTCAGTCTGAGCCAGAAGGCCCAAAAAAATAACCATTAAGTGGTGCTTGAGCAGCTACCTATCATTCTCCTATCCAGGAGATCCAGAGTGAACTGGGTTTAAGGCTTGATATTTCAGAAAAAAAATCTAGCCAGTAAACCCCAAGTTAACTAGGTAGCTTTTGACCATCAACATTTACCTTCCTTTGGGCAGAACCTGGAAAGGAGAGAAGAGGGTAAGGGAAAGGCAGGGGAGGGGAGGAGAAAAGAAGGAAAGGGAATGGAGGGAGGAGTTGCCCAACTGGAAATGTCCAGATGGGTCCCCATTCAGGCAATTCAGACTACTCACATAACCATTAAGTAACATGTGGAGAAATGTACAGATTAGACTATCAGGGGTAGTTCATGTTTCCAAGGGCTTTCATTATATTTTCCACAATAAAGTTATGGGAGGAAATAGGCTTCTCTTGCTCCTAACATATCTATCTGGTCTAGGTTCCTTAGTGGAATTAATGTAATTGAACTGCTCAAGTAAGGGCTTCTTAATTTCTAATAACAATTCTGGTAAAAAAAAAAAAAAGTTAAAAAAATATAGAACAATGATGCAAGCCCTTGTGAACAAAGACTGTTCTTTCTCAATTGTCCAATTTCTGGATAGATTACAAGGGTTCTCTTTATATGGCTGGGAAAGAATACATTTCATTTTAATACAAATGGTTTTCCTGGTAATCCTATTATTTGGGGAAAAAAAATGTTAGGCACTTAACAGAACCAGGAAACCATTGTACACAATGACTGTAACAATGTAAATAGGAAAATAAAATAAAACATAAAAACTAAGTGCTGTATGATAATGACCAAACTTGGTGCCAAATTAAAGATATGAATCCACTCTCCTCCCTTCTTTGCAGAGTGGGGGACTATAGGCATGGAACACTTCATAAAATGTTGAATGTAGTTGATGTGGAAGTTAATTTTTCCTTACTGATTTTACTTCCCTTGCTTTTTTCTTTCTGATAAGATATGGCTCAATGAGAGGAATATGTTGGAAGATACCAATAATATAAAACCAAAAGATATTAATTTTTTTAACTTCATTATGACTAAATGTCTAACTTAGGAAATACCCTCCCTAAAATCTCTCAATTAACAAAATATTTTAGACCCCCTTGGAATCATTTTGTTCTCGCTACTAATGTTTACTTCCATTGGAGAAGGCGCTAAATCTGGCATTAGAAGACATGAATTCAAATTCTATTTGCTACCCTGCAATTTGTGTGACTCATTTAACCTCTTTAGGCCTCAATTTCCTTATCTGTAAAACGAGGTGGTTGGAACAGATACAAAAGATCTCTTCCAGCTCTTAAATGTATGATCTTACGTCTTTACGTGGTTGTGTTCAACACATACAGGTATTTCTCCAACTCTTGAATATTGACGTAGTTTCTCATTTTTTACTGTATGTTTTAGGTATAAGCATTGGGTTAAGGTGAGCAAGATGGCAAAATACTCAGGACTGAAGAGGTCAGATTTTAGTAGGCAACCAAAAAAAGAAAAAGAAAATAAATTGGTCAGTGCCCTCAAAATTTCACTGTCCCTGGCTGAGTCCTCTATCTTCCCATGTTCTAGTGTAGTTGTGTTTTTTTGTTTTACTATTTTGGTTCTCCTAAGTGACATTTCCACTTTCGTGTGTTTGTCTGCATCTGTATTTCTGTGTGTCTGTGTGTCATGGACCTTTTTGGCAGTCTCATAAAGCCTTCTCAGGATAATATCTTAAATACATAAAATAAAAGAAATAGGATTGTAAAGGAATCCAATTATATTGAAATAGTTATGTATTTTTTTTTTTTAAATTTCCACAAAGTTCATGACTCCTAGGCTCTGTTTTAGAAGCTCATCCAGGAACATATACAGTTCAGATATGATGGCTTCCCTGATGTTTATAGGGGAAAAAGTTGGTTGCAAAAATTATACATCTTTTCCATCTTTTGTTTGCTTATTATTTTTCTTCTGATTTTGTTCTTAAGAGTCACCATGAAGACTTTGCTTAATTGGTTTTCCCACTTTTATGAAAAAAAAACTTTCTCCTTTTCTGTGTTTTACAGTTTGATGCTGGTCAGGTTTTATACCATTCTCCTTAATTTTTATGAGCAAATTAATGTGCCAGACCAGTATTGCCTTTGGCTACTGTTTCTTTCCACCTGGCAAACAAGTCAAGAATTTGATGCCTGGGACAATTTTTAGACATTTTTGGTCTTTAATGGTTTTATCAATACAACCCCATTATGAAATTGTCATAATCCATCAAATTTCCTTTCCTCAATCCATTTCCAAATTTCTGGTTTCCCAAACTTGTTTAAATAAATCAGGATAGAATTAATTCTTTTCTCCTGTTTTATTCTAGATTTTTAATAACTTTGTTTTATGCTTTAACAAATCATAGGACTTGTACACACATAAGAATGATTCTCTGACTTACAAATATAACTGATTTCAGATGTGTGTGTGTCTGTCTGTGTCTGTGTGTGTTATTCAGTACTTACCATATCCAGCACCTTATAGTTGTTTTTCTGAAGAATATACCAGATATGTACAGATGTGAAGCTTTTGAGAAGCCTAGTCAGTCTCTGGTCTATTTCATTCCTTACTCTTAAACCATATTTTACAATATATTTTTGTTGAGATATGTTTTGACATAATTGGGAATGTTTTATTGTGTACTTCACACAATTTCTCTACCCCTTTTTAACTATTGTCTCCTTTTTGAATAAGATATAACCTTCCAAAGCCATATTTCAGTCATGAGCCCATTTCCACGAAGTCTTGATGTTGCCTATGAAATTGAGGTTGCCTCTTTACATTAGATTATCTGGTTCACTTTATTTATTACCCATACTTTGTGCATTTGTGTACAGACATCTGAGGCCACAAGTTTTATTGCTGACTCCCATATTGAATACTGCCTTCTGTGAATTACTGGGCTTCTCTACTATTTTTTTTCTTCTTCTGTTGTAGCAATTACTCTATAGCATCTGGCTCAGCAGATAGAAGTAAATAGCTTTCTCCACCCCCTCCTTTTTTATTTTAAAACACTCAATCAGATTCCTAACACTCCAGGCAAATGTAATCTCTATTCTAACTACCTTTGTGAGTGGTTTTGTTTGTAATTTTGTGTTTTAATTCAATGAATATCAAGATCTTTAACTGTTGAATTAAGTTAAAAACAACTGACTTAACCATGGTATAATTCAACAAACCCTAGATTGGGAGTTGGGCAAAAAAGAAAATGAAACCTTGTATTCTAGTTCATACCCTGTAAATAAATATAGCTGTAATAAATAAATAGCTGTAAGACCTTTGGCAAGTCATACTAACTCTTCCCCTCTGAAGGGACTGGAGGACTGGGTCATTTTGAATACCCCTATGACAGCTCGAAAATTCTATGATTGTTCCATTAACCACCCCACCTATCTAACAGAACTATTGTAAGATGCAAATAAAAAAAAAAAAACTAAATGTGAAGAAGTTTTGGAAAATAAACTAAAGAGCAATCTACAAATGTAAATTATTGAATTAAGAAGAGAAATAGAACTGGCTTCATGTGTAGAGGGTCAATTTGGAGTGAGAGGGACCTAGGGTTTAAGTCATGGTTCTGACACTGATTTAACAGATCATATAAATTCTCAGTATCTAATCAACTTTCTATGACTGTAAGTTAAAAATCGGTTATCTAATCTACATTGAAAGAGAAAGCTCCTCAAGGAAATTTCTTTACACTTATTAAATAAAAAGCTTATGCTTTCCTCCAAAAATATTAAGGCAAGGGTTCTTTATTTTTTGGGTCATGGACCCCTTGCGCAGTCTGGTGAAACCTGTGGGCCCTTTCTCAGAACAGTGTCTTTAAATAAATAAAATGAAAAATATAAGAAAATAAAGAAAGCTAATTATGCAAAAATAATGTTGTATTTTTTCCCAACCAGGTTCAGAGACCCCATGATAGCTATACCTAGATTCCCACTGCCAGCTCCTATTCAATTTACACTTCAGAAAAATAAATTTAAGTCCTTTCAGTCCTTTTCAAGCTTGGGTTAATGGAAGAAAGATACTTGCCTTTTAAACCAATTAAAATTGAGGCTAGAATTTAAAAAAAAAACTCATTGCACGTCTGGACATCTTTTTATGGCTTTAACATAATTGAAACTGGTATATTTAAATAGTTTCTCAATTAGGCTATCTGATAGATCAAAGTCCAGATCCCAAATCAAATACTAACTGTATGACCCTAGGCAAGAGGCAATTCGATCCATAGTTCTCAGCCTCAATTTTCTGACCTGTAAAATGCAGATAATCATATTTTCAACCAATTTTGCAAGGTTGTTTTGAGGATCAAATGATATGAAATATGTGATGTTCTTTGCAAACTTTAAAGTGTTTTATAAATGCTAACTACTATTAGAAGAGGTAAGAGATTATCATACTGTCCTAAGATGTGAAGCTATAAAGGACCTTAGAAATCATACCATCTCACACCCCTATTTCAAGTGAGGAAACCGAGGTCCGGAGATTAAATGAAGTGTCTGAGGGCTCAACTAGTGGGACCAGGATCCAGCCTTCGGTCTTTCATTCTAGACCTACTATTCTTTACTTTGCCATACACACTGACTCTAGGAACTGCACATTGTTTCATATTTTTCTTAATTAATTCACATGATTTTTTTGTCCCAATTTTTTTTTTTTTGTCTTTCTTGGAGTGGGGCAGGCAAGGCAATTGTGGTTAAGTGATTTGCCCAATATACAGTTAGTAAGTGTTAAGTATCTGAGGTCACATTTGAACTCAGGTCCTTCTGACTCCAGTGCCAGTGTTCTATACACTGTGCCACCTAGCTGCCCCTTGCACCAATATTTTAAGGAATATTTATCTATAAAAATCAATGAAACTATCCAAGTAATTGTTGCTAATAAGTGCTGTCATACAAGAAGCAGTCTATATTTCCCTTTGTTACTAACTGCTGTTAAATATTGATTGCTCAATTTCTCTACAATTTTCATATAGCTGTCTGTGCTAATGTTGGTTTCTAATGAATGATTAAGGTGGTAAATCTCTAAATGTAGAGATTTTTGAAGAAATGCAAATGTGGCCTTTTAAGAGCAACTAATACTTCATGGGACATGATGGGAAACCAAGAAAAATTTCATTTAGAAGTCAATTTCCTTTAAATATCAAATATAATTCCTCCTCTCCTCATTCTCTTGGTTCACTGAAATTAAAGGCTTCTGCGAAAACATTATAATTGTTTTTCAAGAATTCATAATCTCCTTCTTTGTATTTTGCAGTGAAAGTCACAGGGCATGGTTTATGAGTTTGTAAGTTTTGCAGTCCCTGATTGGCTACCTGGGGGCTATTTTTGTTTGTGAAATGCAATCAGCAGAAAAACACTACATAAATCCTGGCTTTATCATAATTGTCTCAGTAACTGAAATAAGTAATATGGAGAAAAACCTAGGAAATACTGCATATAAACTTGATTTCACACTGGGCTAGATCCTCCCTCTGCAGTCTTTCAATAGTCCAATATCCTTGTTTTCAAGTGGAATCCATCTGGCCCTTTCTCCAAGGGATAAAAAAACAACTTTATTCTTACCTAGATGCAGTTACGGTACTCCTGAAACAGTGGGGAGAGAGAGCCAAGGAACATATTTCTTAAGCATTTTTTCCAAAGTGTCCCCTTTCTATGTACCAGGCCTAGCCTATATTTTCAGCAAAAAACAACGGGAACATCTTTGTTAATCTTTTGGATGTCCAAGAGTAAGAATGAATGAAAGAATGAACGAATGAACAAGCTTATCAGGTTTTTATTCTGTATCAAGTACTGTGCTAATAACTGGGAATGTAATAGACAAATTAAAATAGTCCCTCTTCACAAAGAGCTCATATATTCTTCAATATGAGGAAGAGAACATATAAAAGAAAGTTCAATTGAAGGGCAGATGGAAAGGCCCAGATGAATATAGTTGGGTTGATGATGGAGTAATTCTTTGTTGATAGAGTATCATCAAAAAATTTGATAAGAGAAAGGGGAATGCTTTTGGCCTCTTCAATTTTGGGAAGGGTTAGGATTTCACTTAGGAGCTGGTGCTTCTCTCAGTCTATAGACTTTTCATTCAGATGTTACATATACAGACACTAGATGAGGCATTTCTAGGATCGGTTCCTGAAGGAAAAATGTCAAAGCTTATCTGATCCTTGGTTAAAATCAAAATTCGCCTTGGTCTAACCAAGTACATTGCCTCAGACCATTTTTTTCAATTTCTAAAGTTACAAACTTATGAGATATGCCTGGTGATCAAGCAATGGTTTAAGTATTTGGATTGATTACCTTTGTCCTTCTGACGATTGCTACTAAAATGTGCCCATTCCAATTATATACTAATTACTTGGTTCGAGACCCTGACACAACTTTGTTCACCTGCTCTTTTTTATCTGGAGGAAGGGGGGGGAATTTATGATTGGGTGTACCTATAATTTCACTGGTTTAATGGAGTACCTCAAACAATTCAGATGGGGAACTTTTCTGCAACTTTGAGACCCAGGACTGAACTGCTAAAATGAAAAAATTTTCCTGGGGTCACGTAGCCAGTATATGTTAGAGGCTGTTATGACAAGCAAAGATATACTTAGCCCCTTGTTTCAGCTATTGAATTAGCACTTTGTTTCAATTCAAGTTTCTTTTGAGTCTTGCTCTAATTGTATCAAGTCTTTGTTAAGAAACAGAACTTGTGACATCTACAGTGGGAGGAACTAGCCGATGCAACAGGAAGGAGCAGAATTGGGAGGAGCTAATGACCATATATAAAGAGAAGCCCAAGCTGGGAGAGAGCCGAACTGAGACAGGGAATGGCTGTGGAGGTCAGCACTCTGTTTGTCTGTCTATGTTGATTTGTGTTTGTGATACTTTGTACAGTAGCTCTGGGACCTTACTGGAAGCCCTGACAGAGGATTTTCTTGTTTTCTTTTATAGAAGTCCTGGAAAAGGGTTTCAGAGGTCCTGGGACCATACTGATGATGTATGTTGAGTTCTCAGACCTTGTTGGTGGGTCTGTGTCAAATTCTCAGGCAAATAGTAAATTGATGATGATGCTGGCAATGTTTATAAATGTTATTGTGGCTCTGTTAAGCTTTGTCTTCCCAGAAACAGAAAGTGCAAAGGCCTTGAGATGTACTGGGTACTGTGAGCTTCAACATGGAACTGGATAAGGAACTAGACAAGGAGCTAGACAAGGAGCTGAGAGCTGCCTACCTGTGAATTCAGATGACAGTTAGGTAGATTCAGCCAGGAGCTGGACCTATGAAGAGGAACCATGGAATCAGAGAGCCAGCCTGCACTCAAGATGAAAAGATCTCTCCTTGGGTACTTAGTGTTGACTGAGAAGATCATGATTTACTGTGGCCTAGGAGTGGGAGAACTTTGTACTCTGTACCTTGTACCTCTTAAGGATGATTGAGTTAAGGATGATTGGAAACTAATCTCCAGTCAAAAGAAAGACTAGTTTTTGACTGATAGATTAACACAATGTGACTTAGGGGTGAATAATTTTTTGTTTTTGAAATTAACTTTTATGTTTACTTTTAGTTTACATCATTTATTTCCACAAAATATTGAGTTACAAATGTTCTCCCCGTCTTTCCTCTACCCACCAAAACAGCGATCCCTCTGTATACCCCCTCCCCCAATGTGTTATCTCCCATATCCTCTCCCATCTCCCTCTGACTTTCTGGTAGGGCAAGATGGATCTCCATATCCCAGTGCCTGTATATCATATTTCCCAGTTGCATGTAAATAATAATGATAATAATAATAATAATAATATTTTTAAACATTTGATTTTAAGACTTTGAATTCCAGATTCTTTCCATTCCTCCCTCATCACCCACCCTTACTGGGAAGATAAGCAAGTCTATATAGGTTGTACATGTGTAGTTACACAAAACTTTTGCATAGTTGATATATTGTGAAAGACTGACTATATTTCCCTTCATCCTATCCCGCCACCCCTCACTTGTTGTATTCTCTACTTTGTCCCTGTCCCTTTACAAAAATGTATGTTTCTAACTACCCTCCCCACCCCATGTGCCCTCCACTCCATCATCCCTCCTTTTATCCCCTTCCTCCCTACTCTATTGTAGGGCAAGATACCCAATTTAGAGTGTATATCCTTCTCTCCCTAAGCCAAATTCAATGAGGGTAAGGTTGACCCATTACCTTTTGCCTTCCTGTTCTTCCCATCCATTGTAACAGTTATTCCTTGGCTCTTCTACATAAGATAATTAACCCCATTCTGTCTCTCCCGATCTTCTCTCATTATATTCCTCTCTCACCTCTGAATTTCACCTTTTAAATACCATCCCTTCCTATTCAATTGATCCTGTGACCTCTGTCTACGTATACCTGTACATATATATACACACAGTCAAATATGTATTCATACACATATATACCCTCCTATATAGACATATACACACACACATTTATATTCCTTTTAACTATCCTCATACTGAGAAAAATTTTATAAGTTACAATTATCGTCTTTCCATGTAGGCATGTAAATAGTTCAACTTTGATATGTTCCTTATGATTTCTTTTCCATGTTTACCTTCTCATGCTTCTCTTACTTCTTGTATTTGAATGTCAAAATTTCTTTTCAGTTCTGCTTTTTTCAGCAAGAATGTTTGAAAGTCCTCGACCTCACCAAATGACCATATTTTCCCCTGGAACATTATACTCAGTTTGCTGGGTAGGCGATTCTTGGTTTTAATCCTATTTCTTTTATCTCCCGAATATCATATTCTAAGCCCTCCAATATCTTAATGTAGAAGCTGCTAAGTAGTGTGTTATCCTGTTGTGTTTTGACAATATTCAAATTGTTTCTTCTTGGCTGCTTGTAATATTTTCTCCTGGATCTGGGAACTCTAGAACCTGGCTATAATATTCCTAGGAGTTTTCTTTCTGGGATCTTCTTCAAGAGGTGAACAGTAAATTCCTTCAATTTCTATTTTGCTCTCTGGTTCTAAGATACCAGGGCAATTTTCCTTGAGAATTTCTTGAAGGATTCTTTTTTTAAGAAGGTTTTTAAGAAGGTTCTTTTTTAATCATGGCTTTTGGTAAGTCCAATCATTTTTAAATTTTCTATTCTGGATCTATTTTCCATGTCAGTAGTTTTTCCAGTGAGATATTTCACGTTGCCTTCTATTTTTTCATTAGTTTGGATCTGCTTAATAGTATCTTGATTTCTCATAAAGTCATTAGCTTCCATTTCCTCCATTCTAATGCTGAAGGAATTATTCTCTTCAGTGAGCTTTTGAAATTGTTTTTCCGTCTGGCAAATTCGGCTTTTTAAGAGATTCTTCTCCTCATTGGATTTTTGGGCCTCTTTTGCCATTTGAGTTAGTCTATTTTTTAAAAAATAAATAAATTAATTTATTTTCTTGTTTACATCATTCATTTCCACGAGATTTTGAGTTACATGTTTTCTCCCCATCTTTCCCCTACCCAATACCTCAAAACAGCCATCCCACTGTATAACCCCTCCCCCAGTCTGCTCTCTCCTATGTCCTCCTCCTCGCCCCTCTGACTTTCCAGTAGGGCAGGATGGATCTCCCTCCCACAGTGCCTGTATATCTTAATTCCCAGTTGGATTTAGTTAATAATAATAATTATAATTACGTATATACACACATATATTTTTAACATTTGATTATAGAACTTTAAATTCTAGATTCTTTCCCTTCCTCCCTCATCACCCACCACCACTGGAAAGACAAGCAATAAATACAGGCAGTACATTTGTAATTATGCAGAACATCTCCACAGTGGGCATATTTTGAGAGACTGATTATATGTCCCTCCTTCCTATCCCACCCCCTGTTCTATTCTCTACCCTGTGCCTTTACAGAAGTGTGTACTTCCAGCAACACTACTCCATACCCTGCCCTCCCCTCCATCATCCCACCTCTCATCCCCATCCCTACTACTCTCCTGTGTGACAAGATACCCAGTTTAGAGTTTATGTCATTCCTTCCCTTAGCCAAATTCAGTGAGAGTAAGGTTGGCCCTTTCCCTTTTGCCTTCCTGTTCTTCTTCTCCTTTGTAACAATTATCCCTTGCCTCTTCCATATGAGATGATTAATCCCATACTGTCTCTCCCTGTCTCCTCTCATTTTAATCCTCTCCCAACCCAGAATTTCACCTTTTAAAGTATCATCCCTTCCTATTCAATTGATCCTGTGCCCTCCATGTACATATATATACACATACTAAGATATGTGTTCATATGCAAATATAAACCCTCCTATATAGACATATGTGTATGTATACATAAATGCATACATACATACATATATATATATATATATATATACATGTGTACATTTGTATTCCCTTCACCTATCCTCATACTGAGAAAAGTTTCATAAGTTACTATTATTGTTTTTTTCCATGTTGGCATGTAAATAGTTCAACTTTGATAAGTTCCTTATGATTTCTTTTCCATGTTTACCTTCACATGCTTCTTGTATTTGAGTGTCAAATTTTCTTTCAGTTCTGGTTTTTTTACAGCAAGAATTTTTGAAAATCTTCCACCTCAGTGAATGATCATATTTTCCCCTGGAACATTATACTCAATTTTGCTGGATAGGTGATTCTTGGTTTGAATTCTAGCTCTTTTTATCTCCAGAATATTGTATTTCAAGCCCTTCAATATCTTAATGTAGAAGCTGCTAGGTCCTGTGTTATTCTGATTGTGTTTCAACAATATTCACATTATTTCTTCTTGGCTGCTTGTGATATTTTCTCCTTGATTTGGAGACTCCAGAACCTGGCTATAACATTCCTAGGAGTTTTCTTTTTGGGATCTTTTTCAAGAGGTGATCAGTGAATTCTTTCAAGTTCTATTTTGCCCTCTGGTTCTAAAATATCATAGCAATTTTCCTTGAGAATTACTTGAAGGATGCTTTCTAGGTTCTTTTTTTGATCATGGCTTTCAGGTAGTCCAATAATTTTTAAATTGTTTCTCCTACATCTATTTTCCAGGTCAATGGTTTTTTTCAAGGAGATATTTCACATTGCCTTCTGTTTTTTCATTTGTTTGGATCTGTTTAATAGTATCTTGATTTCTCATATAGTCATTTGCTTCCATTGGCTCCACTCTAATTCTGAAGGAATTATTCTCTTCAGAAAGTTTTCGAGATTCTTTTTCCATCTGGCAAATTTGACTTCTTAAGGCATTCTTCTCCTCATTGGCTTTTTGGGCCTCTTTTGCCATTTGAGTTAATCTATTTTTTAAGGCAT
>CM053592.1:57658283-57674537 GCA_028646515.1 Pseudochirops corinnae
ATGCAGATTTGAACAAACAACTTGCTCTCTCAATTTTGTGTCTTGTTTCATTTTGTCCCTTCTTTCTCACTGTTCATTCCATTGGTAATAACACTTCTCTATAACTTGACTGATGTTTAATGTAAAGGTATTTGTAGAACCTATATTTGAGTGCATTCTGCCATGAGGGTAGGGGGGAGGAAAAGGAGAGGGAGAAAATTTGGGCCTCAAGGGATTGTGGAACTGAATATTGTAAACCCAAAGTAAATAAATAAATTTTTAAAAATAGATAATTGAAAGTGTATAATTAAAGATCCAGTAAACCTCATCGAAAAGGAATAAGTTACTTCTGCCTTCTAAAATTCACTTAAACTCGTTATCATATCTTTTTAAAGTCAATGTGCCAGTTGTATAGGAGAATGCCAAGTGCAGGTTGTCATTTACCTAATTTTTTTGTGATTGTTGTTAGATAGAATTGGCTTCACTATTTGGTAAGAAAGTTAATATTCATTCCCTTATAAGGAATGATGAGTATCCTTTCTCTTAGGGTCATCCTTTGCTCTTTCTTCCTCCTTACTTCACACTCCAACCCACTGCATAGTTTTATCATGGCATCTCATATGGGAGCAACCTTATCAGGTTCTCATTTCCTATTGAAATGGACTCCTAGTTTGACCTTCTGCCTATAGTCTTTTTAATCTCCAATACTTCATTTACATATTTGCCAAAGGAATTTTACTGATACTAAGGGCTGACATACTTTTACAAAAAAAAAAAAAGTAGGGGGAAAAGAAGGGAGAGCTTACCATTTGTAGTGCCACTCTCTTGCTCTACCATGTCTCCATTTCCTGTAGAATAGAATATAAGCTATTTATATTGATGTGTAAAGGTCTCCCCAGTTTGGCTCCATCTCACATTTTTAGCCTTTATGTCACAATTGGAAGAGTGCTAGATTTGGAGTCACAGTTTGGGTTTAAATTCCAGTTTTGTCACATATTAATTGTGGGAACTAGGGCAAGTCAGTGAACTTCTCCACTCATTTACTTTCATTGAGAAATTAGAGGATTTCATAAGATGACTTCTAATGCTTGTAGCAATTTTAAATCTGTGATCATATGCTGGTTTTTTTTTTCTTATGCTTTTTTTTTTGTCTTTTTGGAGGAGGGAAGGCAGGGCAATTGGGGTTAAGTGACTTGCCCAAGGTCACACAGCTAGTAAGTGTTAAGTATCAGAGGCTGAATTTGAACTCATGTCTTCCTTACCTCTAGGACTGGTGCGCTATTCACTGCGCTACCTAGTGGCCCCTCTTATTTCTTTTTTAAAAAAATATTTATTTACTTAGTCTTCGTTTTCTACATTCTCTTTTATAAAATTTTGAGTTTGAAATTTTCTTTCCCTCCCCAAGATGGAGAGCAATTTGCTATAGGCTATACATGTACAATCATATTGAACATATATCCATATTAAGGATGCTATAAAGAAGAATTAGAACCAAAGTGGCAAAAAAATAAAATAGTATGCTTTGATCTTCATTCAGACTCCATAGTTCTTTCTCTGGATGTGCACAGCATTTTTCCATCATGAGTTTTTGGGGATTATCTTAGATCGTTGAGTTGCTGAGAAGACCTAAGTCTATCAAAGTTGGTCATGGGACAATGTTGCAGTTACTATGTACAGTATTTTCCTGGTTCTGTTCATTTCACTCAACATCAGTTCATGTATGTCTTTCCAGGATTTTCTTAAGTCTGCCTACTCATCATTTCTAATGGGACAAAAATATTACATCACATTCATATACCACAACTTGTTCAATCATTCCTCAACTGATGGGCATCCCCTCAATTTCCAATTCTTGACCACAATGAAAAGAGTTGCTATAAACATTTTTATACCCATGCTTCCTTTCCCATTTTTGTAATCTCTTTGGACTATACACTTAGAAGTGCTACCCTTTGCTACTCAGCACAACAGTAGCCCTTCTTTCTCCACAGTGGTCAGCTACAACCCCTGACTCCCCAGCAACCATGTTGAAGGGACCAACAGTTGGCACTGATCTTGGCACCACTTACTCCTGTGTGGGAGTCTTCCAACATGGGAAAGTGGAGATCATTACTAATGACCAAGGAAACAGGACCTCCTCAAACTACATTGCCTTCACTGACACAGAACATTTAATTGGTGATGCTGCAAAAAATCAAGTTGCAATGAACCCCACCAACACAGCTTTGATGACAAATGTCTGATTGATTGCAGATATGATGATGAAGTTGTACAGTCAGACATGAAGCATTGGCCTTTTACAGTGTGAATGATGCAGGAAGGCCTAAGTCCAAGTGGAGTAGAAAGGGAAGACCAAAAGTTTCTATCCAGAGGAAGTATCTTCTTTGGTCTTGACCAAGATGAAAGAAATTGCTGAAGCTTGCCTTGGGAAGACGGTCACAAATGCTGTGCTCACAGTACCAGCCTATTTCAACAATTCCCAACATCAGGCCACCAAAGATGCTGGAACCATAGCTGGTCTCAAAGTGCTCTGAATCATCAATTAGCCAACTGTTGCTACTATTGCTTATGGCTTGGACAAAAAGGTTGGTGCTGAGAGAAATGTGTTCATCTTTGACCTTGGAGGTGGTACTTTTGATAACTCCGTTATTACCATGAAAGATGGCATCTTTGAGGTCAAGTCCATAGCTGGGGATACCCACTTGGGTGGGGAGGACTTTGACAACTGAATGGTCAACCATTTCATTGCTGAGTTCAAGTGAAAGCACAAGAAGGACATCAGTGAGAACAAAAGGGATGTTCACCATCTTCATACTGCTTGTGAACGTGCAAAGCATATCTTCTCTTCCAGTACCCAGGCTAGTATTGAGATTGACTCCCTCTGTGAAGGTATCAACTTATATACATCAATGACCCGGGCCCAGTTTGAAAAGCTGAATGCTGATCTCTTCTGTGGCACACTGGACCCTGTGGAGAAGGCCTTAACAGGTGCCAAGCTAGATAAGTCTCAGATTCATGACATCATCCTGGTGGGTTGTTCCACTAGAATTCCCAAAATCCAGAAGCTTCTGCAAGACTTCTTCAATGGTAAGGAGCTTAACAAGAGTATCATTCCTGATGAGGCTGTTGCTTATGGTGCAGCCATCTAGGCCACCATTTTATCTGGAGATAAATCTGAGAATGTGCAGGATTTGCTTTTGTTAGATATCACTCCTCTTTCCCTTGGAATTGAAACTGCTGGTAGAGTTACGACCGTTCTGATCAAACGTAATACCACCATCCCCACCAAGCAGACACAGACCTTTAGCACCTATTCATACATCAAGCCTGGTGTGCTTATTCAGGTTTATGAAGGTGAGAGAGCAATGACAAAGGATAACAACCTGCTTGGCAAATTTGAGCTCATGGGAATCCCCCCCAGCACCCAGGGGTGTTCCTCAGATTGAAGTAACATTTGATATTGATACATATGGGATCCTAAATCTTTCTGCTGTGGATAACAGCACAGGCAAAGAGAACAGCACAGAGAATAAAGGACATCTGAGCAAAGAAGACGTTGAGTGTATGGCCCAGAAGGCTGAGAAATACAAGGCTGAGGATGTAAAGCAGAGAGACAAGGTCTCTTCCAAGAATTCTCTTGAATCTTATGCTTTCAACATGAAAGTAACTGTAGAGGATGAAAAACTGCGAGGCAAAATTGGTGATGAAGACAAACAAAAGATTGTTGACAAATGTAATGAAATAATCAATTGGCTGGATAAGAACCAGACTGCTGAGAAGGAAGAATTTGAGCACCACCAGAAAGAACTGGAGAAGGTCTGCAACCCCATCATTACTAAGCTGTACCAGAGTGCAGGGGGCATGCCAGGGGGCATGCCTGATGGGTTCCCAGGGGGTGGAGCAGCCCCATCTGTAGGTCCTTCTTCTGGACCCACCATTGAAGAGGTCGACTAAACTCACCAGAAGAAAGAGCATTCCATACAGCTTTCAAAAAATGGAAGGACTCATATTTGTAGGCAAGGCAGTAGAAGTTTAAAAGTTTAAGCTACTGTGTAAATCTGGGCATTCTGAATACTTGAATGTATGTAGAGGGAGAGAAATGAACAACATTGCACTTTATCAGTACTGTAAACAAGTGGAAATGGAATTGTCCTAGAGAATAAAATGTATTTAAAATTGACACCATAAAAAAAAAAAGTGCTACCCTTTCCTGGAACAAAGGGTATGCATAATTTTATAGCACTCTAGACACAGTTCCAGATTGCTCTCCTGAATGGTTGGATCAGTTCACAACTCCACCAAAAATGCATTAGAATTCCAATTTTTCCACATGTTCACCAACACTTGTCATTTTTCTTTTCTGTCCTATTAGCCAATCCAAGAGGTATGTACTTCAGAATTGTTTTAATTTGTATTTATCTAATCAATAGTTATTTAGACCATTTTTTCATATGTATAAATAACTTTAATTTCTCCTTCTGAAAACTGCCTGTTCATTTCCCTTGATCATTTGTCAATTGGCAAATGACTTGTTTTCTTATGAATTAGACTAATTTCTTTATATATTTTGGAAATGAGTCCTTTATAAAACACACTGCCTGTAAAAATTATTTCCTAGTTTCTCATCTTGGTTGCATTGGCTTTGTGTAAAAACTTTTCAGTTAGATGTAATCAAGATTATCCACTTTGCATTTCATAATTTTCTTTATCTCTGGTTTGGTCATAAATTCTTCCCTTCTCCATAGATCTGACAGGTTACCTATTCCTTGCTCTCCTAATTTCTTTGTATCGCCATTTTTGTCTTAATAATGTAACCATTTCAATTTCTCTTGGTATAAATTGTAAGATGTTAGCCTATGCCTAATTTCTGCCATATGCTTTTCCAGTTTTCCCAGCAGTTTTTTGTCAAATAGTAAGTTCTTCTCCCAGAAACTGCAATCGTTGGGTTTATTAAACAGTAAATTACTATAGTCATTGGCTACTGTGTTTTCTGTACATATTCTATTCTGCATATAATCCACAACTCTATTTCTTAGCCAGTAACAAGTAGTTTTGATGATTGCTGCTTTATAATGCAATTTAAGATCTGGCATGGCTAGGTCCCTTTCCCTTGCATTTCTCTTCATTAATTCTCTTGATATTCTGAACCTTTTGGTTCTTCAAGATGATTTTTGTTACTACTTTTTTTCTATCTCTATGGATTAATGTTTTGATAGTTTGATTGGTATGACATTGAACAAGTAAATTAAATTAGGTAGAATTGTCATTTTTATTCTATTAGCTTGGCCTACCCATGAACAACTGTTGTTTTTTTCCAATTTATCTGTATGAAGTGCTTTATAATTGTGCCCATATAGTTCTTGGTTTTGTCTTGATAGGTAGACTCCCAAATATAACATAAAGTCTAAAGTAACTTAAAATGGAATTTTTCTTTATATCTCTTGCTTTTGGACTTTTTTAGAAATATATAGAAATGCTGATGATTGATATGGGTTTATTTTATATCCTGTAACTTTGCTAAACTTGTTTATTATTTCAAGTAGTTTTTTAGTTGATTCTTCTAGATATATACCACTATATCATCTGCAAAGAATGATAGCTTTGTTTCTTCCTTACCTGTTCTTATTCCTTCAATTTCTTTTTCTTCTTATTGAGAAAGCTACCATTTCTAGTACAATATTGAATGGCAATGGTGATAATGCACATACTTGTTTTATCCCCAATCTTATTGAAAATGCTTCTAGCCTATCCCCATTATTTATAATGCTTGTTGATGGTTTTAGATAGATACTACTTATTATTTTAAGGAAGATTCCATTTATTCCTATGTCCTTTATTGTTTTTAGTAGGAATGGGTGTAGTATTTTTTTTTGCATCTATTGAGATAATCATATTATTTCTGTTAGTTTTGTTGTTGATATGGTCAATTATGCTGATGATTTTCCTAATTTTTTTGGAAAGAAATAAATTTCATTAGTATTCAGTTTAACAGCTATTCAAAAACAAATGTTGAAATACCTCATCAAAAGTCCTATCTTTGTTAAATGGACAAATGAAGTATAGGACTTAAAATTTTTTAAAAGTAAACTATTCAGTCTTAGAGAAATGAAGTCTCTCACATGCTAATGTTCTGTATAACTTAAGCTCACCATGTAAGATATCAATTTAAAAAATTGAACCATTTTAGATAAAAATCTTTTTCTAACTATATCTTTTATTTCCCCAACCCCTTAAATAGAGTGTGCTTAAACCTTTCTTTGGCTTAGGGGAATAATAATGCATATCAGTTGTTACCGTACAGTATTGGGATTAGCAGAAGAATATCAGCACAATCAGTGATTTATACAGGATTATTTATCTTTAATTTAATGGTAATGCTTTTTTCCCCCATTTATTCTGGGTTCTTTTTATATTATCTATGTCATACTTTGTTGTTACTTCTTGCTGTTAGCAATGATTCTACCAAAAAGGAGCCCCTTTATAAGCAGGGTGATTAAAAGTGTGTTCCCAGATAAGCAAATGGGTTTTGAATAAGAGTATGAGAAGTTTTCCAATGAGTAAAAGGCATGAACCTTATGGTACCTATTTTGGCTGTTCAAAGACCTCTTTTCTTTTTTTTTCCCCCTGCTTACTGCCAGGTTCTTGGTGGTGTTACAGATAGTTGAGGTTACCCCATAGGCAGCCTCTGAATAAGTGAATTATTACTGTATCCATATCAGCAAAGCAATGTTAGTATCTACAGGGTGTGGAAATATCCTCATTACATAGAAGTGGACATCATAATGGTATTCATTAAACTGAGATTCTGTGTTCCCATAAAGTCTCTTGGAAGATGTTGGGCTAATACCAACAGGAGCTTCTACTAGCTTCTCTGCTGGTTTCTCTTCATTAGGAATACTACTAGGTATAGGTTCACAAGCTGTTGCTACTGGTTTTGGAGTGACAGATGTAGGTGTAGGTTAGGGAGCCAAAGCAGGGGAATGAGTTGGGACTTGAGCCACAGATGCTGCTGTAGATGAACTAACTGTAGTAGTGGTAGCAGGATTTGATTGTTGAGTTTAGCTGGTGATGGTGTCAAAGTAGCTGCTGCTTTGGGTTTTGTCACCATGATGGCCACAAAGTTCTTCTCATCAATTTTGTATTCTTTGAGAACAGTATCATTGGTAAGGATTTAGCCTGCATAAATTACTTTTTGGCCTGCTACTGGAAAGGCATCCTTTGCCTTCTCAGATTCAGTTCTTTTATTTCAGTGCCTTTACAATCTCCTCAGGGTCTTCAGAGTGATCTGCATGGTCTTGCCACCGCACACTCCCTCCCCCACACACACATACACCATGGTCACTATGGGCTTTGTCAACCTCTTGGGCCCTCTGGGAGGGAAATTAAGATGGCTGGGGGGGTTGATAACATTCACCTTGTGGGGCAGCCTCTCCCCTGGGCCTGGGCCACCTCTGATCCTGCTGTTGCTTTTCCCCTGCATGATTGCCACAATTGCCTTCTCTCCAAGGCAAGGAGCCAGTTGGAAGTCTCTCCTTATAAGTTGTTAGTAGGTCTGGGAAGCAGTACATGAATACCTAGTTTTTCTAATATTGAACCATCCCTGCATTCTTGGTACAGATCCCCCTCAGTAATAGGGTATTATCCTTGTGATGAATTATTATAATCTCTTTGCTTATATTTTATTTAAAATTTTTGGCTCTATATTCATTAGGGACATAGGTCTATAATTTTCTTTCTTTATTTTGGCTTTTGCCAGTTATGTATCAGCACCATATTTTTATGATTAAAAAGAATTTGGAAGGACTCCTTCACCAATATTCCCAAATAATTTACATAGTATTGGAATTAATTGTTCTTTAAATATTTGGTAGAATTCACTTGTAAATCCATCTGGATCTGGAGATTTTTTTCTTAGGGAGTTCATTCATGGCTTGTTCAATTCTTTTTCAGAAATGTGTATTAAGTATTATATTTCCTCTTTTTGATCTTGGCAATTTGTATTTTTTTCAAATTTTCATCCATTTCACTAAGATTGTCAGATATATTGGCATACAGTTTGACAAAATAGTTCGCAATTATTGTTTTAATTTCCTCTTTATTAATGGTGAATTCGCCCTTTTCATTTTTGATACTGGTAATTTGGTTTTCTTCTTTCTTTTTTTAATCAGATTAAACAAAAGTTTCTCTATTTTATTGGGGTTTTTCTTAAAAGCACCTCTTAGTTTTATTTATGAGTTCAATAGTTTTCTTAATTTCAATTTTATTAATCCTTTGATTTTCAGAATTTTAAATTTGGTATCTCAATGGAGATTTTTAATTTGTTCTTTTTCTAGCTTTTTTAGTTGCATGCGCAATTCATTGATCTCCTATTGCTCTATTTTATTCACTTAAGCGTTTTGAGATAGAAAATTTCCCGTAAGAAATGCATTGTTTACATACTATAAGTTTTGATATGCTGTCTCATTATTGTCATTCTTTTGGACAAAGTTAGTGATTGGTTCTATGATTTATTGTTTGACCAATTCATTCTTTAGGATTAGATTATTTAGTTTCCAATTAATTTTTATTCTGTCTTTCCATGGCCCTTTGTTACATGTAATTTTATTGCATCATGATCTGAAAAAGATGTATTCCATATTTCTACCTTTTCTGCATCAGATTGTGAAGTTCTTACAGACATGTTCTTATGTGTATGGTTAATTTTTTGTGTAGGTTCCATGTGCTGCTGAAAAAAATGTATATTCCTTTTTATCCCCATTCAGTTTTCTTTAGAGGTCTACCCTATCTAACTTTTCTAAGATTTTATTTACCTCCTTGACTTCTTTCTTATTTATTTTGTGGTTAGATTAATTTAGCTCTGAGAGAGGCAGGTTGAGGTCCCCCATTAATATATTTTGCTCTCTATTTCTTTCTGTAACTCCCTTATCTTCTCCTCTAAGAATTTGGATGGTATACCACTTGCTGCATATATGTTGAGTAATGATATTACTTCATTGTCTATGGTACCTTTTAGCACAATGTAGTTTCCTTCTTTATCTCTTTTAATTAGATTTATTTTTGCTTTCAATATGTCTTAGATCAGGATTTCTACCCCTGCTGTTTGTTTGTTTGTTTTGTTTTGTTTCCCTTCAGCTGAAGCATAATATATTTTGCCCCAGCCTTTTACCTTTACTCTATGTGTATCCATCTCTCCATTTTAAAGTGTATCTTCTAAACAGCATATTGTAGTTTTGTTTTGTTTTGTTTTTAATCCACTCTGCTATCCACTTTAATTTTATGGGAGAGTTCATCCCATTTATATTCACAGTTGTGATTTCTAACTTTGTCTTTCTCTCCATCCTATCCCCCCATTTATGCTTTTATTTCTCCTTTCTCCCTTTCACCCCTGACTAGTGTTTTGCTTCTGACAATCACTTTCCTGAATCTACCCACCCTTCTATCAGGTCCCATCCATTTTATTTCCCCTTTCCTCTTCTTCCTTCCCTTTTGCTTTCCTTTCTATCCACCTCCATCCACTTTTTCCCCCTTTCCCTTCCTACTTCCTACATAGTAAGATATATTTCTATATCCAAGTCACTGTGTATGTTAATCCCTCTTTGAGTCAGATTGGATGAGAGTAAGGTTCAAACAATGCTAGCCTCACTCCCTTGTTTCCCTCTACTTTAACATGTCTTTGCACCCTTTCATGTTATATGATTTACCATTTTCTGTCTCCCTGTCTTTCCTTTTCTCTCAGTACAAACATTTTTTTTACCTCTAATTATTTTTATCATCACATCAAAATCAACTTATACCCCCTATGTAAAGCCCTTTGTAAATTTCATAATTATGATATAGTTTTCAAGAGTTACAAGTATCATCTTCCCATGTTTATCCTTACCGAATAGCATGTTTGTTGGTTTTTCATTTCCTGTTTGCCTTTTTACCGTGGGCTTTTTTTTTTTAGCCTTGTATTTGAAGATCAAATTTTCTGTTGAGCTCTGGTCTTTTCATCAGGAAGGTTTGGAAGTGTATTTCATTGAATGTCTGTCTCCTCCCCCGAAAGACTATGCTCAGTTTTGTTAGGTAGTTGATCCTTGGTTAAGCTCCTTTGTCTTATGGATTATCATATTCCAAACCCTCTGATCTTTTAATGTAAAAGTTGCAAGGTCCTGCACAATCTATTTCTTTCTTTCTGCTTGCAGTATTTTCTCCTTGACCTGATAATTCTGGAATTTTGTTTCAATCTTCCTTGGTGTTTTCAATTTGTGATCTCATTAAGGAGGTGACTGGTGGATTCTTTTGATGACTGTTTTATCTTTTGGTTCTAGGATCTCAGAGCAGTTTTCCTTGATGATTTCTTGAAAGATGCTGTCCAGGCTCCTTTTCTGATCATGACTTTGAGGTAGACCAATAATTATTAAATCATCTCTCCTGGATCTATTTTCCAAGTGACTTGTTTTTCAAGTGAGGTGTTTTAAGTTTTCTTCTATTTTTTCATTCTTTTGATTTTGTTTGACTGATTCTTGATGTCTCATAGAGTCACTAGCTTCCACTTGCCCAATTCTAATTTTTAACAAATTGTTTTCCTCAGTAAGCTTTTGTACCTCCTTTTCCATTTGTCCAATTCTACTTTTTAATTTATTGTTTTTTTAGTGTACTTTTTTCCATTTTGTCGGTGTATTTTTAAAGAAATTGTTCAATTTTTCTTCTACCTCTCTTTTTTGACTTTTATGATTCTTCTTGAGCTCTTCCAAAAAGGCTTTTTGGTTTTGAGATCAGTTCATATTCTCCTATAAAGTTTCAGATGTAGGTATACTGACAATGTTGTGTTTTCCTGAATTTGATTTTTGATCTTCCCTGTCACCCAGAAACTCCTCTATCATCATTGTTTTTCCTTGTTTCTTTTTGCTCATGTTGTTTGCTTTTTTTCTGGCTTTAAAAGTTGATCTCTGCTTCTGGGGGTATTGTTCTAGGCTTCTTGTGTTTGTGCCTAGGGACCTGTTTACTATTTGGCTGAGGTGGGGCTTGCTGTTGGTTTGCTGGGACTCCTCCCATCTTGTGCTGGTCCTCTTCAGCCACAGCAAGAGGGTATTTTCCCATTAATCCCCCTAGTCTCTCAAGCTGAAAGACTGATGCACCTAGTCTTTCTGCTGCTTCCACTATTTCAGCTTTTTTCCTAGGACTATATTCTCTGTTTTTCAAGGTCATTAAGGATGAGTAAGAGCAACTTTCTAAGCTTATTCTTAACCCCCAGAAGTCAAAATAGGTGACTTTCAAACATTTCATCTGTGGGCTGATATTTCCAGAAGTAGCCTCTGCCACTGCCACTGCTGCTTCTAATTTAGACACTCCCAAGGCCTACTCCTGGTTTGCTAGGGCCAGGGCTGTATAGGCACACCCTGCCCTGAACTGTGCTTCTCTCTTACTCAGTTCCAACAGACTCCAATTGTATTTTTTAAAGACTTCATTTTTTTCAGTCAGTTTTTGTCCTCCCTCCTCCAAGACGTTGAATCTGTCTTGTATATTTCTCATTTTTTTCCCCCATTTTTCTTCTACCTCTTCTATTTGACTTTCAAAATCCTCACTGAGCTCTTCCAAGAAAGCTTTTGGGGCTTGGGACCATTTTGTATTTCGTTTTGAGGTTTTAGCTGTAGGTATATTGCCAATATTGTTCTCTCCTGAGTTTGTGCTTTGATCTTCCCTGTGATCATAATAATTCTTTATGGTCAGTGTTCTTTTCTGCTTTTTGCTTATTTTTCTTTGCCTGTTACCTGGTTTTTAAAGTTGAGCTCTCCTGCTGGAGTAAAAAGGTCAGTGTACCAAGGTTCTTATTCTGGGGGCCAAGGACCTGGTCACTGGCTTCATGTGCTGGGGCCTCAGGTACTGGTAGCTGGAGGCTGTGTCTAGCCCCTTACCTGGTACTAAAATGGTTTAACAGTGGTTGTGTCTGGCACCAGCTGAGACCAGGTGAGGTTTTCCTGCATTTCTTGGGGGATACCCTTAAATACATGTAGTTCTGGCCTCTGGAGGATGCCAGCCTACCTAGCTGGAGGATGCCTGCTTACCAAGAGCCATGGAGGCACTAGTAACAGGGTAGGGTGCTGGGCTACTTCAGGGTGTCTGCATATGTGGGGCTGCACTGAAACAAGGGAACGTTCAGCATCTGGAAGATGCCTATCTTCCTGGGGCTGCAGTGAAGAATGCAGTGCTAGCTGGAATACATGGTGATTATCCAAGCTGGAGTCTGCCAGTTCCCCTGGTCATGCTAAGGCATGTGGAGGGATCCTAGTGTTGGTATTTGCCTGCTCCACTACCCTGGGGCAAAGGAGTTCCTGCGTTTGCTGGGATGCCTCCTGTCCCTTTTTACTTGAGTTAAATGGACCTTTCTTGGCTATCTTCCAATTTTTCCAGTTCAAGAGACCACCTCTCTTTGTCTCTCCACTGTCTCTGCTTTTCCAGGTAGAGTGAGAACAATTCACTGCTTACTCTACCATCTTGGGTCCTGAAGTCTATGTTGTTTTTTCTTTAAAATCTTTGTTTGATATGACACTCCATGCACTCTGTGTTCTAATGGAGGAAAAGCTACTCATTGATCCTTGGCTTTACACAATCTTTTCCATCTCCAGTATTGTTCCCATGCCTGGAACATTCTGCTATGTTTACACTGGAGAAAGAAAAACCTTTCTCTTCTTTCAAGTCTAACTTTCAGTAGGAATGCCTTCATCAAGTCTTGCCTAATATCCACAGATGAAAGCCATATTTCCCTCTTCAAATCTGCCCCAACAATCTTCCTACATCTATTGTTAGCCCTTTTGTAACAGATTTATTTACATGTATCTTAGCTTCTCATTAAGAGTATACTGTCTCAGGGTGGGGAACATGTTGCTTTCATCTACTGTACCTATTTCCTGTACCTATCACAATGTCACAACCAAACATTTAAAGCACGAAATCAGGTGCTTTAAAATATTTGCTTTTCAGATGATATGGACCTGTATTTTCCTATTAATTAAGTACTAAATAATTTATAAAGTATCATAGAAGTAATAAAATAGAGGGAGAATTAAGATATTTACTCTTCGTTATTTTTTCCACTGTTGATTTCATTTCCTAATTTAAAAATTATTTCTTTCATAAATTGGAGACTATAATTCTAAAGTTTTGCTTATACTTAATAGAATGTATTTTTTCTCCTTGTGTGCTTATCCCTATACTACTTTTCTTCAATAATTTTTAGTTTTGAAATTCTGTTTTATTTTTTGTTCTTGTATTATAGATTTGAGAGAGAATAAAGGGATATGTATGTATATTCAATGACTCATGTCACAGTAATGACAAACATTTGTTATAGAACCTGGAAATTTATTGAATTCTTTCTATAGTTAGGCATAAATTTTTTCATTATTTTCAGTGCTTTAAAAAATGTGAAAAACTTCCCTAGGTGGGTAGAGGAGGGTTACAGAGACAAAGAAGTTTTATCCTGAGGTTTTTATATAGAACTGGGACAAAGCAACTGACTTGCTAACCTTTATGCAAGTGAAATATTGCCTCTTTAACTCCACTCAGTGACTAAGGAACAATTTCTACTTCATTCCTGAGAATGTTGCTCACTGGATCACCAAATGAGTTCAAACATTCTCTATTAAGATGCTATTGCCACTCAGTCTCTTTCGTGTTTCCTTGAAAAAAACTATAAACAGGAGGGAATAAACAAGTAAAATGCTTGTTATTTCCTTGTGAAAGAAAAAAGAAAGAGTATAAAATTCTTTTGTTGTTTTTTGTTTCGCATGAGGTAGAGAAAATTTAAAACAAAGTTATTGGCCTAAGTACTAAGCCTGAGTGCATTTGCATTTAATTGCTGTGCAGTGGAAATAGAATTGAATTGGAGTCAGAGAAAACTGGATTAAATCTCACCTCTCCTAAATTATTGCCTGTGTTACCTTGGGTAAGTCACTTCATTGGGGGAAAAGGCATTCATTTCCATCATAATAAAATTAAGTAGTTGGACTAAATAATACTAAAAGTGCCTTTCAGCTCAAAATCTTTGATCCTATGAATATTTTATTCCCTAAGAAAGAAAACATGCTCAATTTTTTCCTCTTCTGAATAATTTATATCAAAAGGAAAGTGGCTTATTATTTCAATGATTTTTAGAGAAGATCTGGGGAGGGGGCAGAGCTAAGATGGTGGCGTAAGAGCAGCAACATATCACAGCTCTCACATAGCCACCGAAAAATACCCATAAAATATGACTCTAAACAAATTCTAGAACTCCCAAACACACACAAATATACTTTCCACTAAAGTCAGCTCGGCTACACAGAATCATCTCAGCCCTGTGAGCTGAAAACCAGCCTAGCCTGAAACGATGGCTCTGCCCTGGAGGTGGCTGTATGAGAGTAGCTGAGCCCTGGCTGGAGATTCAGGAAAGCGGATCTGTGGCAGCTGTGGCAACATCCAGAATTAGATTAGTGAAGCTTGGCATAATTGGGGGAGGAAAGCAGGTCTGGCCAAAATGCCCCCAGGGCAAAGAAGCGGGAAGCGAAGGTTTTGCACCCTCCTCCACACTGCCACTTCAGAGCTCCTGGGCTGCAGACTGCAGGAGGACCAATCGATTGTTCAGAGGCCAAGTACTCTCACGTTGAGTGGCCTGGATCCAGAACGCAGTCTTGGGCACTGGTCTTGGTTTTTTTTTTTTTCAGTGAGCTGGAGTGAGGGAGGGACCCAGGAGCCTCATAAGAGCTCTGGCAGCTGGGAAAACCCCAGCAATTTGAGGCAGAGCTTTCCCCTCTGGAAGCAGAGTTCCACAGAGATTAAAAAAAAAAAAACACAGACTGACCAACCATGAATAAGAATAAGCATAAGAAGCAAAGTAAGAACAGCAACCAAACCCCAGATTCCTTCTCTGGGGAAAAGAAGGGTCAAGGCAGAGAGCGGGTGGAGGACAGCACAGCCAGAGCTCACCCACCAAAAGCTTCCAATAAACATGAAGATTGCCTTAAAGCTAGAGATCAGCTGAAGAAGGATTTTGAAAACCAAATGAGAGAACTGGAAGAAAAATGGGGAAGAGAAATAAGAATATTGCAAGAAAATCATGAGAAGAGTCAGCAATCTGACTGAAGAAATTAACACCTTAAAAAATAGATTAACTCAAATGACAAAAGAGGCCCAAAAAGCCAATGAGGAGAAGAATGCCTTAAAAAGTCAACTTTGCCAGATAGAGAAAGAATCTCAAAAGCATTCTGAAGAGAATAACTCCTTCAAAATTGGAGTAGAGCAAATGGAAGCAAATGACTTTATCAGAAAACAAGATACTATCAAACAGATCCAAACAAATGAAAAAAATAGAAGGCAATGTGAAATATTTCCTTGAAAAAACCACTGACCTGGAAAACAGATCCAGAGAAACACCTTAAAAATGATTGGACTACCAGAAAGCCATGAACAAAAAAAGAACTTAGAAAGTATCCTTCAAGAAATTCTCAAGGAAAATTGCCTGCATATTCTAGAACCAGAGGGCAAAATAGAACTTGAAAGAATTCACCGAACACCTCTTGAAAAAGATCCCCAAGAGAAAACTCCTAGAAATATTATAGCCAGGTTCTGGAATCCCCAGATCAAGGAGAAGGTATTGCAAGCTGCCAGGAAGAAACAATTTGAATATTGTGGAAACACAATCAGGATAACCCAGGATCTAGCAGCTTATACATTAAGAGATCGAATGGCCTGGAATGTGATATTCTGGAGATCAAGGGTGCTTGTATTAAAACCAAGAATCACCTACCCAGCAAAATTGAGTTAGAGTGTTCCAGGGGAAAATATGGTCATTCAGTGAGGTGGAGGACTTTCAAACATTCTTGCTGAAAAAACCAGAACTGAAAAGAAAGTTTCACACTCTAACACAAGAAGCATGAGAAGATAAACATGGAAAAGAAATCATAAGGAAATTATCAAAGATGAACTATTTACATGACAACATGCAAAAGTGACAATTGTAACTGATGAAACTTTTCTCAGTTTGAGGATAGAGGAAGGGAATACAAATGTATATATACATATAAATACACATATATTTATATAAGAGGGTTTACATATGCATACAAGCACATATCTGAGCATATGTATAAATGAATCCATAGAGGGCATAAGATCAATTGAATAGGAAGGGACAATATTCCAAATGGTGAAATCCTGAGGTGAGAGAGGATTAGAGTGAGAGGAGACAGGGAGAGTCAGAATGGGGTTGAGCATCTCATGGAAGAGGCAAGAGATAATTCTTCCAATAGAGGGGGA
>CM053592.1:57675037-57695938 GCA_028646515.1 Pseudochirops corinnae
AGAACAGGAAGGCAAAAGGCAAAGAGTCAACCTTACTCTCACTGAATCTGGCTTAGGGAAGGAATGACATAAACTCTAAACTGGGCATCTTGCCACATAGAAGAGTAGGGGGAAGGGAGATGAGAGGTGAGGTGATGGAGGGGAGGGCAGGGTGGGGGGGAGGGTTGATGAAAGTGCACACTTCTGTAGAGGGACAGGGACAGGGTAGAGAGTGAATGGGGGGACAGTATTGGAAGAAGGGGCATGTAATCAGACTCTCACAATATGCTCACTGTGGAGAGGTTCTGCATAATCACACATGTTCAGCCTGTATTTGATTGCTTGTCCTAACAGTGGGGGTGGGTGACGAGGGAGGAAGGGAAAGAATCTGGAATTCAAAGTTCTATAATAAAATGTTAAAAAAAAAATTTTACATATATATATACACACACACACACACACACACACAATTATTATTATTACTACTATTAACTACATCCAACTGGAACTTGAGATGCACAGACACTGTGGTTGGGAGATCCATCCTGCCCTACCGAAAAGTCAGAAGGGTGAGGGGGTAAGACATAGGAGAGAATAAATTGGGGGAGGGGGGTACATTGGGATGGCTGTTTTGGGGTGGTGGGTAGGAGAAAGATGGGGAGAAATTTTGTAACTCAAAATTTCATGGAAATGAATGATGTAAACTAAAACAAAATAAAAAAAATAAAATCAGATCTATTTTTGCTTTTGCTTTGTCTGAGATTAGGATTGCTAACCCTGATTTTTTTTAACTCTAGCTGAAGCATAATGTATTCTGCTCGAGCCTTTTACCTTTACTCTGTGTGTATCCCTCTCTTTCAAATGTGTATCTTGTAAACGACATATTGTAGGATTATGGTTTTTAATCAATTCTGCTATTAACTTTACTCTGTGTGTATCCCTCTCTTTCAAATGTGTATCTTGTAAACGACATATTGTAGGATTATGGTTTTTAATCAATTCTGCTATTAACTTCCATTCTATGGGAGCGTTCATCCCATTCACATTCACAGTTATAGTAACTATCTGTTTCTCTCCATCCATTTTCTCCCCACCCCCCACCCCATTTATGCTTTTCTCTCTTCTTTCTCCCTTTACCTCCTCACTATAATTTTACTTTTGACTACAGCCTCCCTCCATCTGCAATGTCTTCTATCCCCCTCCCCTTTTCTTTCCCCTTTCACCATTTACTTCCTATAGGGTATGTTATATTATATTATATTATATACTCAGGTATATAACTGAATATCCTATTCCCTCTCTGAGCCAAATATGATGAGAGTGAGGTTCAAACAATGCTCATCTCCCTTCCTTCTTTCCCTCTAGTCTATCAGGTCTTTATGACTCTTCGTGTTATGTTGTTTTTTCTTTTCTGTCTCATCCTTTCCTCTTCTGCCAGTATAATTCTTTTCATCACTTAGATTTTTTTATTATCACATCAAAGTCAACTTATACCCATCCCCTCTGTCTGTGAATACCCTTCTAAACATCATAATAAACATATATTTCCCAAGGGTCACAAGTATCATCTTCCTTGTAGGCATATAAACAGTTCGTTTTTATTGAATTACATGTGTTATTTTATTTTTCTTTCCTCTTTAGCTTTTTATGTTTCTCTTGAATCTTGTATTTGAATATTGAATTTTCTTTTGATCTCTGGTCTTTTCGTCATGAAGGTGTAATTGTCCCCTATTTCATTGAATATGCATCTTCTCCCCTGAAAGTTTATCCTCAATTTTGCTGGGTAGTTTGAGTCCCTTACAGTAACACATCACCTTTGTAAAAATCATGGGATTTTTTAAATGAAAATTTTGGTTAGAAAATGAATATTGAATGTTAATATAAGCAATTAAATTTGTTAGTAGCAATTATAAGCTCTTTCTGGGCAGGATTTGCTTTTACCTTTCTTTATGTCCTCAGTTGCATGCAGAATATCTGGCACATATTAAGGATTTAATACATACTTGCTGATTGTGCAACCATTTTCATTTAAGACAATTTCAATGCATAAAGAGCCTATTATTTCAGATATTTCCTCTGTTTTCTTTTGGATACTTTGACTTCTTCTCACATGATTGTTCTTAATGTGTTCTTCATTTGCAAATCTGTTGTTATTGTTGTTTTTGCTTTGCACTATATCATATGTAGTTCCTTCCATTTTCTTTGTATAGCTCTTACTGGTTAGTAGAAATTTCATTGTACCATTTAATTTCCTTAATATATCAAAATTTATTTTAACAGTTTCTTATTGTGGGTCATTTAGCTTGCTTCTGTTTATTGTTTATTGGGTTTTTGTTGTTTTGTGCACAACTCCATAGAGTTCATAGGATGTCCATGATTATTATTTAATTTAACTCTCTGGACTATCTTGTAACATAGGTAGAGATGGGATTATCTGGAATCTAAAATTGGGAAAACAGAATTTGAGAGGATAGGCTGCTTGTTCAAGGTCACAGAGGTCATTGGGAATAGAAGTCTACTACATTCTGTTTTCTTCTAGGCAAGTAATTTGACAAACTCTATTTTTCTTCTTGTGCTATTAACAGTCATTAAAACTCAAAACATAATATTTCAATGGATAGAATAATTAGCTAGACAGCAATGGGGGAAAACTAGGCAGAGGTACAATGTAAAGTAAAATTTATAGGTATTGTTTCTTCTTGTTGTTGCTGCTGCTGCTGCTGCTGTTAATGTTGTTGTTAAAAACCTAATATTTCACTGATGCCGAGGATTTCAAGTGAATAATCTCCCTATGGTAATGCATACCTATAACATGTCTATGACTCAAAGTTTTACAGTTATCTGAGTTACCTGAGGCACTGAAATGTTGTTTCTGTTAGATGCCAGAATTGAAATTAGCTCTTTCCACTTTGCACCAGACTTCTCATTATGTTATTAAGGGACCCAAAATGTCTATCTTACAGAATGTTTCAATGGACAATATTGTCTTCTTCCTTACCAGTATGATGTGGCATTTACTCAGTCATTCCCCTTTTCTCCAGGAGTTGTACATCATAATAAAATACATTGAATGGAATCATACATGATTTTAAAGGTAGATGCTGAATACTGTGAAACTTTGAATCAAGACAGGAAAAGATGTATAATTTCAAGGTATATCAATAAATGACAGTGAAAAATAGAGGAGTGGTGATATGAACAAAATAGCTATGTGACTCTGGGTAAATGTATTCACCGCTGTACCCTCAGTTTCTTTTGAAAAAAAAAAGATCCAATTGGAATAAAGACCACCTTAAGGCAATGAACAATTGCTAGGGCTTTGGTTTTCCAGTTCAATCCACTCAGGTTCCATAAGTAATTGAACAGCCCCACTTTCCATTGAAAAGGGGAATACAACTTGTTAAACTAAACATTGATACCAGGATAAAAAGAATGTTGTTTATTGTATTACTTCATGATTCACCTATTACAGATCTTCTTATCATCAATAATTATCTAAGGTATGACTGTGGATTTGACCATCCTGTTAAGAAACTTGAAAAATTGTAAATGATTTTTTTTAATAGCTTGTTTGTTAAACTAGAAACCCTAGTTTCTAGCCTATAACCCAAAGTCAATTCTCCATTTGCAAACAATATACTATAAAGAGAATATTTTTATGAATTTATGCTTAGAAGATTTAGCAAATTTTCAGGAAAAAGAAATAAGAACAAATTTATACCATTTCTTTAACTTGCTATATGATTAATATATTTACATATATGAATATCTCATAAGATAGTAATGTAATATATAATATATGTAAATATAATTCAGTGTTGTGGAAACACAGAATATTTCTAATATGAAATCTCCATTGGATAATCAAAAAGGGGAGTGGGCAAAACTCACTGGGTGGAATAGTCAATATTGGTTTGTTTGTTTGTTTAAATACCAGCACAGAAAATACAATAATAGAATTTAGAAATAAGGAGATGCTCATTGCTCTGTGTGCTTACTTCTGGATATTATGATGTAAGAAGGAAATGAGATGGCTTGAGGGCAATGGAATATCATTGTGCCTTAAGAAATGGTGAAAGGAATGGTTTCAAAGAAACCTGGAAGACTCATATGAACTGATGCAGAGTGAAGTGAACAAACCAGGAGAACATGTTGGAGAAGCATTACTGAAAGAATTAAGAACTCTGATCAATACAATGACCAACTATAACTATAAAGTGATTATAAAGCATGTCACCCTACTTCTCAAAGAGAGGTGATAGATGCAAGATGCAGAAAAAAAACATTTTTTTAAAAGATGACCAGCATGGGTATTTGTTTTGCTTGACTATGCATATTTGTTGCTAGCCTCTTATTTTTATTTTTATTTTCCACTGGGGGGCAAGGTGGGAAGGAGAAAGAAAATAGATTTTTGTTCATTATATTCAAAAATAGATCCTAAAAACTGGGCATTTAGAGGGGAAATAAATTTTGGCATGTAGGAAGCATCATTTAAATTCAAAGAGGTATGGGAAACAGCATGTTGGTTTTAGGAGACAGTTTGGTAAAAAAAAAAAACTGACTATATAACAACCTTGCTCAAAAATCTTCCCTTCTTCAGGTTAATCATACAGAATCTATTATAGAAAGGAATGAGAAATAAATTTGGGGAAAAAAAATAGGGTGGAAGCAGACTATAGAAATACTTTAGTTCAGCCTGAAAATCTGTATTTTATCCTGAAGACAACAGGATATCCCTGAAGCTTTTGGACTAGGAGAGTAATAAGTTAAGGTCTATGCCTCTGGAAGATTATTCTGCTAGTTCTGTGAAGGGTGAAATGAATAATATCAGTCAGCACGCAATTACAGTGAGGTAAGAGGTGATGAGGACATAAGCTATGATGGTGGCAATGTGAATGGGTCAGATGCAGGAGGGGATATGGAATTGCAAGAGGGACTTGGCAAATGTTTTTGTGTAGAGGGAAAAAGAGAAAATAAGGAAATTTGGAGAGGAGAAAATTCAAGGAATATACTAAGATTCTGAACTAAGCTAGTTAAATGATGGTATGGTCAACTCAAATAGAAAATGCCATTAAATCTTTTCTCTTCCTGACCCTGGCTCCAATATTTCCACTGTTGTCTTTCATGCTTGTCTTGTCTTGTTTTGTTTTTTATTTAGCTTGTGCCTGTGCTTTTGTTCATTTAGGGAACTTCCAGTGACGTAACTCTAAAAATAAAGATCTCCAACTGTTTTGCAACTTGTATACTTACTTATCTAGAGAACTGAAGGTTAGGTGATTTTTCCCAGGATCACTAAGGAAATAGGACTTTAAATACAGGGCTTCCTCACTCTGAAATCAGTGATGCTGCCCTATCACTGGCTGTTCACATAATAAATGTCCAACCTCCAAATTCTTCCAGTCTAGCTGCACTATGGTGACCACCACTGCATTAGAGAACTTTATTGTTGACTATGATGCATTGCCATTTAATGATAACTTTGACTAAAAGAAGATGTTAATTCATCTTATTGAAGAGGGGACATGACATTGGTGATATGTCCAAGTAACATATTTTCCTGTAGTTAGACCAAGGGCATGAGGATATTGAAATTTGTGATTGTGTAGCTGGTTTAAAACTAGGAGGGAAGATACCCATTCATTATATTATATTCATTCTACAAAGGATAATAAATATAAATTATAGTTTTATGAAGTAAGTGGGAGCCTACAAAGTGCATTTATGGTCAGTGTTAAAGAGTTCAGAGAAAATCTTTCTAAGCAGTGTACTTCCTTTGAGTCAGAAGGTCTCCTTCTAAGTACTCTTAGAGATTTTTCATGATTAAAACTAAGGAGAGTACATGCTTCTTAACGTGGGTCATAGCTTACAACCCATGTAAAGTGCTCACTCTGTTGTTTCACTGTGTGCTAAGGTTAAGAGATCTATTTCATGTCTATTAAGAATAAGAAAAATGGCTACTTTGGGTTGAGTTGGGACCCTAGCCAATATCTACAGCATTTTGCCACCACGCCTCAACTGCCATATCACCCTAGAACATTCCTCACCCTGGAAATCAATCAGCCCCTGTGACCTTCTCATCCTTGAGCAACCTGCTCAAAATGGCAACTTCTTTCTTTCATTGGTGAGTTCCTCCTGAGGCTTCCATTCTGCGGAGAAGGCCAGGACCACCGAACTTCATTCCTATCCCTGCTTGGCACCAACTTTTGAACCAATTATGTTCCAAAAATTCATTGTTAAATAGGAGATTTTGGATGTGGGCCACATTTACTTGTATAAATAAAATTATAAATGATAGTTTTGGCTCAAGAAAAAAAGTCACACAATTATTTTCAAATTCACAGAAAAGAATTCTGGTTATTTACTGAACTGTTTTCCAGGATGATGGCAAAAATCTAGCCATAATAATTTTCCATTTTCTGAAACATAATGATTTTTAAGCAATTATCAATAGATGTCTTCCAAACAAACAACTTTTCAATTCATGCATTCTTATTGGTATGCTTATCTCAAAGGTCTTTTTGAAAAATACAACTTCTAGAGTCAAGCCATCTTTGAAATTTTCTCAGATTTACTTTGAGATAGTCTTATAAACCTAGAGATGCTAGCACACCTAGGGTTCTTTGTTCTGTCTTTTTATAACACATTGGCTTTAAATGTTTTCACATAGCTGTCTTTTAATCACTTATGATTTGTGTATCAGTACATAACAGCGTACATAAAACACACATCTTAGTTCTTTTTCTTTTCTTTTTATTCCATTTACCCAAGGCACCTCATGACTCTTTATTGCAGCCCTTAATGACATAATCTTTTTTTCCCTCTTAATAGTATTTTATTTTTTCCAATCCAATAATACTGACCTTGATCTACAAGACAAGGCAACAAAGCATTTGTTAACCACTTACAAACTACCAAGCACCATGCTAAGCACTATGGATATACACATAAGAAGAAAGACAATCGGAGACTCTGTGAGTTTACGTTCTAATGGAGAAAGACACACAAAGGAGAGCTGAAAAGTTAGGGGAAAAGGGAAGGTACCAGTAAATGGGCATGGTTTCAAAGTTCACAAAACTCAGAAGCCAAGCAGGGACAGGAATGAAGTTCAGTGATTCTGGCCTTCTCCTCAGAATGAAAGCCTCAGGAGGAAATCACCAATGAAAGAAAGAGGTTGCCATTTTGAGCAGGATGCTCACGGATGAGAAGGTCACAGGGGCTGATTGATTACCAGGATGAGGAATGTTCTAGGGTGATATGGCAGTTGAGGCATGGTGGCAAAATGCTGTAGATATTGGCTAGGGTCCCAACTCAACCCAAAGTAGCCATTTTGACAGATACTGACTCTAAGACCCTGGGCAAGCCACTTGATAATTTAACCTCACTTTACTCATCTCTAAAATACCAGTATCTCTTATGTCACAGGAGTATTGTGAGGGTAAAATGAAATAATGTGTGTAAAGTGTTTTAGAAACCTTAATGAACTCCATAAATTATTGTTACCACTATTATTACTGTTATATTTGAAGTTTTCTCAATGGGGGCCAAAAGGAATTGTCCAGTGACTCTGTGGGTAATGGGAAGGGAAGACTTTTGGTGACAACTTAATCCAGATGGTTTTGCTATAGAGAGTATTAATGATGTATGTTGGAAGAAATGGAATAGCATTAGCTATTTCTCTGTGAGAAAGTATCTTAAGTGAAAATAAAGCAGACACTGTTTATAATCATTTTTTTTTCGTTTTTGTGTTGCATTTCCATTTATATTTCTTCTCAGGACTGTTTTTGATTACCTTTCACCAAATTTTTCATTTATCAGAATGTAACACACAACATTTCTTTGGTGCCTTGTTATTATATAAAAGTTGTCCTAGTTTCTTAAAGCACATGCCAGCAGAGAAAAAGTTCAGTTAGGTACCAAAGTACTAGTTAGGTACCACTGGACTCTGAGGCCAGTCCCTGCAAAGGGCTACATATATATTGTTCAAGGAGTAGCCTAATTAAGTGAATAATGACATTATCATTGGGTTGGCCATCAGGCAATGGTTTGGTTTGGTTTTATTTTGCAAGTGGAGAGATGAAAAAGTAATAACATTTTCAAACTAGAGAGAATTATAATAGGAACAAGTTGGATGAAATTGATGAAATCATAGATGCATGGAATAGGAGAATGTCAGTTGAGTCTTATTCTTCTCTACCATAAGGTGTTTTCTGGATCATAGCCCTTCTAGGGGTAATTTTGGTTGGAAACTTACCACGATGTTCTATGACAACTCCAAACTATGAGTTTACCTCACATACATATTGGAAGCATATAATTTTATAACTTCTCCTTGGATAAGATACATGAAAGACTCATCAGAAATAGAATTTCACATTCTTATATTGCATTTCTATTGTGCTTATCAGTTGGCAGGCTTAGATCGTATTTTTGTGGGGCAGATAGAGTGTGATTAGAAATTATATGGTATAGTGGTAAGAGATTTCGTTGACCATAGAAACAGAAGAACTAGGTTTGAATCCCAGCTCTGACATGAAGATTAAGACTTGGAAGAAACTTCAAAAGACATCTAATTTAGTAATCTCATTTTAGAGACAAAGAAAACAGAAGCCTGTGGATTTTCAACAACTTGCACAATTTTCCCTAAATATTAAGTGCCAGAGTGTGAACCACGGAAAAGTGACTTAGTCAGCTATCACTTATTTAACACCTATCATGTTCCAGGCACTGTGATAAGAATAGAGGATCCAAAGAAAGGCAACACACACACACACACACACAAACAAACACAAATCCCTAGTCCCCTACTTTAAAGAAGTTCAGTCTACTGGGGGAGACAACATGCCAATAACTATGTACAAACAAGATAAATCGGTGATAATCTGAGAGACAGAGAAAGAGAGAAACAGAGAGAGAGACAGAGACAGAGACAGAGAGACAGAGACAGAGAGAGACAGAGACAGAGGGAGCAGGAGGGAGGGGGAGGGAGAGAGACAGAGAGATGGAATAATAGCATCCTTTATCTAATTATTATCAAGTAAAGGAATGTCAGAGTTCATTAACAGAAATACAGAACACTTGTAGGTGATAATAAGCTCAAGGACATGATCACTCTGTACATAGCTTTGGTGTAGTAGAGGAGTAGGTTATGGAAAATAAGTAAGTTTAAAAATTGAAAGGTTAGGGTATTTGAAAAATAATCAGTAAGTATAAAGACTGCTAGTTTGTGTGCAGGAGTTGGGAGGAGGGACTATGAGTAAGGCACTAAACTCGTTAAGGAAGGAAGGACAGTATGCTGGAGGTAGACAACAGCTACCAGAATCTTAATTGGATGATCAACATGAATTTAATGAACCTTGGAGGTTACTGAGTAATAGTGGTTTTGTCATTTTCCTTTTGTTTGTCATCAGTTTCCTTTTCTACCCTTCAATTATGAGGAGGGTCCCCCCTCCACTGGGGCTGTAAGTTCTGCTGTGTTAGTGCTCCTCCTCACCCTGGGACTACAACTCATAACTGTGCTCTGGAACCAAGTATGGAAAAAACAGCAGAGTACTGCCTGGGTGCTAGCAGAAAGACCCCTGTAATCTTCTGACCAGCTGTTTGACCCCATTACCATTGATCTGAGAGCTCTGGAAAGTCACTGCGGCTGCTGCTACTAACTTAGTTCACTCCCAAGGCTTGTTCCTGGCTTGCTGGAGCTGGTGCCGTGCTGGTACAACCTGTACTTGACTGTGTTCCACTCTCACTCAGGTGCAACAGACCTTTCCTACTGACCTTCCAAGTTGTCTTGGTTTGGAAATTTCTTTCATTCTGTCTTTTTATGGGTTCTACTGCTCTAGAATTTGTTTAAAGGTATTTGGAGGGGTTTGGGAGACAGTTCAGGGAAGTCTCTGTCTTTATTCTGCCATCCTGGCTCTATGTTTCCTCAATTTGGAAATAATATGCAAACAAGCTGTTGTTTAAAGTCATGAAAGTGACTCTTCCAAACCATTCAGTTTGCTGAGAAAGGGTGTGTAGCTTGAAGAGGGCCAGTGTCATACCTTTGAGGATCACTTACTTTGAAGGGTTATGGAGAGGAACATTATAAATCACCACTTCACCATTCCTTGATAAATAGTCTTCATTAATTAGCCAAAATGTTTATCACCAGATCTCCAACGTTCTGCTAATGCATTTCTCTGAACTTGCTCATGGAACCACAGAATTTCGGATATGAAAAGTACCCCAGAGAACATCTAGTCCAGTCCATACGTGACCATGAATCCCGTCGACAGCAACCTTAGCCTTCTCTAGAAAACTTAGTAAATGGGAACTTACTACTTCCTAAAACAGTTCAATCCACTTTGATTCATCTCATAAAACAGACAATAAATATATCGCCTACATAGTTGTTTGTATATTGTCTCTCCTTGCCTTTCTTTATATTTTCATTACTTAGCACAGTATTTGGCACATAGTAAGCCAGTAAGCCTAACTAACAATGTTGATGGACCGTTACCTGAAGATTTTTTGAGCTGGTAGAACTTGTGATCGTTTAGGAATATGTCTTCACATCTTCCCACCTTTATCAGCCATTGGAGTACAGCCTTAGTAGAGAAAGAGTTACACCATGTCCAGTTGTCACACTATTAAATCTTCTACTAAAACCCTATTTCCCACTGTGATTAGATATGATTCATCCCAGAGAGCTGTTGGTGACTTTGCCCTTTCAGTTAGTATTTTACTCTGATAGAAGGAAGGAATCAATAAGGCTTTGTCAAGTCGCTGGTCTACATAATTATTTTGCTTGTCCAAGGCTCACTGTTAGAGCTAAATAGACAATGTTGGTATATCTTACATTTGAGAGATATGGATTTCTAAAATAAATCTATCTTAAATTACATTTAGATCTCTGAAACTCAAACTGAAGAAAACAGTAAGGTAGGATGCATATTAAATACATGAATATTAGTTCACATCTATAGTATTTGACAAATGGATTGGTGAGACATAACACAGGTTTATATATGGATTGTGATGCATTTACTGTTCTTCCATTTTAATATGAATAACGTATTTCCTTTGTCATATTGTTAAGTATCTGGTTACATTTACATCTCTAATTTGCCATTATTTTGAATTTTTGTGTAAGTTTGTATAAATGGAAGCACATTAGTGAGTCATAAGTAGGGTTAGTATATTTCCTTATATCAGAGTTAACCCTATGACCCTGAGAGAGTTTGAGACAGAGAGATAGGGACAGAGAGAGAGACAAGCAAAGAGAAACACAGAGAGAGAGAGAGAGAGAGAGATGGAATAATAGCATCCTTTATCTGATTATTATCAAATAAAAGAATGTCACAGTTCATTAACAGAAATATAGAATACTTGTAGGTGATAATAAGCTCAAGGACATGATGGTGGTCCTTATATGGAAATCTAGACCTGCTATGTAAGGACATCTTGGAGTGATCAGTCTAGCCCAGAGAGTTAGTAGGTATCTATGTACCTATAAGTATAAGGTACTACGGTGTGGGTAGCTAGGGCATGCACCCATATTAGAGTAAAGAAGATAAAGTGGTTTTGGTTTACAGAATTTTTAGAGAGGCAGGCATGATATAGTAGCTTGAAATCTAGGCTACATCAGGGATTCCTGTGTTTCAACCTTACCTCTGATACATATAAGCTAAATGATCCTATGTAAGTCACTGAAACAATGTCACGGGCAACTCTGTTCCCCCAAGAGTACCTTATTGGTAACTTTCAATGCTGATGATATTGTAAGACTGGTGAAAAACAAACTAGAGTCATTCTCTGCTATACCTTGAAATCCTGAAACACAAGAAAAGTCAGGAATACACATAGTAGTTCTTGCCAAACTTCTATAATTTATCTGGTAATATTTTTTTTATTCTATCAGACAGGATTCTGAATAGATTCTTCCTCTCAAACAGGCACAAAATTCATCACTGGGTTTGACTACTTGTCTATCTTCAAATTGTGAATCTTTCAAATGCAGTTTTAATTAATTCTCTCTACTGCTCATTTTTTTTTTCTGCTTTTTGGAGGGGGGAATCTCAGGGCACTTGGGGTTAAGTGACTTACCCAAGGTCACACAGCTAGTAAGTGTTAAGTGTCTGAGCCGGATTTGAATTCAGGTCCTCCTGACTCCAGGGCCATTGCTTTATTCACTGTTCCATCTAGCTGCCCCTATACTGTTCATTTTAAACAAGTGTCTATGCTAGGTGTCAAAAGTCCTCATCTATAATACCACGCTGACATAAACACATCAACTCTATTGTGGAAATATTCCTTATTTCAAGTCAATAGGTTTAATATGAGAACTAATAAAGGATTCCACTAAAGTTAAATGGAGTTCTGATTATTAGATATTTATTGAATCATCTGGGGTCAGATTTGTGATTTTGTTAGTCAGGCTTTGGTCTTCAAATCTTTTAAATAGAGCTCCTTTATAAGTAAAACAAAAACCCAGAGAATGCTATACGTTTATGTGTGTATGTGTGTGTGTGTCTGTCTTTACAGATTTTATAACTATACTACTTTGCTAACATATTTTATAAAATATAAAACATACATGAAAAATGTTAAAGTGGTCTATGACTAAAATTAACCATGAAATCTGTCCTAAAATCTTACTGCAATCTTAAGCTTTTAAAGGTTAAAGCAGCTCTAAGACTTTTGGAGTATTCTTTATTGAAGAAAAATTATTTTCTTTATCAGTGATGTGGAAAACTTGCTTGTCTAGGTCAGAGGACTTACATGATGCTTGCTAGCAGTGCACGTTAAAGTGTCAGGAGAATATAGTGGATGGTTGGAACAGGCACCAGCTAGAGAATAACTTCCTTCTCTCATGCCTCTCTGCCTGGAGAGACAAGCCTATGTCTGAGGTAATTATCAGTGTTTGAGAGTTGCTTAGGGCCACTGAGAGTGAAAAATGACGGGGTGGGGAGTTGGGGTCAGACAGTGTCTAGGTGTCAAGAGGGACTTTAGTTCAGGTCCATCATAGCAGACTCTCCATACACTATGACATACTGCCTCCTGTTATATCATTAGAAATATTAATCCATTTGGCCAGAATGAAGTATAAGGTTCTAGTGGTTCCATATAGTCCATCTTTCTCTTCTTACATTTGAGAAGAGTGAGGGTCAAATCTGAATGATTTGTCAAAGGTCACATAGATAGTAAATGTCCAAGAGAGGATTGGAACTCATCTCTTCCAACTCAAGAACCAGAATTCTTTGGTGTTTTGATCTATTGATTAAAGTTATTTCACTTAAAGTATTGTAAGCCTTAGTTTAGACTTGCAAATTTTCTGGACAGTATAAGACAGATACCTTAAAATGTCATCAGTAGTGAATGACTGTTGCCTTAGAAACTGATAATAATTGCTTAAAAAGTTTGCTTCTGTTATAGTGCATAAACATTAAAATGAGTTGTTATGTGAACATTTACTTTGGGCTACAATCATTTAGTTACTTTTTCTGGATCCTACGTGAAATATAATGAGCTCTCTAAAAGCTCCTCAGCTGTCTCAATAACCACCTAAGTGCAATAATCAAATAGGTCTGAATGTCCATAGAGATGCTAATGAATTAGAGTACAAATAAGCTTGAATTAGGTTAGATAGCCATTGAAAAACCATTGAATGAAATGACTTTTGTTGTGTGTACCATTTATGTTGAGGAAGACTAGAATTCCCTGAAGGAAAAAAAAAAAGTCTAAATGAGAAATTGTTCCTGAAAAGATAAATTGCCAGGACTTATTTATCTCTTTTTTTATTTGTAATTTCCATTTATGTTGAGATCCTTGACATTGATTAATTTTCCTAAATTTTATCTCTGGTTTCTTCATTATTCTTCACATATTTCAATGCCCATGTGATCCCACTTGATGTGGAAACCCTTCCTTGGTCCCTTTCATACATCCCTCATCTTATGCAGCTCACCCATGTTCTTTCTTAAATTTCCTGTAAAGGATCCATAGAAGCCTCTATGACCTTTTTAAAAATAATAAATCAATGATGTCTTTTTTATAATGTATTATTTTTCCCCAATTACATATTTTAAAAATTTGTCCTGGGTTAGCCGGGCAGCACATGTGCAAAGGTCAGTGGTGGTGGTCATAGTGGGTCTGGTAGACTTTGAGGATGAGAAGCAGGTGGCCTCTTTCCTCAATAACATGAAGGTGGAATGTCACTACCAGTGCTATAAGGACAAGGACCTGGACAATTGCTACAGGCTGGTAGATTTTCTAGAAGGGATCCAGAAGAACTTTGACAAGAAAGCCAAGGTACTGAAGTTAAATTGTGAAGACTACCACCACAGCAACAGCTCCTACAAACTGGGAGTGTATTATGCAATAGGGAAAAGAGAATTAGGCCAAAATTTGACAAATGCCTATGACTGTGTTTTAAAGGCTCATGAGAAATTTGGGAAGAATTCAGTAAATGCTTGTCACCATATTGGACTGCTGACCCAAGATGGGCACATCAGTAATAACAAGCCTGCCCTGGCTCAAACCTGAGACTACAATGCTAGGGTTTGTGATGGCAGCTGTGCTCCTAGCTGCTTCGATCTTAGTACCATATACTGCCAATGATCCCTGCATGTCCCCAAGGACATGGGCCTGGCTTTGAAATACTCTCTGAAAGCCTTTAACCCGGGTCACAACTGGGTCTGTGCGAATGCCAGTGGCATGTATAAACTGGGTGATGGGTCATTGAAGATGATGCTAAGGCTGAGGCAATCAAGAACAGGTCCCAGCAGCTCCACAAAGAACATCCAGCCTGTGATGTTTGGGGTGTGAGGTGATCAGCCTGTTTCTTCCCTCCTTTGGAAACATACAGACTTTCACAGGGATACACTTTTGGTGATGAAATGTGGGGTCAAAAAAAGCCTACTGTGTGTTGGACACTGGTATTGCTTGTACCAGATACTGTAGCCTGTGTTGCCCGTAAAATATTTATTTTCTTTAAAATGTCTAAATCAATATATGTACCATGGAGGCTGGGTTCTATCCAGCTCACCCAATGTGGAGGGAGCCATGAAGAGGTGAGAGGTAGGGAGAAGTAAACCAGAAGGGCCCAGAGAATCATGGAGGCATCCCACAAGTTGCTTGTTGGGGCACATGTATGAATGCAAGAGATGTGTGTGTGTATGTGTGTGTGTGTCTTAGTCCACATATGTACTTGGGTTTGCATGGTTTCCTTTGGGGGAAATTTTCTTTGTGTGAATTTGAAAATCATAAGTTGCTCGCTGTTCCCTGAGAGTAAGCCTTTGTGCCCTTCCATCTTCTGATGTCTGTCAATCATTTTTATCTCCTAGAATGATTTTTGTGGAAAATAGTGTATGGGATGAGTGGAAAACTTCTCAATTTGGACTTGTTAACTTTCCCTTCCCTCCCTCTTCCTCCATTGCTTCTGTCAATCACTTTTATCTTCCTTTGTCTGTTTTCCTGCCTTGGTGGGACCCTCCCCCGCTCTTTTCTTGCTGTCCCATTTGGGGAAGAATTTAGTGAAGTGTGCCTCTCCACTAATGAGAGTGGAGACAGTCGGGAAGTGGGCTTGACTAAGTTAAGTTATAAATTCTTGCACTGTCTTTTGTAACACACCTCTTCTCCATGATGAGTCATGGGGAAGACCTCCCTCTTCTCCAGAGAAAGAGAATAAACTCCTGTTCTTATCCTAAGAGATCTCTGTGTTTATTTTTTCACTAAATTAAGGATGAAGGGTATTTTTTATCCCAAACATAGTAATGATGTTCAGATATGATATAGTCTAAGGCAGTGGTTCTCAACCTTCCTACTGCCACGACCCTTTAATACAGTTCCTCATGTTGTGGTGACCCCCAACCATAAAATTATTTTTGTTGCTACTTCCTAACTGTAATTTTGCTACTGTTATGAATCGTAATGTAAATATCTGATATGCAGGATATATTTTCATTGTTACAAACTGAACATAACCCACAGGTTGAGAACCCCTGGTCCAAGGAGTTACCTGTCATGGTCATGCAGGTTTGAGAATAAGGACAAAAGATGTCATGCCTCACACTTCTCTGGGGACCTCACACTGGCTGACATTAAATGAAACTGATGATCCAAAGTGCCCATTTGCCTTAAATGTCCACACCCTGGATTATTGGCTGTGTAGAGAAATCATGAAATGTTCTAAAGCAAAAGATTGTAATATTTGAACTGAGCCTTTGAAATTGTGTTATGAATGAATTAATTTAATGTAAAAAATTGTCCTTTAACATTCTATATGTTCCTGGACAGCCCTTAAACTATGTCTTATTCCTGGCTTTTCCTACAAAGCTAGTCCACTTTCTTTTCTGATCCCATGTATACCTGGATGACTCTTTTATGCATGCATTATCACTAGTGATATTTTATAGTTTATTTAGATCTACTGTATTTTTCTCTGTTTCCCTTTGGATCACTAACAATTTCTCTGGCATGTTGCATAATAAATACTCACGAGCATGTTCTTAAATGAGTCCTCTTTGAATGTGATAGCTTCCTGATTGCATCATACCTCCAGACACTAGAGACTCCTTAATACAATTCACCAGCACTTGAAGTATGTGTTTAGCCTTCATAAAGGAAAAATCAAGTGTATGACAAATGTTTATTGGTCAGACTACGTTAAGAACAGTGTCACCTTTTTGCAAATCTGAAAATGCTCTGTAAACATTAGCAAGTATTATTATTGTTATTGTTGCTATTAAGCTGGTCCATTAACCTATTTCTGCTGGACATACATCACAGATGGGGGGAAAAAAAACAAACCTTTATCTAATGGAACAGAATGAGAGAAGAGAGGATTGCTGTTAGAAAAGTTTTCCCAATTCTCTAGATCAAAACCCCAACTTTTAAATTGTAAAATTCTGATGACTGCTTTAATATGCCTGTAAATCACCTAATTCCTAATTGTGTTTCTGGAAAAAGAAAGATTTTACAATTTTATGAAAATTAGTGATATGGAATAGAATAGCAGATATGAGGAGTTGAATGATCTCGTCTCATAAATATTGTTCTATAATTCTATTTTACTTTCTTTTAAAAGTTTTTTTTTGTGATGTAGAGAAAAGGTCAGAGGACAAGAAGTAAACAAATTAGATTCTAGTCCTGACTAGGCCAAGAATTATCTATATATATATTCTTAGAGGAGTTACTTTTGAGCTCCCAGATTCTTCATCTGTAAAATAAGAGGTCGGAGTTGTTAAGAATCCTTCAAATTTTAAAATTCTGATATTTACTGGCAAATTCAGCATAAGAACATTTGTGGAGTTTTCAAATTGTACGCACAGATCCTATCTTCATACTTACTGCTTGCATTCATTCTTCCCTGTTTCTGGCGAAGTTACCACAATTCTTCTGAATACTCAGATTTACAATCTGGGAGTCATTGTCGTCACTCCAGTCTAACTCCTACCCAAATCAGTTGTCAATTCTTGTCAGTTTCTCTTTAACATTTCTTGAATCTTTTTCCTATATTTACTCTGACTATAATCAGCTGAATACAGGTTATCACCACCTACCCACTGGATTATTGCAGTATCCTTGTTATTGGTCTGTCTGCTTCCAATCTCTGTTCTCTACTGTCTATCCTCTATAAAAATGTCAAATTGAAATTCCTAAAGCATAGATCTATGTCAAGTACCTCTGCTCAAGAAGACTTTAGGTTAAAATATCAATATCTTTCTTCATCACTTAAAACTATAAAAGATATAAGAAAGAAGCTTTCCTTAGTATTTGCAGAGGTAGGAGACTGTGTGTGTGTCACACATACCACATATTCAGTAATTTAAGACTTTTTGCATGAGTTGGTTAGTTTTCCTGAACTATTGTGATTTTTTTTCTTCATTTTTCTTCCTTTTTTAAGGGAGAGAAATGTGATATAAAATCAAATGGTATCAATAACATTAAACAAACAAACAAACAGACAAAAACCTCCCAGCTTCGGTTTGTTGTTCCAGAAAAAAAAAAGCATATATGTGTGTGTGTGTGTGTGTGTGTGGTGTGTGTGTGTGTGTATATATGTATATCTATCTATCTATCTATCTATCTATCTATCTATCTATCTATCTATCTATATATATATATATATTACTCCCCGTTGTCAATGTATAAAATATTATACATTTGGCCCAAACTGAATTGCTTGCTGATCCAAAAGTCTATCTCTTAACTCTTTTACATTGCTTAAACTCTTCCCCTTGCCAGGAATGGTCTTTTGTTTCGATTTCTGCCTTTTGTAAAGAGTTGTTTTCTTCTCAGGTCAAGTGCAAATCCCTGCAAAGAGTCTTAACTAATTGCCCCGATTTTAATGACTCCTCCAAATTCATGGTTTACTTCTTTTGTTTATATCCTATATTTACTCATTTTTAAATACTCCCGCCCCCTAGAATTCAACTAAATTCTTTTTAGTTGAGAATCTTAGACACTTTGGAATGGAATTTAGTAGAATTTGGACTCCTTGAAGAAAGGACTGTGTCTCACTTCCTTTTTGTATCAGTAGTGCCTGCAGTAATACCTGGCAAATGGAGGGACTTAATAAATTCTTTTTGATTAATTGATCTCCAGTACCAGAAAAATGCTTTATTATATGGTTCAAAAATCCTTGTTGATTGGTTTTTCACGCTCACACTATTCAATTCACCCAAATTCTATTTACTAGGTCTTCTGGCTAGCATATTTTTTTTCTATTTCCTTTTATTTAAATTTCTCAAAGAAATATAATGAAAGTAAAATTCCTGAATACAGAAGTAAGGTGCTTATTATCAATAGTTATTGTTTCTGTTTGTTAGGTAATAGAGGTTTCTTTGTAGTCATATTTATAGGGATACTAGAAATAAATCATGGATATCTTAGTTTAATCTGAGATATATTAAACAACACCTCAACAGTGAAATCAATTCAGATCTAGAGCAAGCTATTGATTTTTTCTTACAAATGTATGCAAAAATAAGCTGTGAGGTAAAGCTCTTGTCATTGTAGCTTCTATTCATTATCATCCTAAGAAACTTGTCCTTCCCTCTACCTTCTTTATTTCTATGGCTAAGTAGGTCCTTTATAAAGAATGCTGACCATTCTTCTTAAGTCACCATTCTTCTTAAGTCACTCAAGTTTTAAAAACTAAATTTCCATTTTTTTAAATCCCTTTCCTGACACACCAAAATTCAATAATTTGCCCACTCTTGTTGATTCTAATTCCAAAACATTTCTCAAATTTGTTCTTACCTTTCCACTTGCATGGAACTTAGATCCTAATGTAGATCTATCATCTCTCAATTCACTTACTGTACCAGATTCCTTACCAATTCCCTTTTCTCTAGCATCTCTCTCTCTAAGCTATCCTTTAGATAGTTGCTAAAATATCAACCTTAATGCATAGGTCTAACTATATTCTTCTTTATTAGTTTTGGTAATTATTGATGTTCAGAGCATACATAATTGACTGCCTTTACTCCTGGCAAGAGAGAATTAATAAAGACATGAGCCATTAGCAGAAAGGTTTATGGATTGGTGAGGCTATCCCAGCATGCAATTGAGAAACATTGCTCACAACCTTTATCACACACCTATATACTTCATCGGTCTCTTTTCATTGTTCAGTCATTTAGTCATGTCTGTCTCTAGGTGCCCCTGAGGACCATACTGTCCAAAGGGTTTTCTTGGCAAAGAAACTGTAGTGGTTTGCCATTTTTTTCTCCCCACGGAACAGTAACTAAACATTTGCATTTAATACCTTACATGCTCTCTTAGAACTTTTTTCCTAGCCTTATTAATTGCCTACCTTTTCACAGATTCTATGTTACAATAAAATCCTGACTTTTCCCTTGAAAAGGTCATTCTCTTATGCCTAGAACACTCTGTCACACCTCTTATATCCCTTAAAACTGTATCATCTACCTTCTGCAATTCACTTGTTGAAATATTCCTCTTCCTCCAGGGCTGTATACTGTTACCACCTGAATGAAGATTTTCCTGAGTGTACCAACTAAAAGTAATCTCTCCCCTTTAGATTTCCTATATGACTTTTCGGGGCCCCTCCTTTTCTTTTATCACATTAAAACTTGAATGGCATTTAGTTGTATGCATGCTTGATCTCACTCACTAGTACAACTAGATTATTAAGGACCTTAGAACAAACATTGTATTATCTTTACAGGTTGAGTACCTACCACAAATGTATAGCACTTAGCAGGTGGTTTAATAAATTTCAGTTGAATTCCTTTGCATCTTGTGGGAAAAGGAGTCAGCATTTCAGTAAGCAATATTAGAGGCTGATAACAAGTATGCAACATTTGATTTGTTATACATAACTTGATGTTTTATCTATGAATCAAGACTACAAAATGGGTAAGTTCTAAAAGGATGATCAAAAGATTCTTTGGAGACATCAGCCACATAATCTCAGTCAATAATAAATCAACAGAGAAGTGTCCAAAATACAACTAAATTCTGTGAATGGGGAAATGAAGGAGTGTATATCAGCAATTTGAGGCCAAGCCACTGCCACCAATATCTACAGAAAATTTGTCCTTAAGAAGCCAGGACAGAGTGACCAATTTAGACAATAAAGAAAACAGTAGAAATTTTCCATCACATTATGCTGCATGCAAAAAATTTAGTATCATTACCATAGACCAAATGCCCTAAACCTCTCAGACATAAAAGTGAATAACAAAAACATATGAATAACAATTTAATACTTGTTGCCATGCTAAATATTCATCATTTTCAAGCCATATGGAACAAAAAAAAAACCAAAAAAAAACTTTCAATATATCAAGACTGAGCAGAAGAGATAAAAATCATGAGGGAGAAGGATGAGTGGCATGTAGTTCCTATTGTCCTGTCTGCTATCAGAGTTGTATAATAGTTTGTAAAATATTATATAGAAATGAATAATATTAAAAG
>CM053592.1:57696438-57717805 GCA_028646515.1 Pseudochirops corinnae
AAGAAATATTTTCAAGTTGGCTTTTTGTTTGTTTGTTGGTTTGTTTGGGGGGGGTTGGAAGTCATCAATACTTTTCTATTTTCTACTTAAAGGAAGTTTCCAAATTTGAAAAATAAACCTTCATGAGTAATAAAGAAACAATTTGATTTCTGGAATTTTTCACATTTTGATATTGAAAGAGAATGTAAAATATAAGAAGTGAATAACAAGTCAGGGAGTTTCTTTCGTTAGGAAGTAGGAGAGCACAAACATGAATTGTTAGTTGATATATAATATTTTAAAATTGAAAGTTATATGCAAACTAACTTTAAAAACTGTTCTAGTAGATTCAAAATACTGATGTTGAACTCAATTTTAGACTAGTACATGTCATCAGGAGAAGAAAGAAATGCTAAAAAATGATAAAGGAATTAGGGAAAGAATTCAGACAGTAGAAAATTGAAACATGCACACACATTGACACACAGAAACACACACACACACACACATTCCTAGTGAATTACTTAAAGGAAGGGAAAAGCAGAAGTGAGTGATGAAACTACAGAGCCTTACCCAAGTTCAAAGTATCTTTTTGAGTTATTCAAAACATTAATTCTATAAGATGTAACTTTAGATAAATGGAATAAGAAAGTATACAAGAGGTAAACAAGTCCACTTCTTTCCCTTGCCCTTAAACTATGGTTCTTAAGGCCAAATGTCTAATTACTTGTGAAGTGTTTGAGAGTAGCAGAATGTAACTTTCTTGGATGCTGGACTACTTCTCTTCTATTTTTATATCCCCTGTATTTGCCACCAGCACCTTAATTTGGGTGGACCTGAGGCACATTACTTCAGGTCAATAGCTTAAGGAGGACACTTTTTTTTAATCTCTAATCTACTGATCTCACTCTGTGTGGTACTTCTGGGGTCCCACTGCACCAGAATATTCCCATTTACTTTCTCAGTCATCCACAAAATTCTCCCAGGATTTGCCCAGGATAGTTGAGTTTCACATTCCCTATAACCTGAATTAATCTGCTTTGAACATCGGGTCCCTTTGCTATATTAATATGTGTTAGATTCATAAAACACCACTATGAATTAAAGAATATTAAACTCAATCGAGAAAAACAGTGTGAATGAATATGAACAAATGAATGAAGAAAGGCAATATATCATAGTACAGTGGAGAGCATGCTGGGATTAGAGTCAGGAAGACCTTCTCTGAAATTTACTATTCATATGCCCATTATCAAGTTACTAAACTTCTCTTATAATCAATTTTCTGATCTTTAAAATGGTGAAACTACAAACAGAGCAAGAATTTTTGTTGTTTTTCTTGATTGAGTTTCAGCCAATCAAATGCCTTTGAATGAATCAAGAGTCTTTGATTGAATCAAGAGTCTTTTATTGGAAATAGCATATAGTGTATTGCTTGAAGGGAGAGGACAGAGAAGAAAGATGAGCAGGGCTGATAGAGAGAAGACAGCATGAGTGGGCTAGAGGAACTTGTTTGTGCGGAAGCCTTACAGAAAGAATGTGATGTCAGCATTCCATCTGTTGATCCGTGTTAATTTCTCAGACAAAAGCTCTATCTGTTGGTCTTTATGAGTGAATTGAGCTGAAGTGGGGAGACCTGTTTACAGGAAGGAGGCTTAGCTTAAGCTCCCTTTAAGGGCTGTTAAAATGAATTGAGAGGATGGCATGGGTAATGTGCACAAATACTTTTGTAGCCCTGTTAAGCTTTGTTTTCCTAGAAACAGAAGCTGCAAGGAGAAACACCTAGAACCCACTGTTGGGCAGGAGCTTGGAGTGGAGCAACCTCCATGAAATGAGGTATAGAGCGGGAGTAGAGAGCTTCCTACATGTGAATTCAGGTGAGATTCATGAGTGGTCAGCCCACAGAGGAAGAGTCAGGGGGTTTGGAAGTTAGCCTTCAGTTAAGATGAGAAAGGACTTTACTTGGTCACTGTGTATTGATTGAGGAGATTGTAACTTATAGTGACCTAGGGGTGGATGATGCTCATATTTTCTGCTACCCCTTAGGGATGAAATGTTGTGCTAGAGAAGACCCTGGCCTGAGACCCAAACAAGTATTTTGGGGAATGCTACTGAATGCAGTGATATATGCTATGTCCCATATAACATACCAAGTGTTATGATATTAAATTTTATGTTTTGCTTAAGGATGTTGCTATGAATGTCATGCTTCATTGAACAATATTTAGTTATGAATAAAGAGAGCTCATCATACTATGTGATTAAACCCTTAAAATTTTTCACAGCAGCAGTCCTCAGGTATGCTGCCATGATTGGCATTACAAATGAGTACTGAGGGACATACCAGAAATGTGTATAGTAGTTTTTCTTCCAAATTCATATATATTTCATAGTTAATTTGTTATGTTTCTTTAAAGACTCCTGAAATAAAGGGGACATGAGGATTTGTCTTAGCACAAGTATAAAAAAAATTCAATGGGCTTTATAATAAAGGAATCAGGTACTCTGGAAGATTCTGCTTTTATTTGGATTCATCTAACATGCTTTATTGTTCCAAGGGATATCTATTCAAAAGCAGCACTCTTGCTAACAAACAGTCCACCCAAATTAATGCAAAGTCATAGGTGACATACAAAAATGTGTTGGAGGTCTGATATACACTCTGTACCTTATGTAGAAAACCTAAAGCTCACTTGTTAGCAACCACTATCAGATTAATAGGCTTTATGAAAAGAACTATCTTATATTGTATACTGGTACCTGGTTTGGAGTGTGTGTGTGTGTGTGTGTGTGTGTGTGTGTGTGTGTGTTTCTGTGTCTGTGTCTGTGTCTCTGTATATGTTGGTGTGTGTAAAGTGAATTGTCCCTCCTCTTTTATATTCAAAGCAAAGTGTTCCACATGACCATTGAAAAGTCCACCTATAATTTTCAGGAAAATTCGAACTTTTTCTGGTGAATACATTTCTGTGTGCAATGTAATCAATGGGGAAATGAGCTGAAAACTTCAGTAGGAAAATCTCCTATTTATCACTATCTTCTCTGTTTAAGAATGTTGTTTTAAAGAATTGGGTGACAGCCAATTAGATAATAGAGAATGTTTTTTAATATGGATTAACTGCTGATAAGGAAAACCTTAACCAGCTTAACCAGAGGCCTGTTTCATACTGTTATGTGGGAAAATGGGTATATTTACTGAATTTAAATTATTTTAAAATCTCCTCCCTTTATCTAAACAATAGGAACCAAAATCTCATTTTTCTTTCTTTCTTTTTTTTTTTTTTTGAGAGGAGCAGGCAAGGCAATTGGGGTTAAGTGACTTGCCCAAAGTCACACAGCTTGTAAATGTGTCAAGTGTCTGAGGCCGGATTTAAATTCAGGTCCTCATGACTCCAGGGCTGGTGCTCTATTCACTGTGCCTCCTAGCTGCCCCCTCATCTTTATTTCAAGACTGTTTTTATGTCCAGAATATCAATCAAAGGTGAATTTACCCTTTCTTCAGCAGGTTCCTATTTTTAATAGATACACTACAATTATGTGATGATAAAATTACTAGAAAAATATACAAACAACAAAGATATGCATAAAATTGCCTGGGTACCACCTAATTGAACTTAAAAAATTTTTTTTTCTAATTTATTTATTTTTAGTTTTCAACATTCATTTCCACTAGATTTTGAGTTCTCCCCGTCTTTCCCCTACCCCCACCCCAAAATAGCAAGCCTACTGAATACCCCTTCCCTCAATCTGTTTTCTCTTATATCCTCTCACATCCCCCCCAACTTTCTAGTAGGGCAAGATGGATTTCTACACCCCAATGCCTGTATATCTTATTTCCCAGTTGCCTGTAAAAAACAAGTTTTTTTTAAATCTTTGTTTTTAAAACTTTGAGTTCCAGATTTTTTCTCTTCCTCCCTCCTCACCCACCCCCACTGGGAAGATAACCAATTCAATATAGGTTGTAGATATGTAGTTATACAAAACATTTCCATAATAGCTATATTGTGAAAGACTAACTATATTTTCCTCCATCCTATCCCACCCCCAATTATTCTATTTTCTCTTTTGACCCTATCCCTTTTCAAAAGTGTTTGCTTCTAACTACCCTCTCCTCCTCTGTTCTATCATCCTCCCTCTTATCCCCTTCCCCCCCATTTTCCTGTAGGGTAAGATACCCAGTTGATTGTTTATGTTATTCCCTCTTTAAGCCAAATTCAATGAGAGTATGGTTGACCCATTCACTTTCACCTTCCTGCTCTTCCCCTCCATTGTAACAGTTTTCTTTTGCCTCTTTTAAATGAGATAATTTACCCTGATCTCTCTCTCCTTTCTGCTTCTCTCAGTAAATTCCTCTCTCACCTCTTAATTTTATATTTTAGATATCATCCCTTCAAATTCAACTCATCCTGTACCCTCTGTCTATATATACATATACATACATATGCCCACACTCACATATATATATATATATATATACGTGCATATATATACATATACATATATATTCCCTTCAACTATCCTCATACTGAGAAAAGTCTTATGAATTACAATTATCATTTTTTCCATGTAGGAATGTAAATAGTTCAGCTTTAATAAGTTCCTTATGTTTACCTTCTCATGCTTCTCTTGCTTCTTGTATTTGAAAGTCAAATTTTCTCTTCAGTTCTGGTTTTTTCATCAAAATGTTTGAAATCCTCTATTTCATTGAATGATCATATTTTCCCCTGAAACATCAGTTTTGCTGGGTAGGTGATTCTTGGTTTTAGTCTTAGTTCCTTTGACCTTTGGAATATCATATTACAAGCCCTTTGATCTCTTAATGTAGAAGCTGGTAGGCCTTGTGTTATCCTGATTGTGTTTCCACAATACTCAAATTGTTTCTTCCTGACCACTTGCAGTTATTTTCTCCTTGACCTGGGAACTCTCGAATTTGGCTATAATATTCCTAGGATTTTTTGGGGGGGAATCAGGGAATTCTTTCATTTTCTATTTTGCCTTCTGGTTCTAGAATATCAGGGCAATTTTGCTTGATAATTTCTTGAAAGATGGTGTATAGTCTCTTTTTTTAATCATGGCTTTTTCTTTTTCTAGGTTCAACTGTGGCCCATTGACTGAATCCAAACTTTATAGAACAAATCTCCTTCATAAAAAGATTTGTTCTGTGAAATTTGGATTCAGTCAAAAGGCTGCACTTGAGGACCTAGGGGGCCACATGTGATCTTGAGGTCACAGGTTTCCCATCCCTGATTTATTCCTTTTTAATTGCACAAATGGCTTTCGAGGTTTCTTGTTTTCTAAGTTTGCATTTCAAACAGTATATTGAGCTTGTGTCTGTTCATCAGGATTATGTGAAAATCCTCTTTAAATTAATAATCTATTTTTTCTGTGTATGATTGTACTCAATTTTGTAAGATAAGTTATAATTAGTTGTAAGTCCTTTTTTGTCTTTTGGAATATTATATTTCATGATTTCATTTTCTTTATAATAATTAAAACCTGATCTTTTATGAACCTGACTGTGGTTACTTTGTACTTGAAGACTTTTTCTCCTCTTTATTGCATTACTATGGAATATTTTTTTCTTTCACTTTTATTATTTCTTTAATTAAGATACATTTATTTTCTCTCCTTCCATCCACCAATGAATTAATACAAAGAGAAATAAAATCTTTATAAAAATGCATAGTCAAACAAAGCAAATTCCTTCATTGGCTATGTCCAAAAACATATGCTGCATTTTATTTTGAGTCTATCACTTCCCTGTCAGGAGGTTTCATGTTTCATCTTTGATCTTTTGAAATTGTGATTTGTCATTGAATTTATCAGAGTTTTAAAATCTTCCAAAGCTGTTTATTTATAAAATAATGCTATTTATTAATGTGATATATTATAAATGGGGCAGCTAGGTGTCACAGTGAGAGAATTACTGGCCTGGCATAGGGAAGATTCATCTTCATAAGTTCAAATCTGGCCTTAGATATTTAAAAGCTGTATGACCCTGGGCAAGTTTCTTAACCTTGTTCTCCTCAGTTTCCTTGTCTGTAAAATGAGCTAGAGAAGAAAATAGCAAATCACTCCAGTATCTTTGCCAATAAAATCCTAAATGGAGTCATGGATGTGACTGAAAAAGACTAAACAACAATGTATAAATTGTTCCCCTAACAGTGCTCACTTACCTCTGCATTAATTCATACATATCTTTCAAGTTTTCTCTCTAAGTGTCCATTTGAGTATTTCTTATGTCACAATAATATTCAATTATGTTCACATATGATAAATTGTTCAGAAATTATTTTATAGGTTGAGATCCCTTAGGTTTTTGCCACAGTGAAAAAAGAGCTGCTGTGAATGTTTGTGTATATATAGGTCCTTTTACTCTTTCTTTGCTCTCTTTCTGGATACAAGCCTGTTAGTGGTATCACTAGACAGAACCACCTCACCAGTCACTAACCTTAGATCCACCTCTACAAAGAGTCTTCTTGTCACATTGTTGGCAGGGATAAATGGAGAAGGTGGCATGATCTGACAACCCCTACAAAATGACAATGGTGATTTCATCCACAGGGAAAATATAAATAAATTAAAATAAAAATTAAAAAATAAGCCTGTGTGCTACCTGTATTCTGATTTTGGATTTTACATTAAATGCAAAATATTTCACTGTCAATAAAGTCTCTCTCACTTAGCTCTGGAGTCCTAAGTCAGAACAGTCTGAATTCTAGTCTTCTCACTATCTTCTGCCTACTGTTGTTCCTCTCACTTCTCTATTCATAAATATTGAGGCATTCAAGCTAAAATATTTATGATTAATAACTTCTTAATTCAGTATTTATACTAATGAAACATAATGATATATAGTTCTTAAAGAATAGATAAACTTTTGATTTAACACAGGCTCTGCTGCAGAAAGAAGTAGAAGAGGGACAAGCAAAAATAATCACTATTGATTCTCTCCAGGGGATAATTCAGCACTGATGAGATGGTCCTCTCTCTCCCGCCTTAGCTATTTCATCTATCTCAAAGGAAGCAGCTACTCAGCTAGTCACAACACTAGTACTTCCACACCCCTATTCTACCTGTCCTACCTCCTTGCTGCTTGTCTCCTAATGCCAAGTTTTGGAGTACATATGCCTTTCCTAATAGCCTCTCCTCTGATGAAAGGAAGTAATGCTGTCTTCTAATAGAACTTTTTTCTCAAAAAAAAAATGCAGTCAGACACCAGAGACCTGGTCATCTCTCATGTCTGGTTACAAGATAATCTCTTTATTTGTTTTCCTTTTCTAATTTTCACACCCTGAATGACTACCAATGCATCAGCAGGGAAATGTTTTCTCAGCTAGCTTAATTCAATTTAATCTTATTTAATTTAATTCAACAAGCATTTATTGAACAAGCCAGCTATCATAAACTGATATGTTAGAATCATTTATTTGCAGTTAAAAGAGAACCTAGAGTTCAGCTAGTTCAATGTCCTCATTCTACAAATAAGCCAACTGGAGCCTGGGGAAATGATTTAGCTGGGTTACTCTGATAATAAGGGTTAATTTGAATGCAGATTCTTTGAACTGGAGTTTTTTGCTTTGTACCACTTTGTCTCCTAAATGTGATTTAGGTAAGCGTAGTAGCAAGGGGGTTGGGTTTGGGGGTGGTTAGGAAGAGAGGAATGATATTAACATACATGTATACCTTGGAGATATTAAAAAAAATAATAATAACATTAAACATGGAAGTACTTCCCTATTCCAGTTAAAATACATTATCCTGTTCTACTCATAAGGCATTTTTGTCCTAAGCATGAAAAAAAGAATAGCATCCTCCTTTCATTCTCTCCCCCCATTACCCCATATTCAAGTGACACTATGCAACAGGAATTGCTGCAGAAATATGCCAACAGGTGAATTGTACTTCATTTCAATTTTAGGTAGAAAATATCACCAATTGCCCAAAGGAAACATCCAAATGGCTTCTAAATTTCTTTTTTTTTCTCTAATAGAGTACATTTTGTATATCTGCATAATATATTATTTCATGATATATTTTAAAGTGAAAACACTTGCCCATTTGAAATGCTGGGGAGCAATTCCATGGAACTGTGCTTATCTCATTTTATTTGCTGGGATAAAGCGCAGCACTGGTTACATACCATATAAAACCAGAGGCAAGTTTTCCTAACTTGGCTTCCTAGATTTTCTCCACAGGGCCAATCACTCCTTTAAACAACAATTTCTAAAGCACCACAGAGGTATATTTACTTACTTACTTACACAAGAAAGAAATGGTCTTGGGGGCTACATAGCATGTCTGGGGAAAATTAAAAGCCCGCCAACCGATCGCTTGTCAATTATATTGTTCAATCCTATAGCTTGGACTTTGACCCAGACACTCCGTTTGCTCTTTCGTAAGGTTAATTGTACGGTGAGCAAAGTGAAATGGAGGGTTTGGCTATTTTTAGTATGTTAGTTAATGAAGAAAACCAATGGGATTACTTAGGTCCCCTAGATAGATTTCCTTCGGTTTTGAAAGAGTGAATTTGAATTTTTTTTTTTAACTAAACCAAAAATCCAAATTACACTGGATGTACCAACGCAATTCAGTTTAACTCAGTTCAACAGGCAGTGACTTCTATGAGCCAGGAACTATGCTGGGACATCAGAAAGAGACTGTATTCACACATCAATGACCATTCAACTATCACAGTAAACTTTTGTTAGGCATGTACTGTGTGGAGAATAGTGTGCTAAATATAAATACTAAATAATGTGATATAGTTTCTGCCCTCATAGAGTTTGGAGTTTATAAGGGGGTGGGGTGAGGAAGAAGATCCATCCATATTCAGGCTATGACACAAAATGATACCTAATAAATCAATGAGAAGAATGTGAGTCAATTGCTATGCAAAGTCAAAGGTAAGAAATATCCATTTCTACAGGATCAGAGAAAGTTTCTTAGAAGATATAGCATAGGAAATGAATTGCATGAATTGGAAGGGAAAAAAAAATCATAGAAAACAAGTATCTGCTAAAAGGTTTATTGTACTAGTCCAGACAATCAGTAAAGAAGGTCTTTACTAGGGTGATATTTTTAGAAATAGACAGTAGGAAGTGAAGCTAAAGCTTGGGAGAAAGGATAGAGGCCTAAATTTGGGAGTCATTTGCATAGAAATCATATTGAAATAGTGGCAGTAAATAGATTTTCTAAGAAGGAAAGAAAAGATCAAGGTTAGAATCTTGAATAACAACAATTAAAATTGTTAAATTTAAGGAGTTAATTTAAAAAAAAAATGAATGGAGAGAAAAATAACTATAATAGAAATGAGAGAAAAAGGTCACTGGGGGAATACGATATTGTAGTTGAGAGATAAAAATTTATTCAAACAGACAAATTGGTCAACTCTGTTGCAAACCACAGAGAAGTTAAAATTAATAAGAACTGAGAGAAGGTCACCAGAATTTGGTTTGAAGAAGCCACCTTCAAAAGATTTGTTCTATAGAATGAAGATAGGAGCCAGATTATAAATAGCTAAGGAGTGGAGATGTAATGAAAAAGTAGAGGCATCAAATGTCGACTGTTTTTCGTTATGTCCAACTTGTAGCTCAAAACCTTTTTTTAAAAAGCTACCCTATTCAAAAGGAGTTTTGAAGAAATCAAAAAAATGAAGCAGGAGGATGTGAAGCGACAGTAATGCCTATAAAAGAAATGTGACATTTGCACATAGTAGACATTAATATAATTCTGTGGCATTGTTGTCATAGAACCTGTCACATGCCTGAATAATTTTGCATTCTCATGCATTTCTTTATCACCTAGTTCAGCTTTCGCCACTATGACTTCAGGATAAATAGTATTTGCTGCATGGGCCAAAGCATTAATCACTAGTACTGTGTCATTCACTTGGTTTTACTGCTGCTAACCCAACTCTGGGTATTGATTTTGTTAAGTTCATACTAGATGGATTCATAAGTAATTATAACCATGAAAATTAAAAGAGTGATCAAACTGAAAGAGCTTAGAACTGTGAGTACAATACAACATAAATACAGCCAATAACAACAGTATTAAATTATGTGAAGCTCAGGTAACCTTGAATGATCTTGGCCAGAACAAAGGCAGTCTTTCATAATGCGCTATATATCCTTTTGGATACCTTCAGCTCACTACAGTACAAGCACATTACAACCAGAGGTTAAGTAGTAAATGAGCCATGCAACTTCACTGAGATCTCCCAATAGAGGGAAAATTGACCTGTTTAATGAGAACTTCCTAGAAAAAGATCATGTTATTATTAGATCATTTCATTATTGATTTTATTTTGTTTGTCTTAATACCTGTGATCAGGCATTTAAATAAGGGTGGAGGAGGAGAATATCACAGTCACCAGTACCTGTGACAGTTTTTTTTTTTTTAATGCAGTCAGCAACAGGCATCAACACTCTCAAATTCAGATGTCTTAAGGAAGTTCTGAATAGTTTGAATAAAAGAAAATGGAAAAAAAAAAATCAAGGCAATAAGAGCAACATGTCCACCCATTGCCATAAAAACAGGACCAGTAATGTCTTTCTAGGAGAATTGAGACAACACATACCAAGACTTGAAAATAGTACATCAAAAAACAAATAAAGAATTTAGTATTTGGGAAACCTGCTTGTAGTCCAAGTACTACCACTATCTGGTAGTATGTCCCTGGGCAAATCCCATGATCTTTCTGAGCCATGATTACTTACTTACAAAGTAATGGGTTTGAATAAGGTGGTCACTAAGATTCCTTCTGGCTCCCTATTTCTCTGAGGATTTATAAAAAGAAAAAAAGAAAAAGAAAATGATGCCAAACAAACTTTAGGCTCCAGGTGACTAAAGTTAGGGCTTCAATTTTATCTTCCTGTCAGCAATTATCATTAAAAATTAGATTTTCTGTTCTAAATCATTATTGATTAGATAATTGACTCATATAACAGAAATTTAAAATGACAAATGCTGGAGGAGATGTGGGAAAATAAAGACAGTAATGTCTTACTGTGAACTTGTGAATTTATCCTGTCATTCTGGAGAACAATTTGGAACTATGACTTAAAGGCTATAAAACTGTGTATACCCTTTGAACCAGCAATATTGTTGATAGGTCTATATCCCAAAGAGATCAAAGAATGGGGGAAAGGACTTGTATTTGCAAAAATATTTATAGCAATTATTTTTGTGGTGAGAAAGAATTAGCAATTGAGTGGGTGCCTATTTATCAGGAAATGGCTGAACAATTGTGGTATATGGTTGTGATGGAATACTATTGTGTTATAAGAAATTATGAACAGAATGTTCTCAAAAAAACCTGGGAAGACTTATATGAAATGATGGGAAATAAAATGAGCAGAACCAAGAGAACACTGCACAGAATAATAGCAATATTGTAATGATGATCAACTGTGAAAAAAACTTACTCCCATCAAGACAATAATACAAAATAATTCCAAAGAAATCATAATGAAAAATAATATCCACCTCTTAAGAGAGAACTAATTAACTCTGCCTATAAATTGAAGCATTTTACTTTTCACTTTCTTTGTGATTTTATTTCTTTTGCAACATGGCTATTATGGAGATGTTTTGCCTGACTTTACATGCAAAAAAAAAAATCATTCATTAAGAATTTAATACAGCGAAAGGAGCACTGGAACTTAAGGGAAAAAAGATGGAAATTTCAAATACGTCAACCTCCCCTGAGAAATATCACAGCAAAGACAAAAAGAGCATCAAATGATGCAAAAATTCAATGAAACCAAAAAGGAGAATGAGTAAATTTCTCTTTGTCATTCAGGAATAGATAACAAGACTGCCAAAACCTGTGGTAATTCAGTTTGGGGTCCTGTAGGACAGTCTCAACCTGTGGGTCTCAACCCCTTTGGGGGTTGAACGACCCTTTCACAGGGGTAACCTAAGACCATCGGAAAACACATATTTTCGATAGTCTTAGGAACTGAGACATCACTCCTCTATCTGTCTCCTGGCCGGTCCGCTCACATGCAGATACACCCACATACGAGTATTAAAGTATTAAAGAGTCGTGGCATTAGGAACATTGAGAACCACTGCCGTAGGAGCTTCAGCACAATTTCTGGTCATTCACAGTCACTTTGACTCATTTTCATGTGGTTGACTATTGAAGGAGATAAAAGCATTGAAATCTGAGTGGCACACACTTCTGTAATCCTCTAAGAAGGCCTGAAGAAAATTAAATCCAAGTAGTGGGTCTGTCTAAACTCTAAAGGAACAAATTCCACTCTAGATATATGATGAAAAAAAGGAGACAGGAGTCTTGATATCCCAGCATCTTCCAAGATGTTGAAGGTAGTGTGACCTATGATTTGGGGGCAAGATCAGGGACAAAATCAACTCTTTATAGGTGACTAAGCAAGAGGACAGAAGAGTGATAAATGTACATGTTTATCAAACTACTAAAAGGTATATGCAGACTCAAATATTTCTTGTAGAGAGAATGTTTCAATTCATGAGTAACCTTGTTGCAGGCCAGGGTTTAGAAAAAGACAAGATGAGGTGATGGCAGGGAAAATCACACCATATGAAATTGTGGCAGGCCAGTGGCATTAGACTCAGACTTCAATAGGTGCAGAAGGTCTTAGTGCAGCTTCTGAACCTGAGGCTTCAGATATGAGTAAACAGAAGAAAACACCTTATTTGATGGCAAAATAGGAACTAATGAAAGCACAAAAGGCAAACCCAGACATTGAGAGTAACAATTCAATAAGTACAATAAGAGTCTCCACAATAAAAACAAATAGATTGGTCTTAAATACTTCAAAAGTGAATAGAAGAAATGAGGAAAAAAAATAAAAATAAATGAATAAACAATTTTAGGGAAAACATTAGAAGGAGAACAGAAGTTGAAAATTTTACCCCAGGTGAAAAAGAAAATGAAGCAAACAGAATTCAATGATTCAATGAGACATTAAGAACCATTAAAATGAAGTATTGATTTTAATAGAGTGTATGCTAGATGAAATCAAATGTAATCATAATGATGGAAATTGAAGGGGTAATCAAACAAGAGGTTTAGAGTGGCAGGCCCATTACAAAATAAATAAAGCCAATGACAACATTAAATTATTTGTCACTATGGTACAGAAACTGAAAATTTAGAAGAATATGAGATTTACTCTATTTAGAAAAATGATTTGGAAAGTGGCTTGAGATATAGAAAAAAAAAATCATTAGAATTTCTCAAAATCATGACCAAGCAAAAAACCTGAATAACATCAAGAAAAAAAAATTAATTAATTACCACATAGATCCATTAAAAAGAGAAGGCAGAAAAAGGCCTACCTTTTGAAAAATAACTCTAAATTCAAAGTCAGAAATGTAATATGCTAAATCTAGAGTTTCTAGGTAAAAAAAAAAAATGTTGTGAGCAAAGCATCCAAGAAGAGTTCAAGTAAAAAAGGAATCCTAGCTACTATCATATAAAAATATGTTATGACTACCATAAATAAATTTTAAAATTTCTTCTAATCAGTATGCCAAAAAGCAAAAGAAAACTGGTTTACAAACAGGTATAACTTATCCTGTGAAATTTATAATAATCCTAAACTGAGAAAGAAAATGAGTCTTTGGTTGATGGAGAACTCACAAACATTCCTGATGAAAAGACTAGAGCTTTTTAGAAAGTCTGTAATGAAAACACAGGAGATAAGAGAAACATATGTTGTTAAATACATTTTAGCAATTGGAAGGGAGTAAATAATGATTTACTCCTCAAATTCATTCCAGAATAGAGGTGGAGAAGAGAATTTTCCCTCAACATTTCCCTCCACTTCAAGGGTAAAAAAGGGTATAAAGAAAGAAAAATAGGGGACTTAGAAGGGCCTTTGTTCTGTTTAGTTGCTTTTAAGAAAGGGAAGCAAAGGGAATGAGATGAAACTTTCCAAAAGGAAAGTATATAAACATGAACATGGTAGTTCTTTCTCAGGGACATTACTTTCATATGATTTAGGTAAAGGATAATTATATACACAGAATGTAGAAGTATATAAGAAGTAATAGGGAAATAAGTGGGAGAACAGGAAGGGAGATTATAGTTTAAGAGGAAGGGTAGAAATAGGGAAGGAATTGTTCCAATGGATAGGGATAGGATAGGATAAAATGAAATGTAACAACAAAACAACAATGACAAAACTTCAGCTATAGATACTTAAAGACAATGAGAGATTAAAGGGAAAGAAAGGAGTGTTAATAATCTTTTATCTGTGTCTGGGTCCATGTAGCACCAATGCGATATTCATAGCATCTCTAGAGGCTATAAATATGCTGGCGTAATTCTGAATCATAAAATATAACAGCCTCTCCACATGGAAGACAGAACCAAAACATTTATTCAAACACTAGAAAGTAAAATTCCAACACTAGAAAGCCAAATCCACAACAGCAACAAAGAAATCTATACACAATAACAATGCAGGGGGCACCTCCCTTCCTATCCCCAAGACTTCTCTCTGCTAGGGCCTTCCAAAAAACACTCACAGTTCAGTGCCTGCTTCCTCTCTCTCCCTCAGCTCTACTCTGACCAACTTCATCTGGGCTCTGTTCCACCCTTCCTGCTCCACCCATTTAGCAAGCTCCTCCCACCATAGGCTTCATGTGACCCAAACTCATGGTTTTTAGGCTTGCATAGAAATCATCTGAGTCTTTATTTGAGTGGGCATTCATTTTTCCATAGTTTCCAGGCTGCCACTAGGTAATTGTGTCCATCTGCTAGAGATGAAATGACTTTGATGAACCCTATGCCTCAAGGGTACATATTATGAGAGTGTTGGGGGTGGAGGGAGGGAGATGGAAGGTGGGAAAGAAAGAAGACTCCATGACACTCAACATGAACCAACAAAAAAGAAAGTTTAATGAACAGGTTGGGATAATCAGAGGACACTTTAGGGACATGATACTTGCCTGAGAACAAGCTAAGCTCATTGAACCGTCCTGCTAAACAAAGCCATTAATACAATCCAGACTTGGAGAAGAAAAGTCAATCCCAAGAGAGCAAGAAAATGCTTTTCTATCTTAATTGGAAGAAAACAAAAATATTGATGTCCTAAATGGGGTACCTAAAGTAATGTGATCCTGTCACAAATACAGGAAAGCTTGTAGGGAAGTACTGAGAGCTGTTGTCCTGCTGCTGTGTCTGCCTATTAGGAGCTTAATTTACTGGTGCATCAATTCACTAAGGTAAGGGTTTTTACTTTTTATTTTTAAGAAATGCAAGGATTCCATTTGGAAGATGAAATGTCAGAATTTGGTTGTTAGTAATGACCATGAATCTAAAAGCCCTCCCAGTTAAATGACATTTCCAGAGCACACCTGGTATAATGAAGCATGCACTGAGGCTGACAAGAAGGCTTTTCAAGTCATTGTGTTTTCCTCTGTTGTAAGTATGCCTAAAATGCCTTTTAGTTCTTTCAAAAAAATTGCCCAAACCTAAATCAAACACCATTTTCTTAGTAATTACACATTGAAGGATGTAATCACTGCAGCCTCCTGAAATTGAGAGAACGGTAGGCTTGCTTTGGGCAGTGTTCCACTGTTGCTTTTGTTAATGTACTAATGAGCCATTGTCACAATGGAGCCAACCTGGCATTAGCAGTTACAATAAATTTACTGCAAGAACACTGCTGTTTGTAATTAGCTCTTCATTACACAATCAGGCTGATTTAGAGAAACTCTCATATGATTTGCTCAGCAAATGAAGCAATATAATTACACCTCACTTGAAATCAACAAATTAGGCTGCTGTTTGCAATTGGCTATATTATGCACTATTAGTACTCTGGAAATTGCAGGCCTGTTGCAGCCTTTAGTACTTAAATAAAGTAAGTCTAATTAAAGCACCGAATATTTCTAGATGTACAAAATCAGCTGCATGATGGTCGCAGTTTTTACAATCAAAGAGGGAAGAAAGATTTATGTTTGTCATATTTTATATTGAGCTCAAGTCTAAACCATTTAGATCTCTCCTGCTAGAAATTTATCAGAAAATAAATAAATAAGAGAAAGGATAAGAAATACACCTATTGCTGAGGTTATTTCCTTGTCAGGACTTATCAGTCCTGAATAAGATTCAAATTAGGCAACAGGAACAGTCCTGAAATATCCATTCCCTTGCATGTTTCAGTAGTAAGATACTAACTAAAACTTTCAGCTGTTTTTATAGATGAGTTGACTACCCTCTTATTCCAGGATTTCTGGCTCTGAAATACCCAACCTCCTTCCCCCCAAAAAAATGGTGAAGAAAATCAATAGTGGGACAATTTTCCCCTTAGGAATATTTTGAGTTTAGAAAAAGGAAAGAACACACACAACTCATAAAAGAAAATTAAACTGAGGCTGTCATTTGTCAATCTTTTTTCAAAGTAGAGGTTGGAGAAAGAGCCAACACCCATTTTGGTTGTTGTTTCCTTATAATGTTTATTATTAAACCAACCAATCCCTATGAAAATAGGTAATCATGAAGTTTGGTTAGGATTCAGCACTACAACGATTTTAATTAAATTTGTTCTTTTAATAAATATGACTTCTTATTCAAAAGGCATTTTCTTTTGTAATTCATTGTCACTATTTTATTAATCTACTTGTTTGGTGGAAGTAACCAATTGTTAATAACAGAATGGTATTATCTTTAATGATTCTAAACACTATTCTTTTTGAAAGATGATTTAATCTTGTAGCTTTCTTGGTTTATTGTACCTGTCTCAAATAAGGACTAACAGTAAATTAATTAAATTAATTAAAACATCAACCCACAAATAGAAACAATGTTTCACTGGAGAAAACATAACTGAAATATGGGTCAAAGAAGATCAGAACTTGTATTTCCCCTTTGTCACCAAAATTAGGGTGGGTTAAAATCTTCTAAGAGACAGGCCTTGACCTGAATCCAAAAGACGAAATGACCTTACCATTTAGAATTTGAATATAGCTTATATTCAAAATAACTTGAAGGTGCTAGCAATTATGATTATTTAAAGCCTTCTTGGCTTAAATATCCATTTATTCATTTTAACTAAATCTTCAACTTTAAATAATAGGAAACTAAGGACAGACCATTTTCCATGTCTCCATAGAAGATTCTCACTGAATTTTGTAATTGCTACTAAGCTCCCCTGGGCTAAAATTTATAGGAGATACTCATGCCAGAAAATCATGACTCTTCTTCCATCTGTCTCCTCTTCTATCTTCTTCAATCACTGGAATCTCAGATATTTTCTATGCATTAATTCATGAAGAAAGGAAGCATCCCTCCCCCCCCACCAATGAATAAGAATCTAGAGCAACAAAATGGTTGTCCCCTGGAAACTGTCTTTTCCATCTTCAATGACAGTGAACTGACTTTAGGTCTAATTTCTTTTTCAATGTACCTATGCATCAGGGAGATACTGTTGCTGGAACAGAGCAATGTCATTGACCTATTAGAGGAATTATCCTTGGTACCTTTTAAACTAGCTGCTTTATAAGTCACTTCATAGAGAGTTACCAGACCTCTGAATATTCCTCCAGAATGGAGTCTCTGGAAGTAACAGAATCTAAGTCAGTCATGATAGAGGTTATTTTAATTGAGACAAGCATAATTTTTTAAGGCAGGAAGCAAAAAAGAAGCTAGGATATAGAGTGCCTTTAGTTCAAAAGGAGTAAGAAATTGTTATCTTGCTTGGAGACTCATACATCCCTGAAGAAATGATGAGTTTTATTTAGCTAGTGCTTCATGGTTTACAGTTTTTTTTTCTTTCCTTTTTTTCATTTTTAAAATATATATTAGTATTATAAGTTTGGTATAAGGAACGCTATTGCTATTGATAACTATAGTGATAGGAGCAAAAAATACAGGAATAAATGGACCAAAAGAAGCAGCACACCTTCTATTCTTCAGGCTCAGTGTTCTAGCTGCCTCCCAAAATTTAGATTGTTATATGACATGTAAGTAAAAAAATAAAAATAAAAAGGTATCTATGTCTTTAAGAACTTACTATGGTTTTGCAGAGTGATAGATATCTCTCTCTAAGAAAACCCAATCTGGTAAACTTTAGTGTTCTTGGACTAATAATAGAACACCCACATAAAGCAACTGGGATTTTTTTTTCTTCCCATTCCTTAACATATACATTGTAGAAATCACTTACTGTTACTATGAAATACCTAGAAAGATCCCACTTTAGCAGATTTTGATTCCTTAAGCATACGGGTAACTGCAGAGTAGTCAGATTTGCTCATGTGCTTTGCACTGTCTGAGAAGTTTCATCCTAAGAAAAAGGCTTTTTCCATAAAATGGGTTAAATTTAAGCCTCCAAACTTCTGTGGACAGGCTGAAGGTTTTTTTGTTTGTTTGTTTTTTAATAAGTGAAATTGACTGTGACTTGAGACATGTGTTATCTATTCCTTAAATCAGAACAGAAGATGAGAGGAAGAAGGAAGGAGACTGAAAGAATATATACATGCCTATGTATATATTTACTTAGCACTTTAATATAGTCAGAAAACATGTCCATAAGAAGCAAATGGAAGAGAACATTGATTGCACATTCACAAGCCCTTTTTAAAAAATAAAGAGGACTTTGATGGGGATCTAGTTTTAAGGGTAAATTATAGAGAATAAGATATGTTCTTGAGCAAGTTGAATCAATAAGTAAATACTCAGCAGCAAGCCTGGGAGAACATGAAGAAGAAGCAGAGGTTGATGACTGTGAGGAAAAAAAATGTTTTTAGTTTACATTGAACATGTCTTGGTTTCTCCCCTTGTCTTTGCATATTGCAAATGGGATGAAAACTACTTAGTAATTAGTGATATTGATAGTCAGTAAAATAGACAAATTCACGAACACCAAATCTCATTGATATATGACAGAAGCCAAGAAAAAGATAGTTTAGAAAAACCAAAAGAAAGGCCTATCCAATGTCCTTATACTGCCCATGAATGTAGTTTTCCTCAGAGATCTTTCATTGCTTACATGAGAGAAATTACTAACACACACATACAAAACAAGAAGATGGAAATTAACCCAGCAGAAATGAACACTGAAAAAGAGTGGAAATTATACAAATAAAGTCATTTTCCAATGTGTCATCTACATTGCTAAAGATAGATGTATTTACTTTCGTGCTGTCTTCCTTATTTTGTGCTAGACAATTTTGCACCAGACTGTCTCCTTTATCATTCATTGTGAAATGTTTCGCACTTGAATTTCATTTCACCAGCAGAATAGTTCTGCTGTGATATGTCTGTCTGTCACTGTTACTAAACCAGAAATATAAAATTGAGGCTGTTGACAATGTTGTTGATGCAGTAGACTTTTACTTTTTCTCTCTTTAAAGACTCAGCTTCAAATTTCTCCCCCTGTAAAAGTCAAATTGTTCAGTACCTAGTTTCCAATTGTTTTCAGTCTGTTTACTTATTTAACTTTTTCTAACACTATCTGCATAATATGAATGTACACCATTCAAGCCAGTCTCTTCATTCTTGGCTCTTAATATCATTCATTTAGATCTTTATCTATGCAATTCACACCCTCTGCCCCTTCTTTCTCACTCCTCTCATTCATAGCCCTTCATCTAAGGAAGTCGAAAGTCCCATCTGTTTTGAAGTCTTCACCAAATATTCTAGCAAGTGCTGATTTTTTTCTCCTCTGAAGTCAAGCAGCATTGTCAGCTACACAATTTGACATGCCATTATGCATTTTAGCATATCCTATAGACTTTGTTCTTTAGTATGCATGAAAAAAATTTCATAAATCTTTGAGAACCTCAGTCAGTGTCAGGCACTCAGTAAATGTGACTTGTGTGACTACAAGCAGATCTTTGTTCATATAGTAAAAATTGTGGTAGGGAAACCAATTCTTTTAGATTACAATTAATGATCAATTTCTGCTCCTGTAGGGTAGGGCAAGTAGTGAAGATAGCTCAATTGAACTAAATAAGATCAACTCAGTACTTATTAATTCTATCAAGTGCTTTCATTAGCACTAAGTTTTCACTTACACACCTAGAGACCAAAGGACACAAAGAAAGCAGGCAGGTGATAATTGAGTACTAATAATGCCAATTAACTTGGAAGTGGAGACAGTCCAAGAGCTTTAAAAGGGCACAAATCTGGCATGTTGAAAGCCTGTTGTGAGACAGACTGGGGTCTTTATGGTTCTCAAGAGAAGTAGATGGCAGAAATTTCCAACAGGTTTATTCTGTTAATGCTGGGGACACATGGAATTGAAGGAAATGAAAGAAGAATGTCATTAAATATCTATAAGCAGATCAAAAAGAAAATGTCCCCTTTATCTGGAACTAAAACATCAAATATTATGGATAGAGGTTTAGGACAAAAAAAACTATTATCAAAATCAAAAGTTTTGAACTCAATCCACCAAAAATTATTTTGCAAAGAAGTTCTCTCTTTGCAACTAAGGATCGAAGACTTGATTGTTGAAAGTCTTTAAAATGAATTTTTTTTTGCCTTCTTATTCTAATACCAAGAGTTCAAATGCAATGTTAGTAATATTTGACCAAAATCTGACCTTTTTTTTTTTTTTTATAAAGGTTTTATAAAAGAGAGGGGGTAAAATCACCCTGATGAAAGAGTCAGGTCCACAGGACTGAGGCCATGCAAAGAAGCCTCAAAAGCATTTTTACCGAATGTCTTTTTTAAATGAAAAAAAAAAATTAAAGATAATAATACTTATTGACTTAGCAAAGAGTTCAAAATATCAAAATTATTTCTCTGATACTTTGATATCTGTGTTTCCTAATAATTATAGCTTTTATTTATATCCTGCTTTAAAATTTATGAATTGATATACACATATGTATGTGTATATCATGTATGTATGTATGTATAAAAATTGCATTTTGGGGGGGCGGAGCCAAGATGGCTGCGTAGCAGCAGCAATATATCGCAGCTCTCACATAGCCACCCCAAAATACCCATGGAATAGGACTCTGGACCAACCTAGAACTTCAAAAACGCACACAGATACTTCCCACTAAAGTCAGTTTGGCTACGAGGAACCATATCAGCACTGCGAACCGAAACCAGCCTGGCCTGAAGCCAAGGCTGTGCCCTGGGGGTGCCCGGGCGGGAGGTGCAGAGAAAGGTCTCAAAAGCTCTCAGGTGAGCAGAGGATTAGCACCAGCTGTGCCAGTGGGGATTGTGAAAGAGGGAGATAAGCATCCCGCCGAAAGGTCTCCAGAGTGGAAAAGCGAAAGGCGGAGGTTTTGCACCCGCCTCCCCGTTGTAGCTTCCTGCCCTCGGCCTGCTAAAAGCAGGGGGACTGAGCGATTGTTTTCAGACCAGTGCTCTGGCGTTGAGCGGCCTGAATCTGGATCGTCATCTTGGGCCTCGGTCTTGGAGTCTTCATTA
>CM053592.1:57718305-57743761 GCA_028646515.1 Pseudochirops corinnae
ATATGACCAAACTATTGCACAATGTGAAAGTATTTGCAGATCCTACACATGATTGCACGCCACCATGGCGGGGGGGAGGGGAGGGAGGGGAGAAAATCTGAAACTCAAGTGATTGTGGAACTGAATCTTATAAATTAAAAGTAAATAAGTAAATAAAAAAAAATTTAAAAAAAAAGGAAGGAATGTCAGAGGGTCTGGGATCAAATCCTGACTCTTTTTTGATAGATGTTATGTCTCTTGCAAAAATTACTTGTTATTTTGGGGATGTATGTTCCTTAAGTGCAAAATGATGGAGTTGGTTTGGATTACCTCAAAATTCCTTCCAGATCCAAATTTATGTCCCTAGGATTCATGTTCTGTTGCAGCCTCTCTTCATAGTGTTGACACCATAATTAATCACTTCAACTTAACATCATCCTTGATTTTTGAATCCTTTGTTAACTTTGTCTTATTACAAGTCACATTTTGACAAATCCCAATACTGTCTTAGGTTCCTTTCATTTCTCCACTTCTTTGAATAGACCTTTACAAGGGCATGTTGTCTCACCCTTTCATTTTACAGAAAAATCAAGTGTGACACTTCCAAAGTCAATACAGGTGGAGGGGGTTGATGGAGGGGAAGAGATGTTGCATTTTTTCCCAGAGGCAGTAGGAATTCACCAAAGGTTTTGTTTTCATTTTGGTGGAAGTGAGATGGTCATATATTTATCTCAGGAATATTATTTTAGTAATTATGTGGAGGACAAATTGGCCACAAAAGACATTGAAAATCAGAGATACCAAACAAAAATCTCCCACTGAGATTCTAACCCTAAATGCCTGATGAAAGCCTACATGAAGGAAATGAGAATCATTGTTTGTGGATATAGAATTGAGGATTCTTGGCAACTATTTGGATATGGTGGGGGGAGAGAAAAGGTAAGGATAGATACAAGTGTGCCCATTAGGGTGACTGGAGCACGGTGGCTCTCTTGATTTCAATGTATCACCCAGCTAAAAGCACAGCATTTTCAAGATGATAAAGCAGATTATTAATAATTAGGTCTGAACTAAGAGGTCAGAAAGAAACAATGAAGCAAAATGGGATTATTAAATATGTAATAGATGATGAATTACTACTAAAATTAGAGGCAAAATGGAAAAGGTTAAGAAAATGTTAGACTTTTCCTTTCCTATCCATTAAAGAAAAATCTGAATTTCATCATGTAATTCCTTATAAAATGTTTGTCAATTTCTCCCTTGAATGATATTAAAGTAATTAAAAACTATGCAAAAAGATTCTGCTTCTCTTTATATTTTGTGATGGATATTATGTTAATGTTATCATAAGTTACAAAGATATTGCATTTTATTCCTCCTCTTCTTCATTCTTTTTCTCCTCCTCCTCCTTCTCCTTCTCCTTCTTCTTCTTTTTCTTCTTTCTTCTTCTTTCTTCTTTCTCTTTTCCTCTCTTTCTGTCTCTCTCTGTCTCTGTCTTTCTGTCTCTCTATTTCTCTTTCTCTCTCTCTGTCTCTGTCTCTGTCTCTGTCTTTCTCTCTCTCTCTTCATGTTGAATAAGGAAGTAGGATGACTTTGTGGCAGAGTAGGGCTAAATACATTCTTGTTCTTTCAGTCAACGCAATCAACGTAGCAAGAAAAAAACACACTATTTAAAATCAGAGGACCTTGGTTAAAATCCTCCCTTTGCCATGTACTCCCTAGTTAAAACCTTAGTCAAATAATTTAATTTCTCTGGATCGCAGTTTCCTTATATTATAAAATCAGGAAGTTGGTTAGATTATCGCTGTAACCTTCTAGATCTCAATTGATATTAGATACATAACATGGGATCATAGACTGAGAGCTGGAAGGAACGTTAGAAATTATGTCCAACTCACTCATTTAACTTATGATCAAACCAAAGCTGAGAATTGTTAAGTGACTTGCCCAGGGTCACACAGTTGAAGCATATAGAGGTTAAGTGATTTGCTCACAGTCATATATCTAGTAAGTGATTAAGGTAGGATTTGAAACTAGTTCTTCCTAACTCCCAATGCAACTATAGCACATAACCTCTCATACAATATTATACGACAGGTACAAACATACGTTTAGAAAAATAATCTGTTTCTCTCTTCCTATGTCACTTTATATTGGAATTTGGAGCCCAAAAAGCTAAAGAAGTAGTCTATTTCCTTAGAGCAGTGGTTCTTAACCTTCCTAATGCTGCGTCCCTTTAAAATAGTTCCTCATGTTGTGGTGGCCACCAACCATAAAATTATTTTCACTGCTACTTCATAACTGTAATTTTGCTACTGTTACAAATCGTAACGTAAATATCTGATATGCAGGATGTATTTTCATTGTTACAAATTGAACATAACCCACAGATTGAGAACCGTGGCCTTAGAGTCAAAGAAACAGATTACCATGTCAAAAAACAAACAAACAAACAAACAAACAAAAATAAGAAAAGGTCAAGAGGGAAAAAAGCTTTCAGTTTTATATTGGACTTTGCATTGCTACAAGTTGATATGAAAAAAAAAAACTTATAATAAGATTTTAAGAAACAAATGTGTGGTGTGATTTCCACATCCCCTCATTAGGTATCCATTATATACACAAAGTTCTGTGACAATTTCTCAAGAAGTAAATGAAGAAACAAGATATAGAAAACATTTTTGAATGTAAAAGATCATCTTTAGAACTTCACTAAGAGACCCAAACTTTTGTCTTAAGGTTTGGAAAACTTTTGGACAGTAAGAAACTCATTGACAGTGACATAAATATTTGGGGGAAAAGTCTAAATTTGTAAATTTTAAATACAACCCATTTAATATCTTAATGATAAAATAAATGCTAATTTACACAAAATTTTTAAATAAAAGTCTATTATAAATAATCTGAAAAATAAATGATCATTTATACACCAAGAGCTGAATTTCATTTGTTCTTTGTTTGACAGGTATTTTTATGTGAACATTTTATGAATAGAACAAACAAAACTATGGAATGGATATAATCATAGGATGTTTACATCTGAAATGTAGCATATCTATGTCTCAACTGATCTGCTAAAAGGCATCATAAAGGTAATTGGATTTAATTGAAATTAATAATCAAATTAATCCCTGATAATCATTTCATTCATGATGTTTAAATATTAACATACATGATATATTGGTAGATTAATAGATTAATATAGTTAATAATGAAAATAAAATAACAAAAAATTGTTATTTTTTGGCATTAAAAATTGCCTCCCACCTTGATGCTTTAATACCTGGGCTGTTTCATTCCATGAAGACATTGATAATTAATAACAGCAAATCAATAATGAATAAATAACATTTATATAGCTTTTCATAATGAACTCCTGAGGTACATAATAAATCATATATCACACACTTAAAGTTGGAAGGGGCTGCAAAGGTAATCTAACTCAAACTTTGCCTTTTAGAACTGAGAAACTGAGACCCAGAGAGATATGGTGAATGTCAAAAGTTTGAACTCATGTTACCTCCATTTTATAGATGAGGAAACTGAAGTTTAAAAAGGGTGAACGGCAGAGCTGAGAGTGAATTCCAGTGCTCTTGACTTCTGGTCCAGGGCTATCTTTCTATCTATAAAATGCAGGGGCTATACTAGTTGTCCTATAAGGACTCTGATATATCAGTTTCTAAAAATAAAGGTAACTTTGTAGAGATTCTTCTCATCAAATTTTTGAACCATATTCTCTTTTACCTGTGTAAGATTTCACAATATGGTGCACAGATTTTCTTTTTGATTAAATCTATCACTCTAAATGTTTAGCAACATGAAGCACAATTCTTGGATAATGTGATCTAACAAATTTGAATTAGAATTATATTCAAAATTGCATATAAAAATAGTTTAACGTCCCAATCAGTTCTTTCCTTCTCAGTAGGAAACAGAATAATGCAACATTAATAGATATGCTGAATACATTACTAAATTACAGCAGAAAGAACCAAACAGCTTATAAAAAATGCTGAATAAAAACCAACTCTGCTAGGTGTATATTATCATATTTAGTGGAGTCAAAGATCATGATGGGGCCACTAGTGGGAAATTGTATAAAGACAAGATGTTCAACCTTCCTTCCAATTAAAAAAAAAATTATATTCGATTGAAAGGAAGGGAGTGTGGCCTAGAAGATATAAAGCTAACATGGAACTCAGGAAAAAAGAGTTATTGACCTTGGCAAATCAAACAGCTGAGAACCTCAAGTAACTCTCGAAGACTATAACTTTTAGAATAAGGGCAGATCTGCTTCGATGGGAGAAGGTTCCACATAGGGATTTCCCTACAGTGATATGCACATAAGTCTGAACCAAAAATAATAAAACAAAACATGGGAAGACTTTTGGTGACTAAAAAGAAAAAAAACAAAAAACAACACTGGTCTCTTCAAACAACAAGCTATATCCACAACAAATGACCCAGCAGATTAAGAAACATGAATCTAGACATCAAAGTGCTGCATTAAAAATTGCCTCCCACCTTGATGCTTTAATACCTGGGCTGTTTCATTCCATGAAGACATTGATCAGTTCCTTCTCTTGTTCTGACTTTCTTTCTGTTCAAATATTTTGCCTGGGATGTCTTCAAAGTTTCCAACTGAACCTCTTTATTGACCCCTCCAACTGCTGTATGTAAATATTATTTCTTGCTACACTGTGTGTGTAAATAGTGGCCCTAAGTTATGGAAATCTGAAGATCTTCCCTGCCCCTAGGCCCTTTGCTAATGTGGCTACGTGACTCTGAGAAACTTCTCTGATTTGATTTGCCCCCTAACAGGCTGAATGTGTTCATGTGGAGCCTGTGGCCCGAGGCTTGCTTTTCAGGAATGGCCATGCCTTGAAATTTTGTGATTGGGCAGTGGGTCAAGAGGGCTATGACATTCTCTGACACGCCTCCCCCCCCCCCCCACTTGAAAAACTCAGATGTTGATGCTTCCCTCTCTGGTAACTGAATAGGTGTGTATGTAATGGTCAGACACTGGAAGCCCGTCTGCTGATCTATTTCTTTGTTTGCTTATAATTTGTGTTTGCATTCTCTGATGTTCAGGGTGCTGACTTTTTCTCCTGAACTAGGTAAATGATATTTGTTTGATTGATTAAAGTAAGATTGTTAATCCATTTTGAGTTGCTTTCCTTTAGAAAAGCAGATCTAAAAATGTGCTAGCAGCCACCCTGGGTATGCTAGGGTGCTTGCTGATACACCCTGTAACATAAAATATCCCAAAGTACATTGTTTCTCTGCTGTTTGTCCTTTAGAAGCGGAAAAGAAACTCAGCTTCCTGACTGTGTCAGTGGAGAGCCAGTTCAATGTTACTCCCATTCCTTCTTTCCCTATCTCACAATAGAAGACAAAGTGAATGCTGGGGAAGAACCTGACAACTGAAACAATTATTTCTTAAGCATCTATTCTGTTCAGACAAAATATAAATGTAGTCCCTGACCTTAAGGAGTAGATATTCTTCTTGGGGTGAGGTTGTATCATATACAAAAATACCTAGACACTAGATAATTTGAGGAAGGAACAATGACCAAGAACTGGAGAGATAAGGAAAAGCTATAGTGTTTTCTCCTAAATTATAAAACATGAAATATTACCCTGGCCAAAGTCTTCAATGACAGGCTCAGCACAGGGCCTAGGGTATAGGACATAGGTTCAATACAATTATCCCTTCCACATCTCAGAGATTAGGCCATGGGACCCCTGTGATCTTGAAAATCCACATAAAAATTATTGTCCCTCTCTTTGTACCAGAGAAGTCTGAATTTTTTCTTTCTCTTTTAGGGGTGGTTACAGTACCTTATTGTGAAATCTGAGTCATGCATTTCTGAGTTTCTAAACTTTTTCTGTGTCATCTCCTGGACTTCACATGTCATTTGTAGCTTCTACAAAACTTCTCAAAAATTCCCATTTAATTTCTCATGCTGACCTGTGATATATTGAAATGGGAGAGTCCTGATGTGGAAGGGATAACTGGATGAATATTTGTTGACGGACTGGTTGGCCAACCCTTTGTGATAAGCCTCTTTGAACTTGGCTAGGCTTATTCCCAGACAAAGTCAGTCCTCAAGGCCAGGCTAACTTGCTATGAACTGTTTGTGTTTCTACCTAGACCATTAATTGCAAATGTAGAAGTGAATTAATAGATTTGGAATCCAAGAGACCTTTGTTTGAGACCCAAATCCAAAATTTAACATTCTGGGCAACTTAACATTCTGACCCTTAGGTACAGTTTCCTCATCTATAAAATGGAGAGGGAAATTTTTTGCTTCCTTCTTAGAGTTATTATGAGGAAAGCACCCTGGCATCTCCAAAGTACCATGTAAATGTGAACTATTGGTACTATTATTCATTTGACAATTTGGAGTCAGTGAAAATTCTAGTTACCTTAAAACATTCACACACATGTTGCCAGTTCTACTGTCATTTTGGTGACAATGACAGAAGAAATTTTAAGCTACAATTTTTCAATTAAATCTATTAGAAATATTAGGAGTGTAATAATTTGGTGGATTAGATGGTGAAAACAAAAGTTGGCAAATCATCATTCCACTCCCGACTGTCTGGTTTCTACTATCACTAATGCTCTTTTTACTGCACTACACTTTCTCCACAAGATGTTTTCTTGTTGTTGTTGTTGTTGTTGTTGTTGTTGAATTGTTCAGTTGGGTCCGACTCTTTATCGCCCCATGGACAATAGCATTCCAAGGTCTTCTATCCACCACTGTCTTTTGAAGTCTGTCATCTGTCCAGGTTTATGCTTATTATTTCTATGATGCTACCTATCCTCTGCCATTCCCTTTTCATTTTTCATTTAATCTTTCCAAACATCAGTATTTTCCAGTGAGTCCCATCCTCTCATTATATGGCCAAAGTACATCATTTTCTGCTTCAGAATTTGACCTTCCAGTGAATACCCTGAATTACTTCAAGTATTAACTGATTTGACCTCTTTGCCTATCCAAGGGTCTATCAAAAGTCTTCTTCAGGACAACAATTATAAAGTTTTGATTCTGTAGAGTTTAGCTTGCTTTATTGTCTAGTCACCCCAGGCATAAATTGCTGCTGGGACAATCAAAACTTTAACTATAAAGACCTTTCTAGGCAAAGTGATGTCTCTGCTTTTTAGTGTGCTGTCCGGATTTGCCATAGCTTTCCTTCCAAGAAGTGAGTGCCTTTGAATTTCATGGTTACAGTAATCTTAGAGCCCAAGAATAAAAAAAACAAAAAAACAAAAAAACTGATACTGCTTCCATTTCTTCTCCCTCTATTTGCCAGGAAGTGATAGGACCAATTGCCAAGATCTTTTTTTTTTTTTTGATGTAGTCGGTTTTTACACTCTCCTCTTTCACCTTCATTGAAAGGCTTCTTAATTCCTCTTCACTTTCTGTCATAAGAGTGATATTTTTTGGATATATGAGATTATTGATATTTCTCCTCACAACCTAAACTCTGGCTTTTGATTTGTCCAGCCTCAAATTTTGCATGATGTATTCTGAATATAAGTCAAATAAGTAAGGTGACAATATACAGCCTTATTGTACTCCTTTTCCAATCTTAAACCAATCAGTTCTTCCACATTCAGTTCAAACTGCTGCTGCTTCTTGGTCCACATACAGGTTCCTCAGGAGACAAGGTGATCTAGTAGTCCCATCTCTTAAAGAACTTGCCACATTTTTATTGTTGAAGATTTTAATGTAGTCAATGAAGCAGAAGTAGATTTTTCCTTCTGAAATTTTTTTTCTTTCTTCATAATCTAGCAACTGTTGGCAATTTGACTATTCCATGAACAAGACCCTCCATCTTCCTGCCCTAGGCATTCTCTCTAGATATCCCCCTTGCCTGGAATGGTCAAACTACTGACCTTTTTGACTTCCTTTAAGTCCCAACTAAAATCCCACCTTTTAAAGGAAGCTGTTCCCAACCCTTTTAATTCTAGTTGGTTACATCTGCTAATTATTTCTTCTTCATCCTCTAGATAGTTTGTTTTCTCTATATTTGTTTGAATCTTGCCTCCTCTGTTAGATGTTAAGCCTTTTGAGGGTAGAGACTATCTTTTGTCTCTTTTTGTATCCCCAACCAGCACTTAGTACAATGCCTGGTACATATTAGGTGCTTTAAAATGTTTATTGATTGATTGAAAATAGCACTGAGATGTTTCAACAGAGGGGTGAATTTTAATAGATGATATATAAGGAGATAGATGAGGAGAAAAGAAAAGTTTGTCAGATAAAGGTCTCATCTTGAAAATATAGATGATCATCAAATACCAAAGAATACAAGTCATTCTCCAATTGACAAAGGGCAAAAGGATATGAACAGGCAGTTTTTGTACAAAGAAATCAAAGTTATATATATAATCATTGGATAATGTTCTCTAAATCATTACTGATTAGAGAAATGCCATTTAAAACAACTTTGAGGTACCAACTCACACCTATCGGATTAGCTAAAATGAGAGAATGTGAGAACAAAAATGTTGGAGAGGATGTGGAAAAAATGAGACTCTAATACACTGTAGGTGGAACTGTGAACTGATGCATCGATTTTGGAGTGGAATCTGGAATTATGCACAAGGTATAATAAAACTATGTATACTCTTTGACCTAGCAAAACCATGATTGGTTTTGTTATTCTAAAATATTTATACCTGCTCTCTTTGTGGTGGCAAAGAACTGGAAACTGAGGGAGTATCAATCAATTGGGGAATGGCTAAACAAGTTGTGGTATATGACTGTGATGGAATACTACTGTGTTGCAAGAAGTGATGAGCAGGTTGATTTTAGAGGAAAAAAACAACATATAAAGACTTCCATGAAATAATGAATAGTGAAATGAACAGAACTAAGACTGTGGTTCTCATTGAATGGGGTATTTCCTACTCCACGTGTTCTAAATACTGGAAAGTTTATGTTTATCACAAATTAACTGTTACAAACTGACATGAAAGGGATTCTGGGTCTGCTTGATGTCTGTCTTACTTCCCAAACATACCTATGCTCTGCCTATATGCCCTACCCCATCTCTGCTATTAAATTTTAAGATTTGCTCTGGTTTGTGCTATATTCCAACAAGAAGTTGAGAACCAAAAATAAGTAACTGACATATTAGATCATGAAGTTGAAAATGGTTCAAAGTTTCATGATATTAGGCTTGAGATTAAATAAATATTTCAATGCAATATTTTTTTTATCAGTGAAAAGAAACATCTTAGTAAAAACTTAGTTCAACTTACAGGAAAAAGAATATCCAAGAAATGAGAAATGCTTGCCTCAACAATGGCCCAGAAACCAACTGTGAGGAAGTATGGTGTCAGCCAGCTGCTTTTCTGCTTCAATCTGTCATGCAATATGATTCTATCATCAAATTAAATTTAAATGGTAAAATGATAGAAAAGAAATCTACAGTTGTCCAAAACAGACATTTTTCTATTTAAGCATCTCTCATCCATTATTCCAAAACATATCTCCACTAAAGTTCTTCTATTGAAGTCTTGCCATGCCATGGAGGTGATTCTGCAGTATCTAAGATTATGATTATAGATCACAAGACCTGGCACTTTTATTAGGCAGGAATGATTTCAAGTATTGTTATGGTGATACATCTGTTATTTCAGAAGCAGCCTAGCCACATTCTGAGGCATTTTGAATCATGTTGGCTTTAGGGTGATGAATATTCCCCCACTAGGCTCTCAAGGAATGATGGTTCAATTACATATGCCTCATCCTACATATATGGGGAGGAACTATTTGAACTTTTCAAATAACAAACCCTTGACATTTTAAAAATCCAAATGCCAAAACTTCTACAACATTGTTTTACAATAATCACTCACCCCAACTACCTTAATCAATGAGGATAGCAGCATGATTATTATGGTCTACCCCATGGTAATTTAAGATAAGGTCCTTAATAAATGTGACAGACACTGTAATTGGCACTGAGAATACAAAGACAAACAGAAAACAACCCCTTCCTTCCCTCAAAGAGTTAACAGAGGATTTATGGATTTGCTTTAGCAAAGGGAGTTCCTGAAATTAATCTCAAAATACTCAATGGTCTCCTAAAAATATAATAAAAAGACATAATTTTCTTCTAGGTCACAAGATATATTGCAGAGATAGAATCATGATGTGTCCTATGTTCTCTCCCTGGGACCCTGTTCATTTACCTCATCCTCTCTATTATTAGTTCTTTGAAAATATAAAAAAATTAGTTCTTTGAAAATACAAAAATTAATTTGCAGGTATAGAACAAAAAGAAAATCACTCCCACTCCTTCACATTTTAAGAATCATATCCACAGAAAAGGTGAAATATTTCATATCTTTAATTTTGTTACAAGTGCTATCAGGAACACATGATTTTTAATTTATTGATCTGAGGAGATAAGGATAGGGGCCAAAGTTTCAATGGAACAGACAACTTAGTGGTGAAGAAAACTCCCTCTACCAATTCATGTTGGCACCTTCTCTGAAATTTATAATCTTAGAAAATTTCCTAGAGCACTGAGAGCTATTTGCTCAAGGTTACATGTTTTATATATATAAAACATTGTGTCATTGTGGCTTTGCATTTCTCACCCTATAGCCTACCCAACACTGCTCTTTTAGTGGTCTTATCACCACATTTAGTATGGTAGAAAAAGTATCTCAAGATATTTTATTCCAGAAATCTATTCTATTCAACATTCAGCCCATACTATATAAAAGAGATTGTCCTGGGTGCTGAAGAGTCAATGATTAAAAAAAATAAAAATAAAAAAATAAATATATATATATATATATTTATATTAACATAATGTATAGTAACATAGGTAAAAATATATAATATTTATTTTTATATATTACTATATATTTATAGTACATTGCTATATATTATATATGTTATATATAATATACAGTAATATATATTATGTAAGTATATTATCTATATATACTATATATTGTATATATAGTATATAGTAATAGATAGATAGATAGATATAGATATATAGATATAGTAACAAATGTTCCCAAGAGGGAGGAGACGGCAAGCTTGCAGTAGTTCTCGTGCTAGGTGCTGTGATGGGGCCAAGGAAGGTTCATGACAAAATGCTGTAGGAGATAATGGTGACAATTTCACTCCTTCAATTGTTGGAGGTTTGTTCGCAGAGAAGCAATACAATTAATCTGTATGAGTCACATAATCTAGAATTTGTATTTGCCAAAACGAAGAGGGAGTGGAGAGGAGACTTCTAAAGCAGTTGATTGGGGATTTTTGTGAAATGCTATTTAAAGAGGAGAGAAAGATTCAATCAGGAAAGTATATGGCAAGGCTATTGGAAATTTGGCCTTCCTTAATGCTGATTTCTAATGAGCTAATAATAGAGTATACAGGTTTCTTTTAGTAGTGCTATTTAAGCATGATGCAATTGATTTTTTTTTTTTTTTTTGGCAGAGCAGGTTGCTAACACTAACTCTGGTGTGTGTAGAATTAATTAGATGTCCAACTTGAGATACAAGCCATTTCATCATAGATTTTTTGGTCAACATAATTGTTTTATTACAAGTGCAACCCTTATAATGGGTTCTAGAAAGTATTCAAAGGTGGGGGGGAGGGAGTATATAAGGCAGTACAGCACATTGGAATGCAGTCCATTATCTGCCTGTGCTGAGACAGATGCAACGCTAATACAAAATCATACCGGATTAAAATAGCTTTCCTTTGACTGGGCTACTTGTGTTTATGGGAGTACATGTGCTTAGTGAAATAAATATCTAACTGAAATTAGTATGACTGTTGTCTTCCATATGTCTTATAAATGCTCATAGTTCTTCATCAACACAGACACGTTTTCCTTTCAGTTCATAAAGCACTTTGCAGAGATTAAATCATACACGTCTGTTGATGTGTATAGGTCTGTATCTAAGTCTGCCTCTTTCCTTTTATCCGCTTTCTGGAAAAGAAACCACAATTCAGGAAATCATGGAAATGAAAATCAGGTGCTTGTAAAGCCAAAGAAGGAGTTGAATTAAGTTCTCCAGTACTTATCTGTTACCTTAAATCATGCCCTCCATGTGCAATTTTATCATTATTTACTATGTGGTTTTTTTGTTCACTAAAGAAAAGTTATGTCCAAACCAAGCATTTATTAAGCACCTACTACATGTCAGACACTGGGGAAACAAAGATAAAATCAAACTGTCCCTGCCCTCAAGGAACTTATTATAGATTTTATGTGTTCAAATCAATGCATTAAATTTTCCCTCCTCTTTCCCCCCCCCCCCCGCCCAGTATTTCTATGTGCTAAGATGAGCACATTTTTAAAAATGGAAGTCTCAGGATTTTAAGTGAGATAAATATCAAACCATAACCAATGACACTTCTGAATAGTAAGTAGTTATAATACCAGTTATACTATCTGGAGCTGTCTGATTTGGGAGGCATGACAGAGTAGCTGTAAATGGCATTATCAAAGGTAATGAAATTTAGTAACTTGAATGGATTTTCAACTCAATACATTTCTCAGGTGGATTTTTTTGTGGTTAAACCATGTTGGCTTCAGGACAGATGAGCCTTAAAGTATTGACCTTTTTGCAGGTTGAAATTGATGCCAAGACAGCATTTATGGCAAATATCACAAGGATAATTCATCAGTTGTGATCAGATTGATGTGGGTTGCTCTGTGGTCAATCAGAAGTGACCCTTGGGGACTAGGCATATTGGAAGACATCCTAAAATAGCTTAAAGAGTACTTCACAATAAGGAAGAGAAATAGTAGCATCACCACTGATCATGGCTTATAAATCTATCAAAATATATACACTCATGGCCTTACCCTAACCCAAATGATTCCACAGGTGGACAATTGATTTCTTGTACCTTCCATAAGACTACCTAGCTACATGCTGCTTCTCCTTCTCAGCCAGTGGTGATGATCTCGGAAATGATAGTCATATCTTTCCTTATATCCAGATACAACAAATCTTCCAGTGCTTCTCTAATAGGGCTTTGAACACTTCTGAAACCAAACTAGGCAAATATTTTAGTTTTACTAATTAAAATTACTTAATTCCAGAGTTCAATTTTATAAAATCAGATAAGAGTTCTAAAAATAGCACATAGCTTCAATGTTTTTTTTAGACTTCTCATCCTACTTCACATCATATAACCTATTAGTTGCCTAATCTTGCCATTGCTTCCTTTACAACCAACATCTTTCATGTCCTACTTCCCTTCGTTCATGCAATTAGTATCTTGGTCAAGGCCTTCATTACTTCTTAACCAGATTATTCTGAGCATCTCCTAATTACTTCAAGTCTCTGCCCATTCAAGTTCATCCTCCACATTGATGCCAAAGTAATTTTCCTTTAGCACAGATCTGCCTATGTGACTCCCTTGCTCGTTCAAATCTGATGGCTTTCTAATGTCCCTACAAGAAAATAGAAACTTTTTTTAAAGCTTTTAACATCCTATACCACTTGTCCCCAATGTACCTTTCTAGCCTCACCGAGCATTAAATCCCCTCTTGTACTCTTGAATTCAAACTGCTCTCTCAGATTTTCATTCATGATATACCATCCCTTGCTTCTGCAGTGGTCATCCACTAAGACACAGAATTCACTCTCTCTTTACCTCTGCCTCATTTAGTCCTTCTCTTCTTTAAAGATGCAGCTTAACTACGATTTTTTTTGAGGGAGGAAGGCAGGGTAATTGGGGTTAAGTGACTTGCCCAAGGTCACACAGCTAGTACGTGTCTGAGGCTGGATTTGAACTCAGGTCCTCTTGACTCCAGGGCCAGTGCTCTAATCTCCGCACCACCTAGCTGCCCCTCAACCATCATTTTCTATATGAATCTTTCCTGACCCCTTCAACTACTAGTTACCTCACATTTTACTTTGTGTATGTAGTTATAAACTCCATACTTTTTGCACATATACTTATTTTTCCTAACAGAATAAAAATTCATTGTGAGCAAGGATTGTGTCATTCTTTGTCCTCATATCCCTAGAGCCTAGCACAAGGCTTGACACATAGTAAGTCCTTAATATCTACTTGTGGATTGCATGATGACTGACTGGATATCATAGTGCCATACTAGTCTCCTACAGCTTTCCTTCCATTATTTAGAAAATTGATGTGCCAAAGTAGAAGAAATGTCTAGCTTTCTTTTAACCAAATGTATCCCCAAGGCAACATTCACATCAGCAACAGTGACTATAAAAATGTTGACATAGTTCTGAATCACAAAATATAACAGACTTTCCATATAGAAGACAGAAGCAAAACATTTATTCAGATACCAGAAAGCCAAATCCCAACAACAGAAAACTGAATTCATCATAGCAACAAAGAAATCTATACATAATAACACTGCAGAGAGCAACACCATCCCAAAGTCTTCCCACAAACACTCACAAGCTTAGCTATCTGATTGTCTGCATCCTCTCTCTCCCTCAGTTCTCTCTCCTGCTCTGACTCCCAGCTTCCTCCCAGCTCTACTCCACCTTTCCTGCTCTACCCCTTCAGAAAACTCCTCCTAGCACAGGCTCCATGTGATTACATTAGGCCTATTAAAAGGCAGAAAGATCTTCAAATTCCCTTAGATCTATTAAGGGCAGGGAAGATCTTCAGATTCATATTACCATTATACCAAAGCACATAGCCACATATGTGGATATTATAGTAACAGATAACACTGCAAATGACAGATTAGATATTCCTTGAGTTTTTTTATAATTGTTTCATCACCTGTTGATGAAAAACAACAATACTTTTCAAGAGTCTACTATGCAAGAAAGCAAGCAGGCAAGCAAGAAAGAAAGAAAGAAAGAAAGAAAGAAAGAAAGAAAAAGAAAGAAAGATAGAAATATTATACTAGGTGCTGGGCAAGCAACAGAGACCCTGACCTTATGAAATCACATTCTACCAGTGAAGGCGAGAATACAATATGTATATAAGCATGTAAATAGGGAGATCAGGTAATTACTATGCAGGTAAATATGAAATTACATGCAAAATAAATACAACAACATTTGGGGGCATTGGGCACTAACATTTGGGAAAACTGGGAAAAGTCCATGGAAAAAGATACATATGAGATAAGTTTGAAAGAGATAGATGGATTCCATGTTCAGGGCTAAAATCCAATAATATTCTAAGCAAGAAAGTCAGACTGTGGAATGTGTCTGACTGTGGCTGATCAGACCAATAAGAGTTCTGGATGCTCTACTACAGGTCAGGCACAAATAGTGCATGTGAACATTTGGGGTGGACACTCTATTTTTGCGCATCCTACATTTCCTTTGAGGTATTTTAATTCTGCTTTGCTCATAGAGAACAGCATCTTATTTCATGTGAGCACACCATGCTGAGCAGTCCTGTGCCAGTGTCTCCCATGTCACACAATCAGTTCCAAAGTTCTTAAGAGAGACCTTGAGAGTGTCCTTGTATCACTTCTTCTGGCCACCATGTGAACACTTGCCCTGTGTGAGTTCTCCATAAAACAGTTTTTTTGGCAAGTGTACATTTTGCATTTGAACAACGTGGCCAGTCCATTGGAGTTGCACTCTCTGAAGCAGAGTTTGAATGCCTGGCAGTTTAATTCAAGTAAAGATCTCAGTGTCTGGTACCCACTTGGAACAGAGGAGTAGAATGAGTAAATGGGACCAATGTGTAATGAGATTGGCAAGATCAGTGACAGGTGGTGAAAAGCTTTTAATGTCAGACTGTGGGGGGTATATTTTATTCACTCTACATACTGGAATGTTTCGGACAAACGGTAGCTATCTTAAAGGGATAAACCAATACAAAATAGGCATGGCTAGTGGCATAGGATAATGTCTGGAAAGGTAAGAGAAACCATGATAATAGCATCCAGAAATTTTTAGCTTCTACATATTCAGTGTGATTTCTATAAGAAAATAAACCTTCTTTAGTATATATGTAAAAGGTATGCTCAGGAGCATTATATTGAGCAAAATGAGTGAAGAAATTGGGCATGGAGAAAATAAAAACCAAAAAAGTTTCACAATTACTTTGGGATAAGATTTCAAAAAAAATTTCATTAAAAAAAATCCATAAATGCTCACATTAAACTCTATCACTCACTTCTCTGTCATTCACTGTAAATTTTAGAGAATATATTATACAGATTGCAATTACATATTAAAGCTTTAAGCATATAGCTCTTTTTTGTTTTGAAGTCCCATTAAAATGGATTACTTATGCTTATTGCAGTCTATTTGAAAGACCCAATGCTCTTAGTCTTTTTTACTAAACACAAGTGTATATCTCTGCATGCTTTTTGATAGGTGGCTGAACATGCAGAATTCTTTCAGCATGCAGTCAAGCTACCTTTTTATTTTATAGTGATCCAGTCTTGACTTGGACATTGTAAAAGCTATAAAAACCACTAGGAAAAAATATATAATACTTTTTATGAATGGTCTTATGAAATCCTATTTATGTAAATAAAAGCTAACCATCAATTTTATTCTAGTTATAATGCACAGGATGTAAATGAGATTCATTTTCCAAAAATAGTAGCTGATAAAATAAATGCTTTCTAAATCAATTTATAGTACTTTTATTACAAGAAATGTTAAAGTTGAAGGAAAATGATTACACAGAATTTTGAGATCCAATGATGAAGGAGATTTCAAAATCTAAAAAAAAAACTTATTAGTATAGCTTGTATTCTTCTGAAAGTCAAATGCTACAAACATATTTTAGGTATTAGAACTAAACAATGTTCTTTTTAGTTACCAAATGCTTTAAAACAATCTAACAATCCAAATACTGGTGTTGGGGTGTCTATGTGTTTCTATATGTGAGTGTGTAATTGTTTTAATAATTGTGAAAGTTTTAAAAGCATATACTTATATAATTTTTGTATCCATCTCTAGAAGAGTGTCCTCAGACTATGCCTCTCATACCAAATTTATGGATCTATCATATGCAAGATATAATTTTTCAAGACAACTAAATTTTGCCTTTAAACTATATACGATACTAAAGACTCCTTTAATTACCCATATGAGTGTCTCTAGTAGGTAGAGAAATGGGCTTGGAATCATTAAGATTCATCTTATGATAGAACATGTATAAACTATATCAAACTGCCTACTATTTTCAGAAAAAGGGAAGAGAGGAAGAGAGAAAATTTTGGAAATTAAAATCTTCTAAAAATGAATGCTAAAAGTTTTCTTGACATATAGTTGTTGAAAAAAAAATACCATTTAAATGACTGAATGAATAAATAAAAGAAAACCCCAAATGGGATCATGAAGTGAAAAAAAAAAAAGATTCATCTTCATGAGTTCAAATCTAGCTTCAGATACTTACTATCTGTGTGACCCTGGACAAGTCATTAAACCATGTTTGCCTCATCTGCAAATGAACTGGAGAAGGAAATAGTAAACTGAATCAATATCTTTGCCAAGAAAACCCCAAAATTGAGTCATGAAGAGCTGGACATGACTGAAATGACTGAACAACAACAAATGTCCCTGCCAAAGGAATGAAAGCTCTATAGTATTCAGTAAGCTAAAAGGGTTCAAGCACAGACCTACCGAAACTGTTATGTGAAATTCCACATAGATAATTATGCAAAATTTCATCTCCAGAAAGATAGCAACAAGGTGAATTGACAAAGGATATCCAATAAAGAGACCCCTAAATGGTCCCTCTTCAACTTCCACAGTGATGAGGACTCAATGAACAAAAAAATATACAAAGAGCAATAAGAACTGAATAGTTTTGACACCATCTAAAAATCAATTCTAATATTTATGAGACCAAAGAAGAGAGAGAGGAAATGAATTGCATTCATATTGAAATTCTTCCTATAAATGGAATCATAAAACACAAAGAAATTGCAGCTAATTGGAAGGATAGCTCGAAGGTTGTCCTGAGAGATCTGAGTAAAAGAGTTGGTTGGGTTTAGGGCCATCATGCACTCATAGGTGATAGGATATATCTTTTTCTGTGGTGTAATTGATCATCTTGCTTTTCCGTGCTAAAGATGAATATAAGCACCATGACTTTCATGAGTCCCCTGCAGAAATATCATTTGCAGATGAAGAATGAAGAAATTTTATGAAAATCATGCTAATATCCTCCAGAATAAGTCAATATGATCCTTGATAATCAGCAACTTAAAATTCAAAGGCATTTAAGAATCAGTTTTCCAGATATAATCATAGAGGGAAAATTTTGAAAAGAAAAAGAAGAAAAAACCCCAGAGAAAAACAAAACAAACAAACAAAACAGCAGCTCCCAAAAAAGAGTTGAAGAATGCATCAATAACTAATGACACATATGTCTACTTTTTTATTCCCTCTAAATAAATTCTTACTGAAAACATGAAAAGGCAATAGGCAGGCATTTCAGTTGATTTTCTCTGGCAGACCACATTTTTAGCTTCACTTATGTATCTCAAAGCTATGGAAGATATAAGATTCTCCAGAGTCTATACATTATCCAGTTCCTTCTAGTCAATAATAATTATACATATGTCTACAGAGTCACAAGACTATGAGAATCACTCTCTTTATAACATGACTAAAATGGCATTCCTATAAAATATCCCTAGAAATAAATATTTAGTATGAAAATAATGCTTAAAACCCTTTACTGAATGCAGATATGAGCTTATTTAACATAAAAGCTATGAATTTCCAGAAGAATTAATAATAATGTGATATCCTATACAGTCTATATTTGTACAGAACAGTGGTCTAAAATCCAAATAGAAATAGGCCACCATACTGTACATAAGGATCTCTCAGGCCTATGTATTAACTTAGAAAACCACATATTAACATTATCTATGTTTTAATATATTTTGGTTTATATTGTTAATTTTTTCTGTTTGGGGGCCACAACTGGAAATTTTGTGGGCTGAATTTGGTCTGCTGACTATTTGACAACTTTAACATAGAATATTAATAATTTAATCATTAGGATTAACTTTGCTTCATCTGTGTTGGGGGCTTGCAAACTATGTACAAGGTTTAATTGTTCTAAATACTATTGTTTCTGTCATGTAAGGACTCTATTCTGTTGGTGTTTTATTAAAATATTAGAAAAGATATGTACTTCATTTCATAGAACCATTTTACATAATCCACCTCTCCTTTATGCTTCAGTTATAGAAAGAGAAAAGAGAGTAGAATAGTTATAAGATAGCCTATGGAGGGCCTATGAGCTTAATTGGTAATGGTGCTAAACAATCTAGAATAAGGTCTGATATACCTCCCCCCACCACACCACACCCCACCTTATGTCTTGTGGATAATAAACAATATAATATAGATAAGAGTTGCATAGAATAAAAGTGTAGCAAGAAGAAGTTGATCAACATGATTGATTTCCTCTTTTTCTTTCCTTCCTTCCTTGCTTCCTTCCTTCCTTCCTTCCTTCCTTCTTTCCTTCCTTCCTTCTCTCCATCTATGCTTCCTTTACATGTCAACAGTATGCTCAGGTATAGAAAGGATTCTGTAATCTGCATTATTAACGGCATACATCTACCACTGAAAAGTTGAATCATTTTATTTCATTTTATATTTTTATCAAACTCTCTGGAGCATGTTCATGGTACCCTATGACAATCAAAATTATTTATCTAATTCAATAAACTAACATGTCCATTAATAATTTGATATTAAAACATATATTCTTTTATTTATATTCCAATCTATTCACTTGTGAAAATATGAAAGGAAAATAAGTTTATGTGACTAACTTTATCTAAAAAAATGAATCAATCATTTCTCTTATCTCCAAACTGGACAGGCAGCAGAGACAGCTGTCCTAGAAGCCAGGAGATCTGGTTTCAAATCTCTTCTTTGATACAGGCTGGCTGTGTAATTGTGGGCAAGACACTTAAACTTCTCAGATCCCAAAGAAACAATCTAAGAGTTGGATAGAAAAATTGCTAACCTAAATTGGTACGAGGTTTTCTTACCTGTGTATTCCGTTTTTTTTTTATGAAACCACAACTTCAGGACCTATTTCTATCCTATATACAAAACACGCAATTCAGAGAATTAGAATATTTACAGATAAAACCTGATAGTGGTGCAAAATGCTGTTCTTTAATTAGGTCAACATTTCAAATAATGCAGGGCATATCTATCTCCCATGAATGTGTGTATGTGTATATGCATCAATTCTTTTCATTTCTTTTTTTCTTTAAGAAAAACAACAATAAATATGTGTTCATGAAATTCTATGATGGGGGAAATCTAGAGGAGGGCTGGGTCCTATCTGTATTGACTCATCTCTCTGCCTAAACACATACAAACCTCATAGAAAAGAGATGGTACTGGCAATATGACCTTCATTTATGCAAAGAACTGAAAGACTGGTAAAAAGTCTGCCATTAGTAACAGTCACCCAAAACATATGCTGTCAAATATTCTATTTCCATGTCCTCTACCAGCAGGTGTCAAGATGAAATGAACGCAGATGAATTGCTGCCTTTTTGTCTTAGTAAGATATAAGGCTTATCTCAGTTTTCTGACAGGACCAGTACATAACAAAGCTCTAATGGAAGCTGAAATTGTCTTCAATTATGCTCAGTGTCTGAAGGTGAGGTCGGCCCAGCTTTTTAAGCTCTTAAAATGCCTCTGGTTTTTGTCAGGGTTACCAAATTAATAGGACTGTGCACAAACTGTTGTCCTTACTTAAAAGAACAAACTTGGAGACATGTACTTGTGACATACATTTCAATTTTTTTCCCTCATCAAATTTCGTATTAGATTTGAAGATGAACTAGTATATTCTATGTACAGTGGGATTATGGGCTTCAGCAGGCCAAAGACAGAGGTGATGTCTTTTGTAAAACCTTGTATGTTTTCAAAGCCTGTCTTAGGAATTTATGGATTTCAGAAACAAGAAAAGGAAGATTTTTTTTTCTTTTTTCTTTTTCATAGAAAAGATACCTCAAAATGCAATCTTTAAACCATACTTTTTCTGCTTTTGATATCAACTTTCACTCTACTAGGACTCTTAGTTTTCTGTCTTTCCTTCAGGTGTCTAATATTCTCTCTGTTTCTTTCTCTTTTTCTTTCCCCGTTCCCATTTTGAGGAGACCTTCATCTTATACTTAAGATGATTCATGTGGCAGTAAAGTCAATTTATCTGATTCCAACTGCACTTTCCTGACTGGAATTCATAGATGGAGAGATGGAGAATGCTGGACCTTGAGTCAGGGAGACTTGAGTTCAAATCTGTAAAGCCGAGCATGAGCAGCTTTCCAGAAGAATGCTACTGTGAACAGCTTTCAAGGTTCTGATTACATAGTATAGTGAATACTCTTTATTCAATAACAAATCAGAGCAAAACATTCACAGAAAATCAAGGTACAGCATATACAATGCTACAATTTATCACAGAAAATCAAAATACGGCATTCACAGCAACTTACCACTAATATGGCCACAAAATGCTCCACCCCTGGGTAATACATTCATTTAGTCAATCACAGAGTCCTTAATTCAGTGACAGAGTATAATCACAAATAAATTACACAATTCAGCAGACAGGGCTTCCAATTGTCTGACCATCACATCCAGACCTAGTTAGTCACCAGAGAGGGAAGAAACAACATCTGCGTTTTCAAAGCCAAGGGCACTCAAAGCCTGCCCAGAGTCTCATCTGGCCAAATCACATTAACTTTTCCCACAGAAAAACGTCACATCAGGGTCAGTCACTACTCAGTATTCAAAGAGAGGTCTTTTCATCTTGACTCCGGGCAAGTTCTCAGATTCCCTGGATCCCCTTCTGTGGTCCCAGTTCCTACCTTGATTCACCAAACTGTCACCAGGGTTCAAAGGCAGACAGCTCCCAGGTCCTTTTCCAGCTCTCCACGCACTTCCTATTCCATGCTGAAGCTTACAGCATCCCGTCTACCTTAACTCCTTCAGTCCATGTTCCTGGGAAATGAAAGCTTAACAAAGCCACAAAGTACTGACACCACAGTCATGCCTCCTCCGGCAGCTCTGGCTTCTGCCTCCATGTGGCTTGCTCCAAGAAATTCTGTCTCATTTCTCAATTCTCTAAGAAATTCTGACTTTCCCAGCCAGGGTCTTTCCTTATATACAGTATTGTTCCTCCCTATTCACCCCCTTCCTGTTACGTTGGCAACAGGGGTTCTCTGTTCAACCCCTTCCTGCTACATCAGCAATATGAGTTCATACCATCTGTTTCTTTAACAGAGGCTTAATTTGAAACTAGGTGCTAAGTACCTCTCAGATTAGCAATACAAAAGGAACTTCTAATTTCATTATTATTACAAAATCTGGCTTCAAACTCAGAGTGGTTGTATAACCCTAGGAAAGTCTCTAAATCACTGCCTGCCTCAGTTTATTCATCTCTGAAATGGGAATCATGATAGAACCTACTTCTTAGGGTCATCACAAGGACAAAATAAGACAGTATTTGCAAAATTCTTTGCAAAACTTAAAGTGCTATATAAATGATAGCTATTTTATGGCATTTGAATTTAGTACCTAAAGGCACTAGTTGCTTCAAAAGTTCCTTATGTCATGCTTATGCAATAAATATATCAAAAAATAATTAAAGTGACAAGGTTTTGTATCTGAAGAAGGATCAGGATCATAGATCTGGAGCTAGAAAAGAGGTCAGAGGTTATCTGATCAAATCCTTCTCATTCTATAAACAAGGAAATTGAAGGCTACAAATATTAAGCAAGTTGCCCAAATTTATGCATCTGAGGGGAGGATTAGAACCTAGGCCTCCTTATTCTGAAGACAAGCCTCTTTCCTCTATACATAATGGAATCTGGACTGTTCTGAAACTTATCCTAGGCCATTCCTGCCTTTTATCAAAGAGACAGATAATAGAGAAGATTTAGTCTTAAACAATGACAGAAGGAAAACAAGAAATGCATTTCAAATAAATTCAATAGTAAACCTCAAGGTTCAGATGGATGCTCAAGTGCTTCAGAAGTCAGAGATGTGTGTGCACATGCAGGATTAATATAATCAATATCATAGAAATTTAACGTCAAAAAAACTTAAACGCAACTTAAAAAAAATAACGATGTAGAAATTTAGGAAGCCATGGTTTGCTTCTTTTAGCAGGGGAAAACAAAGTTCCCCCACTGTGGAGAATGATTTACTCATATTTTGGCAAATTAAAAGAACATAGGAAAAAGAAACTGTATACTAATAGTTCAAACCTATTTTCAGACTTTAATTTTCACAATTTTCAATGTAAAAATGGATTTCCATTTGAAGGCTAGATGGGCATTCATACAGAAACACTTGAGAAAAATAATTGAACATGCCAAAAGCATGCCTGAAAACATACTTGGGAAAAAATTAATCTTTGCAATTTACTAATCTCTATAATCAATTACATTCACCACTGACTATGAGACTGACAAAGCTGGATGTGATAAATAAGATACTTGGGAGAAATAGAGATACAAAAAGGGAAGGTGAAAAATAAGTATGAATCATTGACAAGCATATTACAAAGACTACTATGACTTTGAATTTTTTAGTTAAATTAAAGTCTTTCTACTTTCTTTCTACTCTCTTCAATGTTTTGGAGCATTGTGATCCAGAACTTTAGTCTTCATGAGGTTATAGTAAATGAAGCTCTTGACTATTCTTTGGTTTTAGTAGAAGCCTATGGAAAGTTTCTAAATTGCTTTGGAATTACAAGGCAATATATTAGTAATTTTTCTTCTTATATTCAATTTTTCCCCTTCATTGTGGTTAGAAGAGATTATGCAACATATGCATTTTCATGAATGATCATTAACTATGGCACAGATTATTCATTTGTCATGGAAAGACTGCAGGGTCCAGATTTCAGATCCTCTACTTTTCTGCATTACCTTGTCACTTGCCGCAACCACTCTGGGTCCCAATTTCCTCACTATGGAATAAGAGAGTGTCCCAGATGACTTTTAATGTCTCTTCCCCTATCAAGCTTTGATCTACTACCCATTTGAGAGAGGAAGAATTGGATAGAGAGCTGCTATAAAGTCATAAAGATTTGGGTTTCAATCTTGCTATTGTTAATGTACTGGCTGTAGGACCCTCAGTAAGTCACCTAACCTCTTAGTGTTTTATGTACCTCTCTAAGACATTAAATTTGAGGAAAACTGCTGATCTGTGTTGGTCAACAGTATTTCCTAACCCAGGAGATTCCTAAACTAATGAAATCACAGGTTTATCCCCTATCCGTATCATCCACTTGACATATCCTGCTTTGGCAATAGATATTGACTGAAAACCAAGAAAATAAATGAAAGGGATATTTTTTAGCATATTTCCCTCATAACTGAAAAATCTAGAGTGATAATAAAGATCATCACCAAAATAACAACAAACATTACTTAAATCTCTCCAAAAACAAAGTATCTTGTAATCCTGTTCCATCTTCAGTATACTCTAAAAAGCAAAGATGAAAGTCCTGTAACAGCATTCAATTTTGCATATACTTAGCACTTAGTAATTTACGGCTAAGTACAGAAGGTGTGAGCTCTTCTCCTGTCCTGATGTGGCAGGAGGGGGTTGGCTGAGACAGGAGGCCAGTATGTATATAAGAAGAGTTCTAGGGGCAGAGCCAAGATGTTAGCGTAACAGCAGCAACATATCACAGCCCTCACATAGCCACCCCAAAATACCCATTAAATAAGACTCTAAACTAATTCTAGAACTCCAAAACGCACACAAATATACTTTCCACTAAAGTCAGCTCGGCTACGAGGAACCATATCAGCACTGCAAACCAAAACCAGCCTGGCCTGAAACCACGGCTGTGTTCTGGAGGCGGCTGGATGAGAGGAGCCGAGCCCCGGCTGAAGCTTCGGGTGAGCGGATTGTCGGCAGCTGTGGCAGTATCCAGAATTAGGTCACTGGGGCTTGCGAAGTCGTGGGAGAAAAGCGGTCCAGCCAAACTGCCTCCAGGGCTGAGAAGTGGAAAGTGGAGGTCCTGCACCCACCTCTATATTGCCGCTTCAGAGCTCTTGGCCTGCAGACTGCAGGGGGACAAAGCAATAGTTCAGAGGCCAAGAGCTCTCGCGTTGAGCAGCCTGGATCTGGATCGTGGTCTTGGGCTTTGGTCTTGTGGTTCTTCTTTTTTCAGTGAGCCAGAAGTGGGGGAGGGACTCAGCAATTTCCTAAGAGCTCTGGCATCTGGGAGGACACTAGCAATTTGGGACAGAACTTTCCCCTCTGGAAGCGAAGCTCCACAGAGATTTAAAAAAAAAATCACGGACTGCCCAACCATGAATAAGAATAAGCATAAGAAGCAGGGTAAGAACAGCAACCAAACCCTAGATTCCTTCTTTGGGGAAAAGAAGGACCAAGGCAGAGAGCTGCAGGAGGACAGCACAGCCAGACCTCACCCCCAAAAGCTTCCAATAAACATGAAGATTGCCTTAAAGGTAGAGATCAGCTGAAGAAGGA
>CM053592.1:57744261-57759747 GCA_028646515.1 Pseudochirops corinnae
ATATATATATATATATACACACACACACACAATTATTGTTATTATTATTATTATTAACTACATCCAACTGGAACTTTAGATACACAGGAACTGTGGTTGGGAGATCCATCCTGCCCTACCAAGAAGTTAGAGGGTTGAGTGGGGAAGACATAGGAGAGAATAGATTGGGGGAGGAAGGATACACTGGGATGGCTGTTTTGGGGCGGTGGGTAGGAGAAAAATGGGGAGAAAATTTGTAACTCAAAATTTCGTGGAAATGAACGATGTAAACTAAAATAAATTTAAAAAAAAGAAAAAATTTGAATTTGCTCCTTTCTCTCTCTGTATCTTTCTCTCTCTCTCTCTCTCTCTCTCTCTCTCTCTCTCTCTCTCTCTCACACACACACACACACACACATACACACACACACACACACACACACACACACACACTCACCTCTGAGCCCCCAGTCAGAGACAGAACATTTAAAAACTACAAACAACCAAAACATGCCAGTCTCTCCAGAGAAGGTCAATTATCTCCCTCTTAACTTTCTTTTCAATAAGTTCACAGAGACAGTAAAGGCCTGTTTTTTACAGCATTTACAGAGACAAAGTAAATGTTTAAAATACGGAAAGCAAACAGATTTTAAAAGAAGGAAAGTGTTCAAGCTTCCACAAAAGAGCCCAAGGGGCACACAGCTTCTGTCCCTACATTCCTGATGAATACAGATAGCTACCTCTTACTAACAGAATGTGACGGCAGGGCGGTCATGCGCTAACTTGCAAGCAACAGTCTCCTAAAGGACGTAGGATGAAAATAACGAGTGAGGAGGGAGGAAAAATATAGAACACCCCTGAGGATTTTTATAACATGTAACATCATTATACTTGGATTTTCTGAAGTAAATTGTATAGAGGTTTAAATATTATCAATAAAAAGATAATACCTACCAAAGTTGGAGTTGCCTTGTTATCATTATAAGACAATCCTTTCTAATTGAGACAGAAAGGGAAAGAAGGCACCTTCTTATCTAAATCAATCTAAAGTGGGTTAGATTTATTTTCAAGTGAATAAAGAGATGAACCAGGAATTAGGAAGACCAGAGTTCAAGTGGAGCCTCTCACGCTCACTGGCTGTGTGATCCTGCTCAATGCCTTTTACCTTTCATACCCCAGATTCCTTAACCATAAAATGGGGATAATATTAGCACTTTTCATTGAAAGTAATGTTGTGGGGATGAAATTAAATAAAAATCAGAAACTACTTAGACACTTAATGTTTTTACTACACCCTCCCTACCAGGCTCCCCAATAAGGTTTCTAGTTAATGTTTTCTGTTTCAAAGTAAACATATCCTTAAAGAAATCTTGCCACAGAAATGACATAATCATCTTTTTATGGAATATGTCAAAGGACAATATGTTTTCCTTTTTTTATGACTTGGTATTGTACTACACTTGTGCCCTTGTAATCTCTAGTCTCATTTCCTATGACCTTGAGAGCACATTATACCTTGCATGTATATTTATGGCAATGTAAAACAGGGCCCTTTTCTTAGAGTTTCAAATTCTCCCTCTTCCATCTCCAGCTGCTAAGAAAACTATTGTAAAGAAAGGTTCTTATTAAAATGATCTATAAATTTCAGTTTTGTGTCCTGTTAAACTAAGTTGGGACAGAATGTGAAAAAAATGAAGATGCTGTGAGTTTTGAAATGCCTACATTGAAATGGAGATTTTCTCATCAGAATTGAGAGAGCTGCTTTTTTTCCTCCAAAAGCTATTTGATGATGCTGAATTATTTTCTCCACAAATAAGTATTGCAAAGTCACATTTTATAACATTTGCCATAGTTCCCACTATCTCTATTTGACTTCGGGTTTATCTAGCTTTAAAAAATAAAGTTGTCCAGACAATTTTATTATATCAAATCTTATACCCGGTCTTTGCTAATGCTAAACATGAAAAATAACAGGGCTTGGGAGGCTTACAACAAAAGCTACACAGAAACAAGATGCACAAACAACTTCTCAGATCCCAGTGGAGTCTTTGATGAAATGCTAGCCTTAAAATGGTTTTTGTTATCTGTCATCTCAGACTGTTAGCATGCACTTAAAAGTGATTGGACAATATGACATGGAAATGCAGTACCATTTCTTCATTTGCTTTCCTTTTAGAATAATTATAACATTTATTTTTAACTGGTTTGTCTGGCTTTGGGAATCTTTCATTAAGGGGAACTTAAAAGTGCTTTGGGAACCATGGATAAATGCTAGAATTTTAACCAATTTCATATTGTCTTGAATGAACTCTTTTGGAAGCATGATCACTATTTAAAAGTGTCATTATCAAGTTCAGTTGTTTGAATGCTCTACTGATATTCCCTTTCACACACACCCACACCCCCCCCCCCACACTTATTCAGTTTCCTTTTTGTGTATCATCCCCATTAGATTGAAAGCTCATTGAGGGTAGGAATTCTCTCTCCTCCTTTTTTTTTTTTAATCTTATTTCTATCCCCCAAATTTAGGATAATGCCTGGTGCCCAATAGATACTTAATAGACATTTACTGAATTGGATTGAGAACTGAACCCTCTTCAACTATGAATTGCTATAAATATACATATATATGCATATATATGTATATGTAACTATATGTATGTACATATACACATAAACAGATGTATGCATATTATACAAACATATACACATATGAACGTATATATGTGTGTAGATATAGATTTGTGTATATTCATACATACCTATATATACATATGTCTACACAGTGAGATATTTTTTGAGCTTTTTGTCTAATAGACAAAGCAATGTCAAAGAAAATTACATATTTTGGAAAAGATTACTATATGAAGCAATATCCCATTCAAATATGTCATTGTGTAATAAGAGGTTTAATAAGTAGAATATCATGTTTTCAAAAATGTCTATAATAATAATAAAGAAACATAATTGCATGATTCAACATAATCTTGTCAGGATGATAGCATAGAAATGATATGAACTGATAGATTTGAGCGAGCCATAAATTCAATATCAAAAATCATTGTGTGGTAATACAAAACATTAAGATAAAATGACCTACTTTAAAGGAAATTTCAGAAGAGACCACATATACAATCATATTATGCACTAAAATGATAAGCCAAATCTTGAAAAATAAATTATTTATTTTCATCAAAAACAATCACATCCATTCTTGATAATAGTCAACATTTATTTGCCACTTTGGAGAACGGGTACAAATTTGTGATTTAATCTATACACAGAACTGCTAGAAAAGAAACTTATTCCACCAACATAGATTGGCAACTACTCTACAAGTTAGAATTATCAAAGAAAATCTACACTGGGTCACAGAGAAGGTGAATATAACCATGGGTATACTAGAAGCCAATTCTAAACAGCTGACTGTTAAATTTTCAGTATGAACATTTGTAATTCAGAAATCAGCAAATGCTACAAATCAGGTTGTATTTGTTTGTTTTTCTTGATTCTCTAAACTCAATAAAGTGGTGGCGAAAATTAATAGTGCAGATTAAATGTAAAAGTATGTGGTTCATACATTTCCCCAGGGAGTTGGTTATTAAATATTTATCAGGAAAATCTTGATTATAGCTATCACTACCTTCTTTTGGCCTTCTCCTTTTTAAGCTTCCCCATTTCCTTTAACAGAGGCTTCACCTTCCTGACCACCTTGCTCTAAATAACTATCCAATTTGTCAGTTACCTTCTTAAAATGTGGTATCCAGGCTTTAACACCATGCTCCAGATGAGATCTGATCTTGACAACTGTGCATGGCTGGGCTTTCATCAAATTCTAGATATAATTTCTCTTGAAGCAATTTAATATTCCACTTAATTTCTAGTTTTTTGCTTTTGTTTGATGTCCCATGGTTGACTCATCTTGAGTCCCACTAAATGCTCTAGAAATTTTTTTATATTAGTTCTACAGACACCAACCATTTTAGAATTCTTGACCTGACTACTACAAATAAGTTGAAAAATTTTGAGCAAATTATTTCATTTCTTTAGTTTCTTTAAAAAAACTGCATGATAAAACAATGGTCATTTCCAAGACCCCTTTGAGACACTTCAATTTTCATGCCTATTTACTACATAAATTTTGTTGTGGTTATTGTTTTTTGGAGGGGAGAAAGCAGGGCAGTTAGGTTTAAGTGACTTGACCAAAATCACACAGCTAGGTGTTAAGTGTCTGAGGCCATATGTGAACTCAGGTCCTCCTGACTACAGGACTGGTGCTCTATTCACTGTGCCACCTAGCTGCCCCTACTACATAAATTTTAATATCTAAATCTCCATGTTTCCATAACTTTGTCTGTAGGTTTTTATTGATAGATATCAATTCAGCTACTCAGTATGGAGGTATCCCGATAAATATTCTATAATTTCTTTTAACATTTTCATTGAAAGCACTTAAATAGATCTGTGATCTTATTGATCTGGAAGTTCCCTCCAACATGGTATAGGATCACAGATCTTAAGATCATTGATTTGGAGCTGTTAAGAGACTTAAATAGATCATCAAGTCCAACCTCCTCACCAATTTTATGGATAAGGACATTGATGCATATAGAGGTCAAAAGGACTTACCCAGGTTAACATGGCTAGTAAATGTTTGAGACAAGATTTAAATTCAGATCTTTCTGACTCCAAGTTTAGTGCTCTATTCATTAGATTAGATTAGATTGGAATCCACCAATCCCTGAACCTACCACATACCTCTTGTCCAAGTTCTCCCATAAGTTTGTTACAAAGGGCCTATTTAAGAAGTGAGAGGTTTTCCTTAGCTTCTTTTAACATTACAAGTATAATAGTGGATTCCTCTGGCTATTTACCTGACATACCATGACTTCACCAAGATAGGCTGGTGCCTATCTTCTCTTCCTGTCAAAATACCCTTAAGTTTAATGTCTTTTTTTCTTATTCTTGAAGGTCTTTATTACTTATATGTCATAGACAGCTCACTCCCAAAATATATCTCTACATTATCTTGTGTTATATTCACTGTTAATTCTTTACTACTCTATAATAATAACTGAATTTTGGTTCTGAATTAAAAACGGAGAATTTTGTTTTCACATGAAGCTTGAGATCATTAAAAAAAGCTTCAAAGGCAATCCAGCCTTCTTTTATGGGAAGCCATTTAATTCATTGTCCATTGAGCATACAAGTAAAACACAAACTTAAAAAAAAAAAAAGAGACTTTAACACCTTGGACTACCTTTCAACAGATCTTTGGAAGAAAGAAAAGAAAAGATATTGTCTGCTTTCCTTTAAGCTAGCCAGTTCTACATTCGGTGTTTAAATGTGTGCATATACATCAATAACTGTTTCTTTGCTGCCACAGCTTATTATTTAAATGAAGTGCAAGCATCTGATGGATATCTGGCTACAATCTACTACTGGAATTTACAGTCATCCAGACACACAGAAAGCCAAAGATTTGTCAGATTCAAGTATGTGCCAATTTTGGAGGTTGAATCTCAGTTTAATTCACACATTTCAACTATTTCCATATGTATACCATCAGGGTAAGTCTATAATTTGGAGATAAGCCCAGAATTAGTCCTTGCTATAGGCCTCTAGATAATGTGTTAAAAAATATTTCTGAAAGTTTAGTTAAACATCAGCTACATGCCATCTACTAATTTTTGTGAGTATCAGATAGCATAAAGACTGCATATGTATTTAAAATCTTAGCCAAAGGCAATTCCATTTTCTCTATTAATGAGTAGTACCATACTTTAAGAGTGATATGTCATTTTGTTTTGCAAAGGTGTTTAAAAAAACTATCTCTAAAGAGGAACATACAAGATTGAAAATACTAGAGATAGGCCATTTAGTTAAGCAAGGTTATTTGTATACATTTCTATGTAAAAACCCAGGTAAATGGGAGGTGATTTTTCACTTAAAAATGTGTCACATGAGTTTGTGTGAGAAAAGAAAAGAAGTTGACAGAAGAAGAGAATAAAGGGAAGAGAGGAAAAAGTAAAGGGAGAGAGACAAAGAAACATGGATTGAGAGATGGAAAACAAGACAGAGAGATGGAGAGAGAAATGGGAACAGATATGAAGAGACAGAGGGAGAGACAGAGAGAGATGGATAAAGACAGTGGGACAGACAGAAAGACAAAAAGAAACAAAAATAACTACAGAGAAGACAGACAAAATAAAAGAGAGATAAAGAGATGTATGGAGAGAGGGATAAACAGAGAGAGAGACAGACAGAGAAAGAGAAAGACATAGAGATGGAGACAGAGATAGTCAGGAAGGCAGAGAGATTGTGTTGTAATGGCTTCGCTAAATTTTCTTCCTAACTTATTGGAAGACTCTATATAGAAATTTCCCTTTAAGACTCAATACTATTGAGATGATGACATAAGAAGTTTGTGTAAGATCAATCTATTTTTCTTCTCTTAGGTACATTTTTTCTAACTTACTTTGCAATAATTCCTAAGCTCAGCAAATCATCAAACTTTGAAAATTATCAAGTCATTCAAATCAGAGAACTAGTGCCAAAAATTGACTTTAAGGTAAAATAGTACAAGCCTATCATTTTACAGATGTAGAACTGAGACCCAGAAAGGTGAAGGGAATTTGACTAAGGTCACCTAGGTAATAATTGAGAGACATGGTATTTGAACCCCGTCTTATGATAAAAAATAATAAACTCTTTCTGTAATATCATAATGGTTAAAATACCAAGAAATAATACATTTTCATGTATTATCATGAAACATCATGAAACATAACCTCATTTATACGTTATACTTATGTAAAGCCAAGCCCAAGTAGTTTTCCACAGGACTGCTGCTATGAATAGCTTTAAGGTTCTGAACACATAGTATAGTGAATTTTCTATTTATTCAGCAGTAAACTAAAGCAAAACATTCACAGAAACTGAAGTGCAGCATTCACAATGTCATAACATAACAACTTGTCACTGAAGTGGCCACAGTTTTCACCAAAGTAGCCACATACTTTTAAACAAAAGATATCATTCAAAAAGTCCTTAACTCAATCATCCTTAAGAGACACAAAGTACAAAGATCAAAGTTCTCCACTCCTAGATCATATTGTCTTAATCTCTCAGTCAAAAAATCTTCTTTCTTCCTGATTGGAGATTAGTTTCCAATCATTCTTAACTCAATCATCCTTAAGAGGTGCAAGGTACAGAGTACAAAGTTCTCCCCCACTTAGGCCACAGTAAATCATGATCTTCTAAGTCAGCATTAAGTACCCAAGGAAAGGTCTTTTCATCTTAACTTGAGGCTGGCTCCCAAATTTCATGGCTCCTCTTCCATGGGTGCATCTCCTGCCTGATTCTACTCAATCATCACCTGGATTCACAGGTAGGCAGCTTTCAGTTGCTTGTCCAATTCCTCATCCAGTTCCATACTGCAGCTAACAGTGTCCAGTCCACCTCAACTCCTACAAAGTTTCTGTGAAGACAAATCTTAACACAACCAAAACAACATTCATGCACACTGCTGGCACCATCATCAATTAGCTATCTGCCTGTGAAACTAACATATACCCATATACAAGGTCTGGGAACTCAACACAAATTGTCAGTATAGTCCCAGGACCTCTGAAACTCCACAACTTCTATAAACAGACAACAAGAAAATCCTCTTTCAGGGCTTCTAGTAAGGTCCCAGGGCTTCTGTACAAAATATCACAGACAAAAATCAACACAAACAGAACAGACAACAGACAAACAGAGTGCCTTGCCACTACAAAGTTTCCCTTCTCAATTCTGCTTTTTCCCAGCTTTGGCTTCTGCTTTCTTATGGTCATTAGCTCCTCCTTGTTCTGCCCCTTCCTGTTGCATCAGCAAGTTCCTCCCACTGTGGGGTTCACAAGTTCTGTTTCTTAACAAAGACTTGATGTAATCATGGACAAGGCTTAAGAGAAACTTGAACTGAAACAAGATGCTAAATAATTAAATAGCTGAAACAAGGCACTAAGTACTTCTTTGTGTGCCATTATAACTTATAAATGGAACATCTGAAAGTTTAGACTACATAACCTTGAGTCATCCAGGTTAGTTTAGGAGATTAGATGTTAAATGTCGATACTGGAAATGAAAAGAGAAGAACAGAATTTAAGAATAATGATTTTATGGGGCAGCTAGGTGCCACAGTGATGGCCTGGGAGTCAGAAAGATCTGAGTTCAAATCCAGCCTCAGATACTTGATGCTTACTAGCTGTGTGACCTTGGGCAAGTTGCTTAACCCCAATTGCCTTGCCTTCACCCCTCCAAAAAAGAAAAAAAAAGAATAATGATTTTGTCTCCAGCAAGTACGCTACAGATTACCCTATTAACACATGACTAACATTAGGATAGTTTTCCTTCATAATTATTCTCTAATTGTATGATTATTTTTTCAAACATTTTTCTCCTTGGAAAATACAGATTTAGCAAGGTTATTGATTACAAAAACAAAATATCCTGGAAATAGTCAACATGAGTAGAGATTGAGACACACAAAGAAACTCTATATAACACACTTTTTCAGAAATACTAGTTAGAATAATCATAAGAAAATTTTGGTCTGATTGAAGTTCATAGAAATTTTCCTATATAGATAGATATATAACTGATTTTATTCAGATAGGCACTCTCTTCACTGATACAAGTGACAATTCTTCATCATGTCATGAGTTGCCTTAGCTGAAGAATTCATCTTTTGGAGTCTAACCTTTTGATGATGAAGATGACCTTCTCTCCCTATAGCCAAACAAATCTCCAGATCACAGACAAATATCAAGCCTTTCCAACTTGATAAGACATACCAGAGTCATACTCTGCTGGCCTAAATCTTAAAAATCCATGATTATTTGAATTCCGTAATTAGCAATTGGAATAGGACTGACGGTATAGCCAGATATGTAAAGGAAAACATTCTGGAAGACTTTTTAGTGTAGCAACTCCATATACAGGTGCATTGGTGCCAGAGACATCTGAAGGCATTTGTCTTTGTTTTTTTTTTAATTATGGCAATGGGCATGACAGAAACAAATTTCCACAAAAACTATCTAAACTATTAAAAGTTAAAATTAATCATGCACTATTAAAATTTCCCCTTATTGTCAAAGTCACTGACATTCTCCCAGTCATCTAACTTCACAACCTAGGTGTCACCCTTTACTCCTCACTCTCATTCATACCACGTAATCTAATCTAGTGCCAAAATCTTGCCATTTCTACCTCCATAACATCTTTCATATGTTACCTTTGATCTACTCACAAAGCCCATCCCCTAATCCAGATATTCATCTTATACCTGAAATATTTTGTCTTTTCATAGGTCTCTGTCTCAAAATTCTTTTGGCAATTCAATATATCTTCCATGTGACTACTGAAGCAATTTTCCTATGACTCTGCCCCCCCCCCCCCTTATTCTACTCTATAAGCTTCAGTAGATTCCTATTAACTCCAGGATCAAATATAAAGTCATTTGTTTGTCATTCAAAGCTCTTCACAATCTGGCTTTTTCCTACCTTTTAACATCTTTACACATTCCTTCCACATACTCTTTGATCTAGGCATATTGTCCTACTTACTGTTCCTCTAACATAACACTTCATTTCTCTTCTCTGTGATTTTTAGTTGATGTACTTACTGCAGGCTTGGGATGTTCCCCCCTGTCATTTTCATCTCTTCAACTCCCTAGCTTTTCTTGAAGATTGATCTTGTCACACTTGGCCTTCCTCTCTAAAGGTAAATCGATTTATTCTGTAGGTGCTTCGTACACTTTTATTTACTTTATCTCCTTTGATAGAATATATAGTCCATGAAGACAGGGACAGTTTTTGACTTTTTAGCCTCAACATTTAACATTGTTTATCACATATAATAAACACTTAATAAATATGAATTCATCCATCTTTTATTCTATTGTGATCATTTGTGATTATTACTTCATCAGGGAAAATAAGTATTTAATACAGTTAGATCATTCAGCAAAATATCTTGTCAAAGAACTAAAGGCAGACTTTGGTAATTGTTGAAATGAGCTGCACAGATAGGGGATAAAGTCAGGATAGTTCATGGTAAGAAATCCAAGCCTTTATAAATCTTCAAATAGATATATAGCATCCCTTTTGGTAGATGATTCCCTCCGTAATTAAAAATGCCCTCAGCAATATGACCTCTAATTTAATAAGTTTTATCTGCATCTAAACCAGAACTTCTGGGTTACCAGAAAGCAAAAAAAAAGAAACATTGCTTTTTATGAATCAAATTGTTAATGTTCTGCAGGTTTAAGATATAAATATATTTTCAACATTATTCTTCCTCTCCATAGAGAACATTGCTATGTAAAAGTTTGAGAGTGGAATCAATCAATTATACAAGATTTTAAAAAATTACATTCCAATTTTGCTTCCATGACTAGATACATATGCTTTTATATGGACAATGAAGTATATATGTATATGCACATGTACATACACACATATGTAATACACATATATTAATAAAAGTTAATTTATTTGGAAATCTTTCTACACTAAATTGAAACAAATGGTTTAATTAAATATTTCACAGGAAAGAAATGATTCCCATATCAAGAAATGAATGCAAGCACCATGTGTTCTTTCTGAAAACATATTTGCCCAACTGGCTCAAAAATGCTAATAAAATTTTCCTCTTTTTAATCGCTAGTGAATATTATCTATTGCTTCAAAGGATGTATGATCAAATTGATATGCATAAATACACAGATCACAACCCATATACATCTGTCCATCCTGAGTAAACTCTCTCTGATGTACTCCCACAAATTTTCCATAGGAGGATCACCATGTGGGGACTTTTTAGTAACCTCTTAACAATGCAGGGACACCATTATAGAAGATGGGTTTTCCTTTTTTTTTTCTTTTTTGGTTGTTGTTACAAGTCCATTATTTTCTGTGTATAAGTTTCTGTGACATCATTCTTACCACTTTTTTCTCTGAATTATTTTTCACACATAACTTGTTGCAGCCTGCTCACAACCACTATGTAACTCTCCAATGCTCTTTTGCATCATGATATTCTACTTCATTCATTTTGTATAATACGGTATTCGACAGTATATTTAATAATTACAAAATTAGGACATGCCTAAATCACTCTTGTCTTAATTCAGATTATAGCACTCAACTCATGAAATATAAATAAAATTGCATTCTCTTCTCCAAGTTTATCTTCTCATAGGTTAATACTGAAAGCAGAATGAGCTTTTCCAAGACAAAGTAACTTTCTAAGCCATTGTTAATCTTCATAATTGTTTAAATGCAAGGTAATTGATTATATACATTGTTTTAAGCTAAACATGGATTTCCATTTCAAAGAGGATCTTTGAGAAATTATTTAATTTTATTTAATATATGGGGTTATCCACCAAAAATGAATACAACAATCATTCATTATTCCTCAGTAGGGAAAAAAAAAAAAATTAAGTAATTTTAGTAGTCATCTGGGTCAGCCAATATTCCAAACTATAACACATAGAACATTTATTAAATAGATTTTTGTAATACAAAACTGTTAACTTGTTAAAAGGTCTATGCCATTCATATAGCTTTATGGAATCTTCCATGTTTAGTATTTTAAAAGAACTTTTTTTTAAATCACATAACTCTTTTTGTTTTGGGAAAAAAAAAACACAACTCAGTTTAATGGACAAGGTTGGTCCCATAATCACAGTATTTAAAATTCAAAAAATAAATCAACAACTTTTTATATTGCACTTCTTGTGTATAGCACACTGGTTAAATCCTCAAAAAATTAGAGAATTTATATAATACATAGGCCTGTCCTCCAGGAATTAATAGTTTAGTGGAGAAATAAACTGCTATACCAAGAAAAGAATATAAAATATCATAATTTAAGATCACTAGCGAGGGAAGTAATTGCAATCAAACAAGGTTCCCTTTAGGAAATAGTACTTGAGTTGACTTTCAAAGAACAGACAGAAATCCAATTGTGGTGGGGGTGGGGTAGGGAAGGAATAAGAGAATATTCTACACATAAATTCACAGAAGTTGATTTAACTCAACAGATATTTATTCACTTCTTATTATAGGCAAAACACTATCTTACACAATGGAGATATAAAACACAAAACAAATGAAAATAAATTAAAACAAACAAAGAAGCAAACAAACCATTGTTAGGGCCATTGGACCCTAACCTGGAGGAGCTTAAATTTTACCAAAGGTGATAGGATGGCAGATTTGACCTTAAAAAGGACCTTGGAAACCACTAAGTCCAACCTCCTCACCTTACAGAGGATGGAAGTAAGGCATATAGGAGTAAAGTCAATTGCCAGGGAATCATATAATAAGTTTCTTAGGATGAATATGAAATCAAGTCTTTCTAACTCCAAACCCAGAACAATATCCACCATGGAGTAAGGAGTGGGTAGGAGACAAAAAAGTAAACATTATGGAAAGGCAACTTTAGACAGTCTTATATAGCCCAATCTATTTTACATATGAGAAAAACAGGGGAAAATTGATAGTGTAAAGTTAATAATTGCTTACATAGCAAAAATTTGAACCTGATCTTCTGTTTCCAAAACCAGTCCCATTTACCATACTGATGTGAAAATGATTAAATTAAGGCCTTGAATTTGGTACTTTAGTATTATGTTATAAATAAAAAGAAATTATAGAGAATTATCTTAGGAATGAAATTATTACAGGCAAGAAAAATGCTAATAGGAAGGGAACATTTGTGACCACTATTCCAAAAAATCCTCTTTATGTATATCACAAAGTTATTGACAGTCACAGGCTTTTGAATCTTGTCCATTTTCAAGTTACTATTAAACTACATTACATGCAAAGTCCATCAAAGTCCTCATTGTACAGAACATGACAGTAATATATTGGCCAAGATAAATGAAGTTGCTACCATTGCCCTCTTCCCCCTTTAAATATTATCAGATAAAAAGTCTGCTGAGAAATACAGTCACAAAGTTTCCTACCAAATCACATTTCTGTCACCCAAGAGTTATCTACTGCACTACCTCTAGATAAAAATCCTTCTCTGATAAATCCTTTAAGTCAGCAAAGTTAATTATCTAGATAATTATCCAAGATGCTATAGTTTTCTTTATCTATATATATCAGTCAACCAAAAAGACTACTAGCTAGTGGATGATTTGTCTCTCTTTCTCCCTCTTTTTTTTTTTTTTAAGAAATGGCATTATATTATACACATTAAGTATCTATTTATAGCCTGAAATGGTTATGAATACTTTGTAATAATGAAGGTCACTTAGCAAGATTCAGAAGGAAATTAATGCACAATTAAAAATTATGCATGTGAAGTCTCTGCCAAATTCAGTTTAATTCTTAGATCTTCTCCTTAGGCCTTCTTTAGTGCTCAACTGCCTAAGTGTTTTTCTATTCAATATTTTGAGGTAGAAAATACATTGCAGCTTAAAGTCAATATTTCCATGATGGGTTAGCTATTTTATTGTGAGTCAAGTCTTAAGTTGTACTTTTTTGCACAGGAAACTTTTTTTTGGAGGAGAGACAGTTCTTATATTATGTCAGATTGATCATTAGAGATATTAAAAATCTTACTGTTGAGAAAGCCTCAGATTGTACTTGATTATTTCTTTAAAAAAAACAAAAACACTTTTCAAGATTAGAGAGAAAATTAAAGTTTTGCTTGAAACAAGCTTTCCCCAAATTTCAATTAACGCCATATAATCTCAGGCTGTTTTCCCTTTCAGAAAAAAAGAATAATATATGATCAAATTGTTCCTATATCATTCCTCTACATATCTCAACTGTATAGTTAAACAGAATAGTTTCATGCAATAAAACACCAGGTTGGAAAATTGACAGGTCACATCTTTCCAAAGGTCAAAGCTAATAGATTTCTTTTTGAAGAGTAAAGCACATAGGGACTATTCCTTCAACATTAATAATTACAATTGTTGGACTGAAAACCAATTCTGAAATCTTTTTCAAGGAAAAAATTTTATGAAACTTTGTACTTTTTCCCCTTCTTGTTACCCAAATTTGAATCTTTACCAGAATACACATATCTAAAAGTGAAATACTATACGGAAAGAGAATATCATATTGTCATATCACTTTTTTTTAATTAAAAAAGTTTTGCTTTAGTGTCTTCTTAAAGATTAGGGCTGAGGTAGGGAACCTGAGGTCTTGAGGCCTTCTAGGTCCTTGGGTGCAGCCTTTTGACTGAGTCCAAGTTTAATGAAACAAATTCTTTTATTAAATGAATTTGTTCTACAAAGTTTGGATTCAATCAAAGGGAAATACTTGAGGACCTAGAAGGTGACATGTGGCCTCAAGACCACAGGTTCTCCACCCCTGGGTTAGGGTTTTAAGAAGTTAACTCCATATTCAGAGGTTATACCTTCAAATCTGCCTAATATCTTTGTCTAGTTTCTTCCTTAATATCAATATAAGATAAAGCCTAACTTAAAATGACTCAACTAAACTGAAGACCAACAGTGGCCATGTTACTATTTAATAAGTCATAATTATAAATTCAAACAAAGAAAAACAACACACTGGCAGAAAGTCTCATCAGGACAAGCCAACAGTGGATGCACTCCAACGAAACTATCAGTCAAGAATATTTTGATGTGCAATAAGTGAAACAACTGAAAATGTTACTCAGTAAATCATCAGTATCTCCCAGTTAGGTCTAATGCAATTCAGTTTCGATCTTGAATCTAAACAGTAAGTCAAAGCTGCTTCACGCATACATGCCCATTTTAATGTAAGTTCATGGTAGTTCCACAGATGAAAAGCCCAATTAATTCAACCACCAAAGGTTAAAAACAATACTATGAACACTGCCATATTGCCCTTGGCTACTATTCCATCAGATTACAAAATACTCAGAGCATCAAAATCTTTTTTTTTGCCGTTGAAGCAGCCTGAATGAACCCACCATGTAATCCCTGAATCAACATTTCTGTCCATACTTGATTATGAGGGTTGTAATAGACTTTATTAAATATTATTTTATTTGATCTTACCTCTATCACTGAAGTCATCCACTAGAATAATTTCGGCTATCAGACTGTCTGGAGTCCTGTTAATTATACTGTGTACAGTGCGCAGAAGAGAAGTCCAACCTTCATTATGAAAAGGAATAATGATGCTAGTGTTTGGCAGGTTCTCCAGGTACATCTTGTGTTTACAGCTAGAGATGACAGAAAAAAGAAAGTTATATTTGAAGCAAAGCAAGCATATATAATCAGTATAATTAAACATTTCGTCTCACCCATTGTATTTTCATAGAAGACGATGACTGTTTTAGTACACATTGTCTCAAGCAAAAATTTAAAATGCCATTCATATGAACTCTTCCTTTTAAAAATTCAACAATTAATGCTTTCTATCATTAGCTAAAGTTGCTAATGATAATTATTATATAATGTATAACTATATAATTATTATAACTTATGATATATAATAACAC
>CM053592.1:57759847-57775047 GCA_028646515.1 Pseudochirops corinnae
ACATAAGCTATTAAAATTCAAGCCTGTATAAAAATGTTATATCATTTATAATAAAATATTATGTAAATGTAATTTTCTAACATAATTTAATTATATATGTACATGTGTGTGAGATGAAAGAGTTCAGAGTCTGAATCTAAGGTCAGAAAAGGTCTTTATTCTTTCTCATGAGAAAGGACACTACCCCATCACCCAACGTGGCATCTGCAGGGAGAGAGCAACAGGTAGAAGCCAGCCAATGGTTATATAATCTTCCAATGCAGAAACCCAACCCCCCCAACTGGCCTTCACTCTTATTGGTAGGGGGACTGTCCCAAAACCTAAGCACAAGAATTCCTCTGAGACAAAGGACCCGGAAACATGTGGGAGTCCAATGAAAGCAGTCTTAACCTTATTTGGCATATTTTCTGCTGAGTTGGCTCTAGGGGAGGGTCTCCATTGCTCTAAGCCCCAGATTGCTTGAAGGTCAAGTGACCTGACCTTAGGCCTAGTGAATACTGAAGCCATTCTAGATTTGATTTTTCAGAATGGGGTAACTTCACTATAAATTATCCCTCACACATGTACATATATTTATGTGTATACATATACACATACACATACATACATTTATATATATATATATTTGTGACCACTGGAACACTTTGAAAATATAAATGTCTTATACCATATTTATGTTCTGTATATAAACTTTGTTTATAGAATATTTAAGTAATCATAGGATAAAAGAATCAGTGCAGAACACATGTATGATAGTATCTTAGCCTGAGGAATATAACTATTAAGGTAGCATGACAGAAAACCTATACAATATGTGTATATTATAAAAATCGAGTGATATTTAATTATTTAATTTATTAGAGATTTTCATCACTAATTGAAACTTCACATTACTTGTACTATGAAACATATGAGAATCCTAAGTACATTGTTGCACACTCCTTTGAGAAACCTCTAAATATTCAGAAATATTATAAATTTATTTTCTCACTCAGTTTAAATATTTATGATATATCCTTTGTGAAAGTTATAGTTGCTGTCTTATCATAGCGTGGAAATGATTTTGGGTACTTAAAGGCCATACTAGTTCTAGGAGAAAAAAAAGCTTTAACTTACACTTTAAAAACTCTTGTCAAGTTACTTTTATTGTTATAATAAGTAATTTGCAGGAATTGGACTGACATGTCAGTCACAGTTCTGATTATAAGCAATTTCCAAGTAGCATATAGAGCATCAAATGAAGAAATAAAATCAAGAGGGCAATAACATTAGATCACAAGCCATTATTAAGCAAAAGAAAGACAAGATTCTTTTCATTGATATGAATCAAGTATACAGTTGTTAGAATAGTTTTGTAACATCTTAAAGTACAATATTGTTCATCACAGTAGTGAAGGAAGTACTTGCAATTAGAACATTATCAACATCTTAGTCAGTGTTTTAGATTCACTGGGGGGTCAGGAAAAATTTCTTTAAATTATAACCTTAAAAGAGTAATTTTTAACCTCAATTTAATTAGGGTTTCCCCTGGGTCTTCAGTCTTCTGCATAGCAAAACAATTTCTGTGAATTAATACAATGCTAGAAAATCTACAAGTTCTGGTGATAGATTTTGTCCAATGACCAGCCTAACATGGGAAAGGTTCTTTTACTAGCAGGTTGGTCAGTGACCTGGAATTCTTTAGTTATGATATTCCTTTTCTATCCTATTAGCCAATCCAATAGGTAAGAGGTGATACCTCAGAATTGTTTTAATGTATGTTTCTCTAATTAATAATGAGTTAAAATGTTGTTTCATATGGCCATAGAGAGCTTTGATTACTTCATCTGAAAACTGTTCATACCCATTGATCTTTTATCAATTGGGGAATGACATTTTTTTTTAGTAAATTTGACTCTGTTTGAGTCAGATATATTAGAAGTTCTGTTACAAGGTGGAACAAAAGGGGACTATTCAAGGCTGAATAATATTCTGGAAAATACATCAAAGAGGCATAATTTAAGAATTATTGAACTACCTGAAAGCCAAGATCAAAGAGTAAGCCTGATGTGGTGCAGGCTCTGTGAGCCCCTTGAACTCTCCTTGAATCTTCCCAGGGAAAGCATGGGCCTTAAGTTGTGGCTCCACCCAAGTCTTTAAGCCTTCCTTTGTTTCAACAGTTTCCTACTCTTGATGTTCGAGTTCCCACCCTTGCACTGGCCTGGCCCACCACTGTCTATAGTCTCTAGGTAGCCTCCAGCAACTTTCCACCCTTAGTCACTCATTACTGGAGTCTGATTTCATCTGACTGCTGAAGACCCTCCCCAAATTCATTACAGGAGTCTGACCTCATCTCACTCCTCCTGAAGACCCTCCCCAAACTCCTCCTCTAGACCACCCCTAGATTCCTCCCACAATCTTTCTGTATATAGGGTCCCATCTTGCCTCCATGTAGTGTGAGAGCCCCATATAATGACCTAGCACAGAACTTATTCTGTCCTGCTTGCCCAATGCAAGCATCACAGATACCTAGGCTCCTTAAGAGTCTACCCCAATTGGTGAACTTTTAATGAACTTTCAATAAACTTTACTTTTCTTTGGCTGAGAGAATATTTGAGTCAAATTCTTTCAGCAGGACTGGGAGTGTTTGTATTTTGGGGTCTTGAGCACCCCTAACCCTAACCACATCAAGCTTACTTGTCATATTTCAAGAAATACAGGATTTATAGGGGTTAAAATGTTTACATTCCTACATGGGAAGGGATTTATAACTCCTAAGAACTTTAACATTATTAAGGTAGTTAGGAGTATATATACACAGAGCGGCACATTTGTGCATAGATGATGAACCTAAAAAAAAATAACAGGGGAAAAAGGAAGCACTAAGAGGAGGAAATTAGAGGAGAATGGGGTAAATTATCTTACCTAAGAGAGGAATGAAAAAGTATTTGTATTTATCCTTCATTTTCAAAGAGGACCATGACTTCAGGGAAATGATAACTTGACTTGCAGTTGACTTTGATTTGAGAAAGGAAGGGCTGTGCAAGGTCACCAGCCTCACTTTCTCCTCCAGAGCCATCTGTTTCCAGTGGCCAGATATTCATCAGGATATCTGGAGATGGTCCAGGATGCAGTGGGAGACCTTTGTCATTTTAGGCTAAGGCTTTTTCTGAATTGAATTTAGTGAATAGGACTCTTTAAGGTGTGAGTCTAGGGATGGCTTCTTTAGTTAAAAAAAAAATCAAGCTGGGAGGGGAAAACCCTCAGGGTTGCTGGTCAGAAGAAAAACAGTTATTATTGACATTCACTCTGAGCCTGGAGGACCCAAAATATAGCCATTAAGTGGTGCTTGGGCAGGGACCTATTGTGGTCAAATCTATGAGCTCCCGAGTGAAATGGCTTTAAAGTTTAGTCTTTGAGAAAAGAGAAGAAAGAGTTTTTATAATGGAGAGGTGCAGCGGGTTGTGGCTGACCAAGCTTAAACTTTACCCTCATTAGAATTGACTCAAAGAGGGAATAATATACACACTTATTTGGGTATAGAAATCTAGCTTACCCTACTGAGAGGAAAAAAGGGAGGAGATGACATATGAGAGGTAGGGCACTCATAGAAAGGAGGGCAGCTCGGTGCTTCTCTGGGTCTGGAGTCAGGAAGACTCATTTTTCTTCACTCAAAACTAGCCTCAGAACTTATAGACTGTGTGACCCTGGGCAAGTCACTTAAGTCTGTTTCCTCCTTTTCCTCCTCAGTAAAATGAGCTGGAGAAGGTAAGGACAAACAACTGCAGTATCTATGCAAAAACAAAGAAAAACTCTAAATGGGATCAGGAAGAGTCTGACATGATTGAAAAGACTGAATGAGAAAAATTTTTTTAGGTATGCTTTTTCTTGCCCTCAAGCCTCAACCATTTCCTGCTTTTGTAGTTTTGTTTAACTTATTGGTTTCTTTTTCTTTTTTATTTAGTTGTCAGTTTTTTTTTCATCCTTTCCCCTTTTTCTCAGCTCTCCTTTTCTCTCTGTAAGTAGCTAATTAAGAATCTCCCACATTCCCTTCCATCCAATTTCTTTTGTTAATTTTTTTTCATTTTCCATGGCCTTCTTAAAAAGTAACTTTACCTTGTTTTCATCATTACTAATCTTTTCAATTCTAAACTTAATGCATTAATTCATGGTTATTATACTTATTTTTCCTCCTTTAGTCCTTGTGATGTGGTTATCCATAAAGAGGGTAAGGGTTACTTGAGATCCAAAAATACCAACACACTGGGTCCTGCTGAATGTATTAAACTCAAGTGCTCTCTCAACCAAAGAAAAGCAAAGTTTATTAAAAGTTCTCCATATTGGGTAGACTCTTAATGAGCCTAGGTGCCTGTGGTGCTTGCATGGGGCAAGCAGGCCAGAGTAAGTCTATGCTAGGTCATTCTATGGCCGTCTCACACTACAGGGAGGGAAGATGGGGTCTTATGTACAGAAAGATTCTGGGAGGAATTTAGGGGTGGACTAGAGGAAGAGTTTGGGGAGGGTCTTCAGGAGTCAGATGAAGTCAGACTCCAGTAATGAGTGATTGAGGGTGAGAATTTGCTGGAGGCTACCTGGAGCTGAAAGACAATGGTGGGCTAGGCCAGTTCAAGGGTGGAACTGGAGTATCAAGGGTGGGAAATTGCTGGACAAAGAAGGCTAAAGGCTTGGGCAGAGACAAAACTTAAGGCCCATGGCCTCAGGCAAATATCTTATGAGGGAAGATTCAAGGAGAGCCCAGGGGGGCTCCCAGAGCCTGCACCTCATCACTTATATTCCTCATATGTGTAAAACTTCTGAAGTACCAGCTTTGAGTAACGTTTTCTAAATTTTTAAATATCATTTCCTTGTAGATTGTGTCCTGTTATCTTTTTTTTTCTCTTTTATCTCACTCCTAGAATCACCAATTCCTGAATGAAATAATTAGCACAGAGAAATTATACTAAGGCAGCAATTTATTTGTCTCTAAACGATTTAGTGTAATCCTACTACCTGCTTTCCTCATAACCATTTTCTCTCCCATTTATCATATCTTCTCTCCTACTTTCTGGACCCTGATTGTCCCCAGTGTGCGAGATGGCCCCCTGTAAAGTTCCCTTGCTATTTTGTTATATTTTGCAAAAAGCTTGTAAACAATTTCAGTTCCAAGAACACAACATTAACCCTCTTCTGCTTGGTTACCTCCAAATTTGTTAATAGGGAATGCATAATGAGGTTTTGCAAACCTCAGTCCTCTGATAGGGCACAGTTTAGTTATGAATAATTAGAGTAATAAATAATTGAAATTACTTTGCACTGATTAGTTAGTTTTTCTTGGAGAGATTGTGATCCCACCTCACTGACCAATGGTGAGACTAGACAGGGGAGTGGGCCAGGTTAGGATTAGGATAAGAGAAGCCTGCAAGCTTCCACAATTTGTATTCCCTGGCACAGGCTGCTTAAAGTACTAGGGCTGTGCCATTTCTCACGAGAAAGAATAAAGGACTCTTTCTATATTCTGACTTAGACTTCAATTTTAAAATTTGGTAGTGGTCTCTATCTCACACACCAGGAAATCTGATTTTTTGTTCTTTCCTGAGGCATGATGTTGTATATGGAGGGATACCATTATATGACAGGAAATAGGCTCCCTCTAATTTCATTTCCCTTTTTTTTAAGCATCATAGTTGTCTACTTATTATTAGGATTATTTTCCTCTTCATACTCTGATAGAAGTGGGATGATTCATTTCCTTACTAGTGCTTTAACTACGTAATTATGTTCATTTATCTTTCTCATAAATGACATAGGAGTGTTTATATGCCAATTAATCAGTTCACTTCTGGTCTCTTCATTTGGCAAGAATACTTCAAACACTTATCTTTCACTGATAATTAGCTTTACAGACATGTAATCTTAGGTTCTTTGTGGAGTCCCTTTTAAGACTATATTATTCTATTCTCTTCTTTATTTTCTAGTTAAGTCAGAATAATCTTGTGTTATTCAAATTTCCTTTACTTTGTATTTAAAGGTCTTTTCCTCGGTCACTTACAGAATTTGTTATGTTTCATTAGAAGTGAAAAATATATCCTCTGTGTGTTCTGAAGTTAAAGATATTGATAGATTTTTAAATAAATTTTAAATTTATTGAAGTATAAATAACAAAATCTAATCTTATTAGAATGACTATTTTTATATACAAAATCTATTCATATCTCAATTCTATAATCTAGAATATGAGATGATATCCTTTCAGTATTATATACATAATATCTTAGAGGAAGTAAAAAAACATCTTACAGGTTTCAAGCACTGAAAAATTTATGTAAGAGGGATAACAGGATGAAGGTGAGGCAGTGCTGAGTGGCCTTTGTAATATTTTTTGGGGTGATTTTATGATTTTGAAACCTTGTTGTAACTTCAGTTTTGTGTATGTCCCATCAGTTTGTGACATCAGCTTAAGTTGTAAAAGCCATAAAGCATTAACTCTGTCCCTTCCCTCCCCCCACAGCTGCAAAGCATTAACTCTGTCTCTCCCTGCCTCTAGCCTGGAGGTATTTTCTCTGAAACCATTAACTCTATAGCTATGATAACAAGAATTTTCTAAAAGCGTTATCTCCTTTTGTTCTAGTAAAAAAGACATCCCTTAGCAGACTGGATGGGTACTTCTCATTTAAATTTGACCACAAATTTGACCACTGGCTGATTATATGATGTTTCAAGGCAAAAACCACACTTCCCACTCCTTGCACCCTGGAGTTTCTCCCAGTGAATTATGGACAAAACGCATGCGCAGTTGATGGGAAGGGTGCGTGTTCCTTTAAGTATTAGTCACTCCTTGGCTCCTCCCAGGCCCCTCCCTAACTCCATCTTTGTACACCTAGTTAACCTAATGAACCTATGACTGACAGTTTTGTGTCTTTAAAAACTGCATCTCTACCCTCTGCTTTTTGCAGGCCATCTGCCCACTGCAGAGCATAACACTTAACCCTAATTCCTACACTTTGCAGGTCTCCTAGCTCCCCTTTTGTCTCAGTGTAACAATAAACTTTTATAACTCTGCCAAAGGACAGCTGAGTCCAGTAATGCTTTTCAGACTACAAACCTGGAAAGGATTTCAATAGAAATCCACCCTACTTAAACCTCTTCAAAGGCATCCTCAAAACTAAGAAAATACCACATTCTATAAATATTCTGTTAAATAATTTACAACTTTCAAAACAAAATATAATAACAAATTTATGAGATTTTTCTATTACTTTCCTAAGTCTCTAAATTAAAAGAATAGATCCTACACATATTTTCAGTTTTTCAATTTTAAAAGTACAATATTAAAAAAAATCTTTACTCTGGTAAGTACTGATTATTTAAAACATACCTTTCTGTGAAACTAAAAGTTTCATCTTTACTTCACTGTCAGAATACCATGGCTTCTCTATATTTTACTATGCCCTAAAAACTATCAATACTCTTGGACATAGGTTCAAATTACAGAGACATTCAGATAGTATTTTACTGCTCTGGCTTGCTTCTTTCTATCCTATTAGAAAAACTTTGGGGGTGGCTAGGTAGTGCAGTGAATAGAACACTGGACCTGAGTTCAAATCCAGCCTCAGATAATTAACACAAAAAACTAACCTTGTGATTTTGGGCAAGTCACTTAACCCCAATTGCCCTACTTTCCCCCTTCAAAAAAAGCCAAAGGAAAAAAGAAAAACTTGGCATACGTGAATGAAAATTAGAATTGTGAATCTTTGGTGAAGTTAAACTCTAAAATTCTTATAAGGGTTAAGAGAATTAATTTATAAAAATAGGTAAAAGCTAACTGAAGAAAACAATTCATTAAAATTAGAATGGGACAAGTGGAAACCAATGATTCTATTACACATCAAGAATTAGTCAAACAAAATGGAGAAAAATAGAAGAAAATGTAAAATTAAAAAAAAAAAAACTGTTGGAAAAACAACTAACTTGAAAAATAGTTCCAAGAGAGAGGATTTAAGAATTATTGGTCTACCCTAAAGCCATGATAAAAAAAAAAAAAAGAGCCTGGACAGTATCTTTCAAGAAATCAACAAGAAAATCTGCCATGATGTCCTAGAACCAGAGGGTATTTTAGTCATTGAAAGAATCCATAGATAACCTCCTGAAAGAGATCCCAAATTGAAAATGTCAAGGAATATTGTAGCCAAATTCCAGAATACTAAGGTCACAGAGAAAATACTGCAAATAGCTACAAAGAAACAATTCAAATATCATGGAATTACAGTCAAGATCACACAAGACCTTGCAAGTTCTACATTAAAAGATTTGAGGGCTTGAATATGATATTCTGCAATGCAAAGGAGCTTAGATTACAAACAAGGATCAATTACCCAGCAAAACTGAACATAATCTTTCAGGGTAGGAGTTGAACATTCAATGAATTAGGAGACTTATCAGCTTCCTTTAAGAAAAGACCAGAAAACCACAGAAAATGTGATCTTCAAATACAGGTCTCAAGAGGGCCATTAAAAGGTAAACAGAAACAAAAAACAACACAAACATGTTTATATCCCTTTGTGGGAAGATGATACTTGGAACTCTTGAGAATTTTATCTTTATTACAACATTTATAAGGGTTATACATAGACATAGGGCATGGGTATAAGCTGATTTAGATGTGATAAGAAATCTAATTGCATGGTTATAAGAGGAAAGGAGGTGACAGAAAAGGGTAAACTGCTTCATATGAAGAGGCACAAAGACTTATTAGGGAGTGAAAAAAAGGGAGGGAGAATTGTTTGAACTTTACTCTCATCATGTTTGGCTCAAACAGTACAGAAGTACAAAAATATATCTTAACCTAGAGAAAGTAGGAGAAATGAGGGAAAGAAAAGGAAGGGGTCTGATAGAAGGGAAGGTTGATTGAGGGAGGTGGTAGTTGAAAGCAAAACTATAGTGAGGAAGGAAAAAGAGATGGAAAAGAGAAAAGCATAGACAACTGGGGGAGGAGAGAAAGACGTAGAGAGTTATCATAACTGTGAATGCGAATGGGATGAACTCGCCCATAAGCAGATAGCAGAATAGAGCAAAAACCATAATATTACAATATGTTGTTTACAAGAAACACATTTGAAACAGAGGGATACAAAATGAGTAATGGTAAATAGAAGGAGTAGAGTATATTATGCTTCAGCTGAAGTAACAAAAGCAGGGTAGCAATCCTGATCTCAGACAAAGCAAAATTTAAAAATAGATCCAACTAAATGATATAAGAAAGGAAACTACATACAACTAAAAGGTACCATAGTTAATAAAGTGATTTATTACTAAACATATTTGCACTAAGTGGTATAGCATCCAAATTCTTAGAGGAGAAGTTAAAGGAGTTAAAAGAAGAAAGAGATAGCCAAAGTATGCTAGTGGAGGTCTTCAGTCTCCCTCTCTAAGAAGTAGATAAGCCAAACCACAAATAAACAAGAAAGAAGTAAAGAAGGTGAACAGAATTTTAGAAAAATTAGACATTGTAGACCTCTGGAGAAAAGTGAATGGGGAAAGAAAAGAAAATACCTTTCCTCAGTGGTTCATGGCAGTTACACAAAAATTAACCATATACTAGGGCACAGAAACCTCATAATACAATGCAGAAAGGCAGAAATATTAAAAAACATCCTTTTCAGACCATGATGCAATAAAAATTATGTATAATAAAGGACCATGGAAAGGGAGACTAAAATTTAATTGGAAACCAAATAAACTAATCTTAATGAATGAGTCAAAGAACAAATCATAGAAACTACCAATAACTTCATACAAGAGAAGGACAATAATGACATAACATAGCAAAACTTATGTGATATAATGAAAGTGGTTCATATTGGAAGTTTTATATCTCTCAATGTTTACATAAATAAAATAGAGAAAGAGGAGATCAATGAAATAGGTACGTAACTAAAGAATATAGAAAAAGAAGAAATTAAAAATCCTCAAATACTAAATTAGAAACTCTGAATATCAAAGAAGAGATTAATTAAACTGAAATTAAGAAAACTATTAAACTAATAAATAAAACTAAGGGCTGGTTTTATGAAAAAAAATAAATATATAAACCTCTGGTTCTGTATCAAAAATGAAAAGCATGAATTCTATACTAATGAAGAAAAAAATAAAAGAACAATAGAAGCTATTTTGCCCAAATGCATACCAATAAATTTGACAATCTTTTTGAAATGGATGAATATTTATAAAAATATAAATTGCCCAGATTGTCAGAAGAGGAAAACAATATAACCCCATTTCAGAACAACAACAAAAAAATTGAACAAGCCATCAATAAACTCCCCAGGAAAAATGCTTCAGGGGCACACGGCTTTACAATTTTATCAGACATTTAAAGAACAATAAACTCCAATACTATATAGACTATTTGGGAAAATAGGCAAAGAAGGAGTTCTACCAAATTCTTTTTTATGATACAAATATGGGACTGATAACAAAACCAGGAAGAACCAAAACAAGAAAAAAAATTATAGAACGCTTCTCCTAATGAATATAGATGCAAACATTTTAAATAAAATATTACTAAAGAGATTATAGCAACTTTTCACAAGGATAATACCATATGAAAATACAAGATTTATACCAGGAGTGCAGGACTGGTTCAATATTAGCAAAACTATCGGCATAATTGACCATATCAACAACAAAAACTAACAGAAACCATATCTCAACAGATGCAGAAAAAAGCTTTTGACAAAATATAGCACACATTCTTCTTAGAAACACTAGAGAGCATAGGAATAAATGGAGTTTTTATTAAAAAATGATAAATAGCATCTACCTTATTAGTGAATATTATTTGCAATAGAGATAAACTAGAAGCATTTCCAATAAGAGCAGGGGTGAAACAAGGTTGTCCATTATCACTACTATTATTCAATATGGTACTAGAAATGTTAGCTTTAGCAATAAGAGAAGAGAAAAAATGTGAAGTAATTCGAATAGGCAAAGAAGACACAAAGCTATCACTCTTTGTAGAAGAAAGGATGGTATACTTAGAGATTCTAGAGAATGAAGTAAAAAACTACTTGAAATAATAGACAACTTCAGCAAAATTGCAGGAAATAAGCCCAGGGAAATCATGAACATTTCTATGCTCTAAGCCAATAGCAAGAGATAGAAAGAGAAATTCCATTTAAAGTTACTGTCAACATTATAAAATATTTGGGAATCTACCTGCCAAAACAAACCCAGGAACTATAGAAGACAATTACAAAATACTTTTCACACATAGTCAGATCTAAATAATTGGAAAAGCATCAGTTGCTCATGGGAACTACCAAAATTATTTTATTGAGCTAGAAAAATAATAACAAAATTCATCTGGAAGAATAAAAGGTCCAGAATATAAAGGCAATTAATGAAAAGAAATGCTAGCGAAGGTCACCCAGTCACTCCAGATATAAAATTGTATTATAAAGCAGCAATCATTCAAACTACATGTTATTGGCTAAGAAATAGCATGCTGGATCAGGAAATAGGTTAGAAACATAAGGCACAGAAGTCAATGACTATAGTCATCTACTGTCTGATAAACCCAAAGACTCCAGTTTCTGGAATAAGAACTCACTATTTGACAAACCTACTGGGAAAACTAGAAAAGAGTATGGCAGAAACTGGGTGTAGACAAACATTTTATGCCAAATACCAAATAAAGTCCAAATAGGCACACAGTTTAGATATAAAGGCTGATAATGTAGCAAACTGGAAAAGCAAAGATCGGTTTACTTATGAGATTTATGGAGAACAGAAGACTTTATGACCAAACAAGAGATAGAGAACATTATAAAACCCAAAATGGTTAATTTTGATTACATTACCTTGAAAAGGTTTTGTATAAACAATGCCAATGCGACAAAGATTAGGAGAGAAGTAGAAAACTGGGAAAGATTTTTTACAACCAGTGTCTCTGATAAAGGCCTCATTTCTAAAACATATAGAGAACTGAGTCAATTGATAGTCAAAAGATATGAATAGGCAGTTTTCCGATGAAGAAATTAAAGCTATCTATAGTCATGAAAAAGTGCTGTAAACATCTATTGATTAGAGAAATGCAAATCAAAACAACTCTGAGGTATTACATCATACCTAACAGGAATGATAACATGACAAAACAGGAAAATGATAAATGCTGGAAGATGTGGGAAAATTCGAACTGATCCAACCATTCTGGAGAACAATTTGGAACTGTGTCCAATGGGCTATAAAGCTGTACATACCCTTTGACCCAGCAATACCCCTTCTAAGTCTGTATCCCAAAGAGATCATACAAATGGGAAAAGGACTCACATGTACAAAAGTATTTATGGAAGCTCTTTCTGTGATGGCAAAGAATTGGAAATTGAGGGGATGTCCAAAACTTGGGGAATGGTTGAACAAGTTGTGGTACATGAATGTAATGGAATACTATTGGATTACAGAAAATGATAAGCAGCGAAACTTCAGAAAAACTTAGAGAGACTTTTATGAACTGATGCTGAATGAAATGAGCAGAACCAGGAAAACATCATTCAAAGAAATAGCCACAATGTGTGATGACTGATTTTGATAGACTTCTCAGCAAGGCAAGGACCTAAAACAATAGCAAAGGACTCATGATAGAAAATGCTATCCATATTCAGAAAAAAACAAAACAAAACAAAACAACTATAGAGTTGGAATGCAAAGTATGTATGTGCATATCTCTTGTTTGCTATCATTCCTGCCTCCTCTACTTTACTTTTACCCACTACCTGGCCCTCTTCGGACTTGTCTACCCCCTTCTAAGAATCCCTCTTCTATCCTCCTATTCACATAAATCTAAATACCCTTCTATAGTCCTATTTACCTATTCCCTCACCCTTCCCTCTAAAAATTCCTCCCTTGTCCTATTCCCCCTCCATATGTCCCTACCATTTTATTTCTTGTGAATTTAGAAAATGTTTATACTCTTTTAAATGTATATGTATTGTTCCCTCTGAAACCCATTCCTGATGAAAGTAGGTTACCAGAACTACGATCCCTCCTCCCCCATCTAATTCCTGTGTATCAAATCTTTCTCTTGCACCTCATTTGTATAAAATAATTACTCTTTTATGCTATTCCTAAATGGTTTTACTTTTAAAATTCATATCATACTCAGGCTTACCCCAATCTTTTTTATGGACTACCAAATTATTATTAATAATCTTAGACATACATTTCATACATATAAAAAGTAAACAGTCTGTCCTTATGAATCCTTTATAATCAGTCTTTGTTATGTACCTTATATTTATATTGGTTCTTATATGACAAAGCATCTATTAAGTCCAGGATTTTTTTATAACAAAGTTGTAAAAGTCTGAGAATTTATCAAATGTCCATGTTTTTTCATTCAGCATAACATGTAACTTTGCAGGGTATGATATTTTTGGCTTGAGCCCCAGTTGTTTTGCTCTTTAATAGGTTGTGTTGCAAGATTTGCTGTCCTTCAATGTCTCTGCTGCTAGGTATGTAATTTTAATTATAGCACAATCATATTTATGTCTTGATGCTTTTAATATTTTTCCTTGAGCTGGGGGTTTCAGAATTTGACTGTGAAATTTTGATGAATTTTCCTCATAGAATCTCTTTTTAGTGGTGATCAATGGTTTTTTTTTTCTATTTCTACATTCCCCCCCTTGTTCTAATGCTTCAGGATACTTTTCTATAATTATTTTTTGTATTATTGTATCAAGATTCCTTTTTTGATCATAACTTTAGTTAACCCAATTATTTTTATATTTTCTCTTTTTGATCTATTCTCCAAATCTGTTGTTTTTCTTATAAGATGTTTTACTTTCTCTTCTATTTTTCATTATTCATATTTTGTTTAACCATTTCTTGATCTTTTATAATTTCACTGACTTTGTTTTGCCCAATTCTAATTTTCAAGATGTCATATCCTTCCTTAAGATTCTGGATCTCCTTTTCTAGTTGGTTGATTTTCCTTCCATGCACTTCTTGTTTTTCTTGGGTTATTCTTATTTTCTTTTTTAGGTTTTCCTCCATCTCTGTCATTTAATTTTTAAAGTCTTTCTTTTTTAACATCTTCTATGAAGGTTTTTGGGCAGGTGAACAGTTGATATAACTCTTTGGGGGTTTCTTTACTTCAATATCCTCCTCTGAAGATGAACCCCAGTCATCTTTATTCCCATAATAGGTTTTTATGGTTGGATTCTTTTTCCTTTGCCTATGCATTTTTTTGTGAAGATAATTTAATTGTTTGTAATCAAATCTAGCCCTGGAGAATGAGAAATGGTGTCTTTTCCCCCAGATCTTCAGTTCTCCCTGCTAGCCTGAAACCAAAGCCAAACCTCCAACCTCCTATAAGTACCCACAGCCAGGGGCTTTCTGCCCCACTGCTTCTGCATTCACCAGGTTTGTGCTGGTTTCTTCTCACTCCCACTGCTCTTCACAGTACAGCTGGGTTGGGTATTCCTGGTTAGCAGCAGTTCCCTAGATCTTCCTGGGCTCAAATGCCTAAGTCCCCTCACTATCCCAGGGGTAAAAGTTCTGGTGGCTGGGGCTAAGGCAACTAACCCAGTACCTTGCAGCTAGTGGTTAAAGCAGAACTTAGCCTGGAGGTGTTTACTCTTCACAGGGACCAAACCTCATCCTGGAATTCTTCAGATCTTCTCAAAGTGTCCCAGGAGGACCCTGTTATACCCCTGTTCTTTTTCTTTATCTCTGCTCACACTTTTTTTCCACCATAAGATACTCTTTTTTTGGGGGAAAATCTTGAGAGCTTGGAATTTTCTGACCTATTCCACCATCTCCCCAGAATCTTCCCCTGCTTTTCACATTTATAAAAAGAACTTTGAAATCTGAATGCAGATAGAAGCATACTATTTGCTCTTCTTTTCTTTTGTTGTTCCATTTTGTTTCTTTCTCATGGTTCCTTCTGTTATTTCTAATTCTTCTTTAATGTAAAAATAGGTTTAATATGAATGTATAAGTAGAGTCTCTATCATACTGCATGCCCTCTTAGGGAGGAGAGTAGAGAATGAGGGTGAGAAACTTTGAAACTCAAAATCCTATGAAAGTGAAAGTTGAAAATTAAAAATAAATTAATGTACAAAAGAATTAATTTGTATTCTTTTAGGACATGGCATACATTGTTTTGTATTACTTTGCTATTTATTATTCTCAATTAATTATGTTACTGTTAAAAAAAGTTGTTC
>CM053592.1:57775547-57785821 GCA_028646515.1 Pseudochirops corinnae
CCTGTTCATATCCTTGGACCATTTATCAATTGGGGAATGACTTGTATTCTTATAGATTTGACTCAATTCCTTATATATTTTAGAAATGATGGCTTTATCAGAGACACTGGTTGTAAAAATTGTTTCCTAATTTCCCACTTCCCTCTTAATCTTGGTTACATTGGCTTTGTTTGTACAGAAACTTTTCAATTTAATATAATCAAGATTATCCATTTTGCATTTTATAATGCTCACTAGATCTTGTTTGGTCATAAAGTCTTCCCTTTTCCATAAATCTGACAGTTAAACTCTTCCTTGATTCCCCAGATTGCTTACAGTGTCAGCCTTAATACCTAGATCATGCACTCATTTAGACTTGAATTTGGTATATGGTATTAGATAATAATCTATTCCCAGTTTCTACCATACTATATTCCAGTTTTCTCAGGAGTTTTTGTCAAATAGTGAGTTCTTATCCCCCAAACTGGGATCTTTGGATTAATCAAACAGTAGATTACAATAGTCATTCTGTCTGTTGAATTGTGTTACTTTGTCAGACAGAAGTACCCTGTCTGTTGATTCGTATTGATTTCTCAGATAGAAAGTGGACTGAGATGATAGTGCCAGCAATATGTATAAATATTGTTGTTGCCCTGTTGAACTTTGTTTTCCTAGAAGCAGAAACTGTAAAGAGCTTGGGGTGGAGCCATCCCTGTGAGGTGCATTATGGGACAGGAGCAGAGAGCTGCCTACCTATGAATCCAGGCAACAGTCAGGCAAATCCAGGCAACAGTCAGGTGAATCCAGCAAGAGCTGGGAGGGGCCAACTGTGGAAGAAGAGCCATAGAGTTTGGAAGTCAACTTCAAATTAAGATGAAAGGACCTTTATTTGGGAACTTAGTGCTGACTGATGAGATTTGTGACTTACTTGTGACCTAGGGGTCAGATGACCTTTGTACTTTCCACTGTCCTTTGAGAATGATTAACTTAAGGATGATTGGAAGCCAGCCACCATTCAAGATGAAAGAAGATTTTGCTAGGGTACTATAAATTGATTAAGGAGATTGTTACTTACTGAAAGGTATGTTTCCTTTAAGACTATGTGGCCACGTTAGTAATAAGTTGTTACTTCATATTGTTCTGAATATTGTACTTCAGTTTCTGGAATGTTTTGCTTTATTTTACTGCTGCACAAATAGAGAGTTCACTATACTATGTGATCAGAACTTCAAAGTTATTCATAGCAGCAGTCCTCAGGGGAATTGCTTGAAGTTGGCTTTATAGGTATAAATAAAGAAAAATGCATGATCTTAATTTTTTTAAGTTAGGATTTAAGTGTGCTTATAAATGAACCGTTTCACCTAATTTAATTCCCATTGATCCTCCCCACCCCAAACTCCATGTCTCCTTTATATTACTCAAATCCAAGCAACTTCCTTTGCCATGCTTTTGATCACCTGTATTTCTCAATTAATACTGGCTTGAATTTCATGGTGGGTGCAAAGAATAAACAGGTTGGTGTGGAGGAACCTTCCTTGCTATGCCCTTATTCCCTCAATTGTTTAAGCACCCAGACAAAAAGCATGGCTCAGATTTTCAATTTCAGACTACATGTTCTAGAGAGGACTTTTTTTGAGCCTGCCTAATTTTCATAAATTTCATAAATCATAAAAGATTATAGCCACCATGAACGATACATTTTCTTAGCACAAACATGAATCAAATCCCAAAGGTCTATTTTTATTAGGATCATAGAGTTGGAGGAAACTTCAGAGATAATAAAACACTATTCTCTCATTGTAAAGATAAGAAAATTGAGGATGCTGAATTACACAAAATATATAGCTAGTTAGCAATACAGCCCAAACTGGAACACAGGTATAGTGTCAATGAATCCCTTCATTTTCTCAAAGGTCATTCTTCTGCAGAAGACCAAGGAAGTTTAGAATCCTAGTTTTTAAGCAGACTACAATGAGAAAGTATTCATCCTCTAAATGTGAAAGCTTTATCCCAAAACTAACTGATTTTCTACTGGAAGATGTGATCTTGCCTTTATCATTGTGAACTGAAGAGGAAAAGTCATTATAATGATTATATTTTTTGCACGAAATTCTGAGGTAGATTTTGTATTTTATAAATTTTATAAAATCGGTATTTTATAAATAACTGGATAAGATCTTCCAAAATAAGACAACACACACATATCTTAACATTACTGACTGAAGTATAAATATAAGGTTGAGGGAAAAAGAATTAGAATATTATTTGATTACTCAGCAAACATTTATTAAGGACTTAATACATTTTAGGTACAGAGTCTGTGCCAAGAACTGGGGATATAAAGAAGAACAAAAAGAATCCTTGTCCTCAGAATCAAGAAGCAAAAGCTGTTCAATATCTAAAGAAAAATGTTTAAAAGCTTCACATGTGTATTATGAATACTTTCATCAAGAAGAGGAAAGGACTCAATATGAGGGGGGGCCAATAATTACTTTAAAAAAATGAAATTGACTGCATCTTACTGAGAAGGAAATAATATTTTACCATTCGGGAAGCCCTCCCTCCCTTCCTTCCCTCCTTCTTTCACTCCTTCCTTACCTTCTTCCTTCTCTCCTTCCTTCCTTCTTTCCTTCTTTCCTTCCTTCATTCTTTCTTTCATAGCAAAATGATTTATTTAGAACTTTTTCCATTCCATGTCATCAGGAGAATTAACATCAACTTTCCTTTTACCTACATCAGACCAGTAAGGTACTCACAACTGCGCCTCTAGATTCCATAAATGACTTGTTCATGGCATGGTTTACTTCATCAGAACCATCTGAATACATCTCTTGAAACATTTTGCTTAAAACTGCATCTCCTTCTAACTCTTCATTCTTTTCTTCTTGATTTCACCAACTAATTTGTCCCAATTCCTTGTATAATGAGAGGATGATGGATATATGTGCTTTGAATCTGGTGTGAATTGTGTGGATTTTGGTACATCTCTTTGTCTCTCCAGTTTTCCCATCTTACAGTCTCTGACTTTTTCATTTTTATTTCAATCTTTGTTAAAAGTATTTTAAAGTGCTCTGTTCAGATACTATAGGGTGAATAAGTGAAAGCTTTAAACTATAGTCCTCTCCAGATGAACGTTTCACCACTGCAGACAACTCATTTTCTGAAAACTCCACATTTATGTTATTCTTCAGAACATTCTTGATCATAAGTGTAATGTTTACTTGAGATTCTGCTTGGTACCAGTCATACTTCATTTTTGCTTACTGGGTGTGCTGTTGTACAATCATTCCAGGTTCTGATACTACTTTCTTTTTAGTTTCTTGACACCTTTTAATCTAGATATCAAAAGCATTATCTGTATCATCTAATTTATGTCCTTCTGTGAAACTCTCTAGAGACTAAGCAGTTTTTTTTTCATAGTATTCACCTCTCCCTTTCCTCTGCAGAACTGTGGAATTATTTGCATTGAGTACAAGAGACTTCTTTGCATCTGTAATAGCATCATAGTAATTCTTCAGAAGGATGTGGGCATAAGCTCTTTGGCAGTAATATTCTGCATTTGGTTTCTCTTCCATTGCTCTTGTCAGTGCCTCTGTGGCCAATTGGGGGTCCTCATCAATCTGAGGGTCCGACAGGGGCAGGAACAACCCAAAGCCATGGCCAGGTCCCATCTCTAACATACTTTGCACTGTTTCTGCCTCTGCCCAGGAGGTAAACTTCTGGAGAACAGGGAAGCCCTTTCATTACCATTTGTTTGTTTCTTTGCAATCAGATCATTGACTTATAAGAATAAAATTAATATCAATACCAAACTAGAAGAAAGGATAAAAATGAGTTTAAAAAGGTATGTGCTACATTATAGCCATTTCAGCCTGGCTTATTCAAATTAAGAATTGACCCTTAAACTTGAATATGCATAAAGGGAAAGGCTTAAGAACAGACTCTCCATTATATCCTTTGGGCATTCACACTTACATATGCACATACACATCCTCAGCCTGAGATTTCCTCAAGTAATGATGATCTAATGGAGCAGAATCCTGACAGTATAAGGCAGGCCTGCACAACTTGTGGCCCCAGGGCTGCCTACAGAATGCCAAAGGATTTCAGGCCTGCAAAAAATGGATGCAAAAACTTCCTTTGTAGGTAGAGAAAATCCTTCAGCATGCCACAAGCAACAAGTTGTGCAGGCAGGTAAACATATTTTAAAGTATAAACTGATTTTGTAAAGTCTAAGGAGATGACAAATGATTATGAGCCATGCTATTTTCTTGTAAATGATGGAGGGGGGAAAGAGATTGCAAAAAGCTTCAGGATTAGCACCATTCTTTAACTGCTGGGGTCATGATCCACAGTTTTAGAAATGCTGAAGGGGTGGTGAGTGGAAAAAGCTGAAGAAGCCCTCAGTTAGAGCATTTCAAGACCATTTAAAGATGAAGCAGGAAAGAAGACAACAGATAGAAGAAAAAGCAACAGATTCCTTAACATTTTCATTGAATAATTTTGTTAAAGTCAGATGGCTGAGCTACCACATTTGGAACTAAGATGTCAGTCTAATATGATATATCAGTTCTGAAATGTCACTAATGAAGATGAAGGAAGAATGACCAACCAGATCAAAGTCGTACATATGAAATTATGTTTAGACAGCAACATTTTGGGGGAGCTGAGATTTTATTGTCTTTGAAAACAGCTGAAGAAACTAAATGAGTGGCAAAATAATATATGAACGATTTTATTATCAGGAAAAAAGTGATCTTCAGAACATTGATAACTCATAATATATATTTGACTGGAATAATTCTGTGAAGGGCTTTAAAATCTTAACAGAACTGAATCTGCCTAAAACTGAATTCATCTTTCCCCCAAAACCTTGGCTTTTCCTAATTTCTCTATTATTATCAAGGGCACCACCATTCTCTTAATCACACAGGCTCACAACCTATGTGCCATCCTTATTATGGACAACTCAATCTCTCTCACCCTTCCCTCTATATTAAGAAACACATCCTATCATGTGTAGCTTTATAATATTTCTCATATACACCTGCATCTCTCCTCTAACACTGGGACTATTCTGATGAAGCTCTCATCACCTCATATTCCTGACTTGTTGCATCAACCTACTGGTTGGTCTCCCTGCCTCCATTTTTTCCCCCAACTTAGGCCATCCTTCACTCAGGTTTCAGAAACTGCAGGTCTCATTATGGCTCTCTATTGTCGTGAAGATCAAATATAAAATATGTGACTTTTAAGGCCCTTTATAAACTGGCCCCTTCTTACTGTTATAAACATGCTCTGTGCTCTATTTAGGAAGAAACAATGCATCCATGAAGGTTTTCATTATCTTTATTTTACATTTACTCTGTAATAAATAAATGGGCAGCCTCCCTGAAAAAATGACAAAGGATCAGACAAAGGTAAGCCCTTTTATGGTATTTCCATTTGAATTTCCCAACTTGTTCCTTCCAGAGCTGGGATTGGCTCCAGCTCTTCTGGGTTACAACTTTCCTGACTTGCCCATTAAGCAGGTGTGTTAAGGAAAAGTTGGTGACCATCCTTCAACTCCCAGCCAGTCTGAGCCAGCTTAACTCAGACACCTTTATAGATTTCTTCCAGTTGTATGATTGGATGGGGGAGGGGCCCTACCCTTCCTAGCTCATCCTGATTTATGCTTTTCTCTACATCCTGTTCAATGCCCATTGTTCCCAGAGTACCTGTGGAAACCAAACTGTCAGCATTTCTCACATTACTTTCTTGGGTTTCTTGCACCTTATTGTCCTCTATGCATTGGGAACATGGTGACAGTAGAATTGTTCTTATAGAAGAAATTCCAATTTGTGACTCCATTTTGCTGTGGCTATCTCCCATTCCTGCAACTCTCTCCTTCCTTGTCATTTCCGTCTTTCAGTTTCTATAGGTTCATTCAAATCTCAGGTAAAACTTAATCATCTGCAAGAAGCCTCTCCCTGTCCTCCTTAACTGTAGTATCTTCCCTCAGATATTACCCCAAGGTATCTTTGTATGTCTTGTTTTTACATAATCATTGGCATTTTGTCTCCCACATTGGACTGTGTTCCTGGAGACCAGGGACCTTTCTTAGTATGGTTGGTGCTTCACAGAGTGACTGACATATAAATGCCTGTTTATTTGACTTCTAGGACTTAATAGCTTATCATCTACAATTAGAAAGATCTGTAGGCCTTTATCTACTGTAATAACAATGATGATAGTGATAAAAAACTAATAATTCTTAGAGCTGTTTATGATTTGGCAAATGCAACATTATCTCATTTGATCCTTACAACAATCCTATGAAGAAGGTGTTATCATTATCCTCATTTTTATAGAGGAGGGAACAGTGATTCCCTCTTCTACTTGTATTGTCAAGGACAGCCTGCTTTGAATACTTTTTTGTGAGCAGTAGTTTGCCTACTTTGCTTCCTGTGTGTTATCGTTATTATCAATAGTTTTAATAATATTACAACACTTATTTGATACAACTCTATGAGGTGCTGTTATTATTTCCATTTTGTAGATGAGAAAACTGGAGTTGAAAGGAGTTAGCTGGCATAGTTGATATTATTCGGAACTTTGACTCAGCAATACTTGAGCTCAATTCCTGCCTCAGACAACTACTAGCTGGCAGGGAAGCCATTTGATCTAATGTCATAAGGTTAGATCATAGATTTGAAGCCCAAAGGAACCAGAGAGGTTCAACTCCTTCATCTTAAATATGAGGAAATTGAGGTATTTATAGTCTTCTTTATATGGATCACTATTAGTCCAATAAATTTAGCCTGGCCATAGTGTATAATCTAATATGTTATACCCTAATTACTAATATTTTATGTAACATTTTTATTTTAAATGATCATCACAGATATTAATCTGCAGTATTCTATCTCTGATTTATTTGCTCCTTGGTTTAGGTATTGATTACATACTTGTATCAGGAGAAGAGAATTATTGCAAAGACTTTGTTTAATGTTAGAATTGTCCTTTGAATGCATGATAGAATTCACTTGAATGTCCATCTGTCCCTGGAGTGTTTGTTTTTCCCCTTCATTTCTTTGTGAGTTTATTTATGGATTATTTAATTTTGTTTTAGGATGTGTTATTTAAAGGGTATTTTTTGGCAATTTGGGTATTAAATATTATTATAAGTATCTGCCCATTTCCTCAGGGTTATGTATTTTGCTAGCACGTAACTGAAGAAAATATTTTTGATAATTTTCTTTTTCTTCTTCAATTATTAAGAATTCTTTGATACAATTTGGCTTTACTCTCCATTTAAAATCAGGTAAATTTATGTAAGTTATTGATCTTCCAAATATAGCTACCAAAATTATTTGTGAATAGTTTTTATTGTAATCTTATGAACATATTTATTAATTTTCACAATCTCAACATTGTTGCTTTTTTGGGAAATTTTTTTGTTGTTGTTATGCAAGATTTTTGTTAGTTACCTATCCAGTTCACTGATGTTTCCATTCTTTCTTATATTGATTAAATCATTTCAAGATATATATTTACTTCTAAGAATTATTTTAGCTGCAACTCACTAGTTCTGTTATGTTCTCTCATTACTTTTCATTTTCTTTGATGGAATTTTCTGCCATTTTTATATTATTTGACTAGTTCTTTAGATTTAATTTATTTGGTCTATAATTCCTTTTAAATTATTTTCTTAAGTGCTCTGCATTGATTTTTTTTTTAAATTGCACTGTGATCATTGACATATTAAGTATTTCTGTTTTTGTCACTTTTGGTGATATCTTTATTCCAAAATACTTGCATAATTTTTTTTAGTCCCCATGCATAACAGAGAAGTACATAAAGTTCCTTTATTCCTATACACTAAGCATAAAATATCCATCATTTATAATTTTTTTAAAACTTCTATTCAGATTCTTACTTTTTATTTTTCATCATTTAGCTAAATTTGTCTAGATCTGAAAAATTTGAGTGGGTTTACTGATTTTTCCTCTAATTCACTTAACTTTTTCATTTTTCAGATACCATGCTATTTCAACATATTGATGTGTTTTATCTATCTGTCTGTTTTTCTCTTTCTCTCTCTCTCTCTCTCTCTCTCTATCCATCTTTGGGATACAGACTTAGTAGTGTTATTGCTGGATCTAAGGGTACACACAGCTTTTACCCCTTTGGGATAGTTCCAAATTGTTCTCCAGATTGACTGAATCAGTACACAACTCCACCAGTATTGCATTAGTGTTCCAATTTTCCACATCTTCTCCAACATTTATCATTTTTCTGTTTGGTCATGTTAGCCAATCTTATAGGTATGATGTGATACTTCAGAGTTTTAATTTGCATTTTTGTAATCAGTAGTGATTTAGAACATTTTCCCATATGACTACAGATAACTTTACTTTCTTCGACTGAAAATTGCCTGTTAATTTTCTTTGACCAATTATCAATTGGTGAATGACTTGTATTCTTATAAATTGGACTCAATTCTCTTTAGATTTGAGAAATGAGGTCTTTCCCAGAACCACTGGCTATAAAAATCATTTCCCAGCTTTCTACTCCCCTCTTAATCTTGGTTGCATTGAGTTTGCTTGTGAAAAACTTTGTAATTTAATGTAATCAAAATTATCAATTTTGCATTTCATAATGTTTCCTATCTTTTGTTGGGTAAAAAATTCTTCCCTTTCCTATAGATCTGACAGATAGACTATTCCTCTCCTTGTTCTATTAATTTGCTTATAGTGATGAGGTCTGGGATGCTTTGTCTGTAACCTCAGTTTGTAAAATATCACTTTTGTTGGGTACCTATGTATGTAACATCAGTTTGTAACAAGCCTGTGCACTTAAGTTGTAAAAGTCACACTTCCCCCCAGCCATTAAGCATTAACTCTGTCTCTCCCCTGCCCCCAGCCTGAAAGCATTTTCCCTGAAACCATTAACTCTATAACTATATATCCTTGCTTGGTATAATAACAAGCCATACCTATGAATCCTTCAAAAGCATTCTATAAACAAATCCTTAGTTAGAGAAATGTATACCTCCTTTGTTCTAGTGGCCAGCTGCAAACTATGAAACTTTCAATGCATTATCAGTAAGATAACTCCTCACAATCAGACTCATCCTGAATCCCCAATTAGCCCAGCTTCCCAACATCCATCTTGTCAAAAAGGACTTTGATGGCTTAAAGGCTGGGTACTTCTCATTCAAATTTGACCACTGGCTGACTTTATGATGTTTCAAGGCAAAAACCACACCTCCCCTCCTAACCCCCCTCAAATTTCTCCCAGTGAATTATGGGCAATACTCATGCCCAGTTGATAAAAAAAGTGCATGTTCCTTTAAGCATTGATCACTCCTTAACTCCTCCCAAACTCTTCCCTAACTCTACCTTTGTACACCTACTTAGCATAATTGATATCAGATTTATGGTTTTATTACTATATAATCAGTATCCCTAATTCCTACACTTTTCAGGCTTTCTCTGACACCCCCTTGCCCACTGCAAAGCATAACATTAAACTTTATAACCCTGCACTTTGCAGGCTTTCTCTGACACCCCCTGCCCACTGCAAAGCATAACATAGAACTTTATAACTCTGCCAAAAGATAGCTGAGTCCAGTAATTCTTTTCAGATGATGAACCCTCAAGGATTTCATTAGAAATCCCCCCCCCCTTATACCTCTTCAATAGTATGACCCTTTTGTCTAAATTGTGCACACATTTTCACCTTATCTTGATGTACAGTGTGAGATGTTTGGTCTATGCCTAATTTCTGCCATACTGGTTTCTAATTTGCCCAGCAGTTTATGTAAAATAGTGACTTCTTATTTGAGAATCTGGAGTCTATGCTATCAAACACTAGCATACAATAGTCCTTGACTACTATGTTCTAACCTATTCCACTGATCCACCACTTAATTTCTTAGCCAATAAAAGGTGGTTTTTTTTTTTGTTTAATTTTTTATTTTTATGTAGGGAAAAATCAAATATACATTTAATCCAATTTGGTTGCAAGTTCCTTAGCTTTTGCCTTTTCCAGCTTGGCAATACGAGCCACTGATTTTGGACCCAGAACATTGCCACCCCAATGATGAAGGATCTCATCATATCTGTCGTTATAATTGGTTTTGATGGCTTCCACCAGCTTAGCCAGGGCTCCCTTATCTTCAGGGTTAACCTGTGTGAAGGCAATGCTCGTGCAGGTCTTTCTGTGAACTAAGTGACCAAGTCTCGCTTTACCTTTTATAATACAGTAAGGAACCCCCATTTTTCGGCACAAGGCAGGTAGGAAGACCACTA
>CM053592.1:57785921-57814448 GCA_028646515.1 Pseudochirops corinnae
TGTTTTGTCTCTGGTCTATACTTGTGAGCCAGTTTAAGCAGTTGAGTAGCTGTCTGACCATCCAAAGCCTGGGTGAACTGGTTAATTGCTGGCGGGACCTCAAACGCTTATAAAGGATAGACCTTTGACGCTGCAGTCTGATATACTGAGGCCATTTGACAAATCGAGTAAGGTCCCTTTTGGGCTGGTTGTCCTGACCAATGCCAAAGTTCTTGGGACGCTTCTCAAACAAAGGATTGACCACTTTCTTGGCCTCCTGCTTCTTTACTACAGCAGGGGCCAGAGCCACCTTCTTCCCCTTGGCCTTCTTCCCTTTTGGCATCTTGGCCAGCTGAACGAGAAAGGAAGAGTACAAGGTGGTTTTGATGATTGCTGTTTTATAATAGAGTTTTACATCTGGAATGGCTAGGCAACCTTTCCTTAAATTTCTTTTAATTAGTTCCATTGATATCCTGGACTTTTTGTTTTTCTATATGACTTTCATTATTTTTCTAACTCTATAAAATAACTTTTGGTAGACTGATATGGCACCAAATAAGTAATTTAGATAGAATTGTCATTTTTACTATATTAGCTGGGCCTACCCATGAGCAACTGATGTTTTTCCAATTATTTAGAGTTGACTTGATTTGTATTTAAAAGTATTTTGTAATTGTATTCATATAGTTCCTGGGTTTGTCTTGTCAGGTAGACTCCCAAAACATTTTATATTGTCTTATTTTGCTTTAAATGGATTTTTTCCTATCTCTTGCTGCTGGGCTTTGATTGTAATATATAGAAATGTCAATGATATATTTGGGTTTATTTTATAACTTGCATCTTTGCTCAAGCAATTAATTATTTTGAGTAGTTTTTTAGTTGATTCTCTAGGATTCTCTAAGTATATCATCATATCATCTGCAAGGACTAATGATTTTGTTTCTTCTTCGTTTATTCTAATTCCTTTGATTTCTTTTTCCTTTCTTATTGCTAATGCTGACATTTCTAGTACAATATTGAATAACAATGGTGATAACAGACATGTCTGTTCTACCTCTAATCTTATTGAAAATGCTTCCATCTTATCCCCATTACAAATAATGTTTGCTGATGGTTTAAGGTGATGCTATTTATCATTTTAAAAAAGACTTCATTTATATCTATGCTCTCTAGTGTTTTTTTAATAGGAATGGGTGCTGTTTTCTTGAAAACATTTTCAGTATATGTTGAGGTAATCGTATGATTTCTGTTAATTTTGTTATTGATATGGTCAATTATGCTGATAGTTTTTATAATATTGAACAAGTCTGGTATAAATCTCACCCAGGTCACAATGTGATATCCTCTCAATAAGTTGATGTGATCTCTTTACCACCATTTTACTTGAAATTTTCAAATCTATGTTCATTAGACAGAATGTTCTATAATTTTCTTTGTCTGTTGTATTTCCCTGCTTTAGATATCAGGCAAACTAGCTCCTAATTATTGTTTCATTTTTGATACTGGTGATTTGATTTTCTTTTTTTAAAACAAAGTAATCTAATGTGTATCTGTTTTATTGTTTCCCCCATAAAACCAGCTGTTTTATTTATTAGTTCAATAGTTTTCTTACCTTCAATTTTCTTAATCTCTCCTTTGATTTTTCAGAATTTCTAATTTGATATTTAATTGGAAATTTTTAAGTTGTTCTTTTTCTAGCTTTTGTAGTTCTTTGGCCAATTCATGCCTGCATCCCAAAAGTTTTGGAATGTTGCCTCATTATTGTCATTCTCTTGGATGAAGTTATTGATTGTTTCTATGATTTGTTGTTTGAACTACTCATTCTTTTTTTTTTAAACTTTTGTTCATTTTTAAAAAATTTTTTGGTTTACATCATTGATTTCCACAAGATTTTGAGTTTCAGATTTTATCCCCATCTTTCCTGTATCCACCACCCTAAAACAGCAATTCCACTGTATACCCACTCCCACAAATCTCTTCTCTCCTATATCCTCCCCCATCATCCCTCTGACTTTCTAGTAGGGTAAAATGGATCTCCCTATCTCAGTGCCTGTATATCTTATTTCCCAGTTGCATTGCAGTGTTCCTTGATGATTTCTTGAAAAATTCTGTCTGGGCTTTTTTTATTCATCATGGCTTTCAGGGAAGCCAATAATTCTTAAATTATTTCTCCTGGATCTCTGTTTTTATGCCAGCTCTTTTTCCAATAAGGTATTTTACATTTTCTCCTTTTTAAAAATCTTTTGATTTTGTTTGACTGATTCTTGATGTCTCATGGATTAGCTTCCACTGGCCCAAATTTCATTCTTAAAAAAATTGTTATCTTCAATTAGCTTTTGTATGTCCTTTTCCATTTGGTCAATTCTACTTTTTAATGAGTTTTCCTATTCAGTGAATTTTTGTGCCTTTTTTTCCATTTGACCAATTTACTTTTTAAGGAATTATTTTCTTCAGTGGATTGTTCTCCATTTGGCCAATTTTATTTTTTAAGGAATTGTTTTCATCAGTCATTTTTTGGCCTTGCTTTTCCAACCTGTTGAATTCTTTCTTGCATACCTTTTGTATCTTTCCCAAATTTTTCTTCTACCTCTATTATTTGACTTTTGAAATCCTTCTTGAGCTCTTCCAAGAAGGCTTTTTGGATTTGAGACTAATTTATATTCCCCTTTGAAGTTTTGGATGTGTGTATATTGATGATGTTCTCCTCTTCAGAGTTTGTGTTTTGGTCTTCTATGTCCCCATAGAAACTTTTTGCCTATGGTCAATGTTCATTTTTGCTTTTTTTTTCCTTTTATTTGTCTACTTCCTGACTTTTAAAGTTGAGCTCTCCTGGTTGAGCACAGGAAGAACTGTCCTAAACTTCTTGTGCTGGATGCCAGGGGCCTACTCACTGGTTTGTGTGCTGGGACCTCAGGTACTTACAGCTAGAGGCTGTAGGTGTCTGGCAGCTTATCTTTTGCTGAGCTATAATCTTAGTGGTAGTGTCTGGCATATTCTGAGGCCAGGGGAGTTTTCCACATTTCCCCAAGGCTACACTGAAGCACATGGAAGTCTGCTGCCAGAGGAATTCTGCTCACCTAGGACTGCCCTGGAGCACAGGAATGTCTGACCCCTGGGGAATGCCTACCTGTCCAGGGCTGTGCTAAAGCATGTAGTGATTATAGGAACTGGCATCTGCTGGTTATCCTGGTGATGCTGAGGCACATGGTGGGGGGTGGGTCCTAGTGTTGGCATTGTGGTATATTCTACCACACCGGGAATCAGAATCTCTCACTGTTGTTGAGGTGGGGTTTTCTGGCATGTGGGCAATAAAGCCCATCAAGGGACCTTGGGGCCATTCTAGTCTAGGCTCTACCTATGAGATTCTTCTTGTAAAACATCTCTGTGACCTCTCTATTTCAGTTAAACAACAGATAGAGAACATTGTGAGTTGAAGAATGGGTAATTTTGATTAAATTAAATTAAATTTAAAAGGTTTTCCTTACAAAAAAAATTTAGACATGATTAGAAGGAAAGCAGAAAATTGGGGGAAATTTTTACAGGCAGTTTTTCAGATAAAAGTCTCACATCTACAATATAGATAGAACTTTGTAAAATTTACAAGAGTATGAGTGATACACCAATTGATACATGATCAAAGATGTGAACAGGCATTTTTTACAAGCCTCTGGTATCTTCTCCCCCATCCTTTCTTTTTATTCCTGACTATATTTTCCAACATAAGAGCAGAGGTTCAGAGATAGAAGACACAATGGGAGCAGGCAAAATTGTTTTGTTGTTTGTTCAAGAGAGCAGTCTTGGGAGACTTCATGTTAGAGATCTCATTTGACTTAGATTTTTAAGGAAGGATAATAATTCTGAAAATGAAGAAAGGAAGAAATATGATTTTAAGTATGGAGAACATAACTCCCATGACCAAAATAATGGAAAAGGAATATGGCATATTTGAGACAGTGTTACCAAATGTGGTTTGAGCAAAGATAATGGAAGAATGTTCTTTTGCTCAGCAGGTGGGTAGCCCCAGATTGTCATTGTTCCTGAAATAAAAGAATTAAGAGAATTATGATTTTGGTGTAGTAGGACTAGAAAGGAAGGTGGTGTAATCACAATTTTGTAGAAAGAGAATCAAGTGAAAATGATAACAAATAGTGTAAATATGAAAGTAAAATAACCCACCAAATTTTGAAGTAGAACTCACAAAAAGTCAAAATTTGGTGAGTTATTTTACTTTTTAAACTATGAGAAATTTTTCACTTCATAACATTTTTGTCAGATAATTTATATCTGGGTCACATTTTTGAATGCCTTTTTTTTTTTAACTCAAATCCATTTGGAAATCATTTAGTATTTCATAGTAGAAGATTTAGGTAGAAAACTTACTTTTAACAAGAACCAATTTAGAATTTAAATGAAAGTTCTTAAAATATTCCACACTATGGATATTTTGCCTTACACATAGCAGGAAAATGAAAGTTGAGTCACTATGAAATCATTTAAAGTGATACTCCATTCTAGGACTCTGGCCAATGAGGTCATGACTAAGCAATGATTTTAGTCATCAGCACATTAAGATAGGAAATAAGTCCAATTAAGCACAAAATTACATACTCTGTTGGCATTTTTATCCTTTGAAGTACTTGACTGTAGTCTTTAAAGCACTGTAATCTTAAGGCACTTGGGAGATAGATTTTTTCCCCTAACACTGAGGGTAAAGATATAAATGCTGCTTTTGCTTTATAATCATCAAAGCTCTAAGTAATCCTATTCCAGAAGGTTAGCAATGACTACATACCTTTAGTTATATTATATACTACAAAGTGTCTGAGTCAAGACAGTACAGTAAGCAAGAACAAAATAATGTGTTTTCTTGTGGAAAAAGGGTCAGCCATCCCCACCAGGTGCCAACCATCACTCGCAGGTCAGGTAAGCCAGTCTAACTGAAACAGAAAGGCACCTGAGGGAGAAACAGCAGAAAACATGTACCAGGTAAGTCAAACCACTGTAACCTTGATCACCAACTCCTCTCAACATCATGATAGAGACAACCCAGGTCCCAATTCCAAGAGCCTTAGGAATAGCAACACTCCTAGCCCAGTGCTCTTAAACATCATTCTGGGTAGAAGTCCCTGTGGATATTTTTCTATCAATTACCTCTGTAGGCTTTACAGAAACAGCAACTAAAGACACAGAAAAAGAAAATTCTTGCCACCAAAATCCTTGGCAATTTGAAATGATTCAACATCACACACTGATATGATTAGATACTGACATCAGTAGAAGTGGCAGCAGAGCAAAATATTCTTTGTCATTGCTCCCTAAGGACCATGGAACAATTTCATCTTACTTGTAGCTGAAATCTTTCATGTGTACTGTCTCCCATATTAGAATATGAGATCCTTGAAAGCAGGGACTACTGTCATACTTTTCCAGTTGTATCCCTAGTGCTCAGTATGGAGATTTGTATGTGCTAACTGCTTCATTTTTTTTTTTATCCATTCACTCCTTCATTCAATGATATAACCAATGCTTCTAGTTTAGTTTCTTTTTTGACTCACTGAGCTGAATTGAGTTTAGTCCTTGGTTACAGAACAGAACAAAAGAAATAGATGCATATAATGGGTGACAAAGACACTTGGGCAAGGGAAAGTAAATAGGTTTGTACTAGCTCATTAGCAATGCTAGAAAATCACCGCAAAGCACATGCTTTGTAAGGAATACTTCTGATCAATCAGTCCTTCAGCATGAACACATTTCTTTGAATGAGAACTTTGTTGTTTAGTGTTTAAATTCATACTAAGATTTTGAACTATTTCAAAGCATGTTTTAATCTAAACTTATCAAAAATCAACAAAAACAAAATATAATAAATAATACATAAAACTATAAATTTAATATTTATTTTTTAAAGTGCATATTAATTTTGACATGCTTCCAAATCCTAATAAAGTTCATTTTAAATAAAACAAATGACTTCATAATGGAAACAAAAAAATTATATATATTTCTTAAAAAGTCATTAAATGGGAGCTCAATTTCTATTTGTGCCATTGATTTTTAGTTATTTTTAACTAGCCATTTTGTTCCTCTATGACTCAAATTCCTGTAAGAAAATCAAGAAATATTTGTGTAGTTTCTGTTGGGAACAACTTATTTACTAGGTAGTGGAGATACAGAGGATGAAAGGCCACTCAGTTTCTACATCATAGGCATATCATGTTCTGTAGGGACAAAGCATGAGATTATATTTGTTCAAATTATGAAAACTACATAAAATTTAGGCATTTAATACCATGGCAACCATATTTCTTCAAAATATAGATGCAATATCTATGTGATCTTATATAAATTTTTTAATTTAGGTCTCAGTTTTCTCATGTATAAAATAGAAATTTGATTGTAAGGTTTCTAGGATCCTTTCCAATTCTATTTCTTATTCCTTGATAGAGTAATTTGATTTAATATGGAGTGGTTAATTATTATAGTGATACAGATTGAAAACTTTAGATACTTTAGTAGATCATGGGTCATTGTGAACTTTTATAATGGAAAATCGAAAACCAAAATAAAACAAACATTACCTCAAACCCAACTGTCCAGTGATAGGGCTCTCTAAAGTTAGGTTGGTTCTTGAATGATAGATGGTTGGGAACCATATAGTGAACTATCAATTTAGGAAGAAAATCCAAGGCAGCATTCAAATATTGACAAAATATGAGGAAAGGATGTCAGTGGTATTCTGTGAACATCCTAAGAATATAAAATTAGAGAAGGATGAAGCCTCAGAAGATATCTTGTTAAATTCTCTCATATTAAAAGAAGATGATATGAGGCCCAATGATGATAAATGAATCTCCAGAGGTCACATAAGTGACAGAGTCAAGATTCAAACCTATGCCCGGTAACGCCAAACTCAGATCTTATCTTATCTTATCTTATCTTATCTTATCTTATCTTATCTTATCTTATCTTATCTTATCTTATCTTATCTTATCTTATCTTATCTCATCTCATCTCATCTCATCTCATCTCATCTCATCTCATCTCACCTCATCTCATCTATCTTTTAGCTTTTTAGACTTACACATATGTTCAAAAATAACATTGCCTCAGTTTCCTCAACTGTAAAGTAAAAATAATAGCACCTACTTCATAGGATTGTTGTGAAGATCAAATGAGATTATATTTGTAAAATTCTTGGCACAGAACTCACACATAATAGGCACTATATAAGTGATTATTCCCTCTCCTCATTTCTGCTCCATATTAGGGAGTAGAGATCATCTTAAGTTTGGAAAGTGGTAATGATATTTGGGAATAGTGGAGGGGGTGGTATTGGGTGGTAGTGAAGGTAGAGAATGTAGGTAGTACTAGGGGTATGGATGAGATAAGAGGGAGATGATGATGGTGATGATGACTATCACTATTACAGCCTTTACTATGTGCCCGTGACTTTGCTAAGCACTTTACAAATATCTCATTTGATTCTCACAATAACATTGAGAGATAGATGCATAATTATCCCCATTTTATGGTTGAGGAAACTGAGGCAAATAGAGGTAAAGTGATTTGCCCAGATGATAAGTGTAAGTGTACCACAAATCAGAAGCAGAATTTTACATATAACAACAAGGGGAATATAGACTCAAGAGAAAGGAGAGATGTGATATCTGCTTTAGGATTTGAGGCCTGATCCTGAACTAAGGTGAGATATAGCCTAGAACAATTGCTGCATATGTATGGTTTTGCCAAACGGTATGATTGCCTTAAAAATTATCTTTTGACTTTGTCAGATAAATAATAAAGGGATATAAAGAAGAAAAGGATTCTAAAAAATCAGACCCACAGAGGCAACCAGGAAGGCATGAAGTAGAAATTTCAAGATCAAATGTAGGATGGTCCAAAGTCCAGAAGTTCCTTTTGGGCCAGATAAAATGCATTCTTCCTCTATGGGGCCAACAACATTTGTAGAAGTAGGATATTCAGGGAGTAGAACAGCTCTAGAATGAAAGAGTAGAATGGCCTGGATCCATAATAGAGTCTATACCTACAAATAAACTTAGAAAGCAGGTTCTGAGAAGGATTTAGGCTCTTCCTAGATCTAGGGAACAATAATCCCAACTTGTGTCTACCTGTGAATAAACATTAGATCATCTTGGTTTTCAATTCAGATGAATTCAGAAATGTGGACTCAGTAAATTCTCCTTTAGCTATGCCTTCATTTATCTTAAATATAATATGTCTTGTATTTTCTTCGTTTTTTTTTTTTTTTAACTGAAATGGTCCTTTGAAAATTTCAAGGAGTTTATGGGTTTATTAGAAGAAAGCCAGGTGTTTCTTTTTAAAAATTAATTTATTTTTAGTTTTCAACATTCACTTTTATAAGATTTTGCATTCTAAATTTTTCCCTATACATAAACATTTTCCCACATTAGTCATGTTGTGACAGAAGAATCAGAACAAAAGGGAAAAAAAAAAAAACAAAAGAAAAAAATAGTTCTTTCACTGGGTGTGGATAGCATTTTCCATCATGACTTTAAGAATTGTCCTAGATCATAGTATTGCTGAAAAGAGCTATGTCTATTAAAGTTGGTCATCACACAATGTTGCTGTTACTGTGTAAAATGTTCTGATTTTGCTCACTTTACTCAGCATCAGTTCATATAAGTCTTTCCAAGTTTGTTCTGAAATATGCCTGCTCTCATTTCTTATAGCACAATGGTATTGCATTATATTTATATACCATGACTTGCTCAGCCAGTCCCCAGTTGATGGGCTTCCCCTCAGTTTCCAATTCTTGGCCACCAAAAAAAGAGCCACTATAAATATTTTTGTATATGTGGGTCCTTTTCTAATTTTTGTGATCTCTTTGGGATATAGACCTAGTACTGGTATTGCTGGATCAAAGGGTATGCACAATTTTAGAGCATGTTGGGGATAGTTTCAAATTGCTTTTCAGAATGGTTGGATCAATTAACAATTCCAGCAATAATCCATATGTTCCAATATTCCCACACCTTCTCCAATGTTTATCATTTTCCTGTTTTGTTATATTAGCCAATCTGATAGGTGTGATGTGGTACACCTAATAGGAAAATCAGGTATTTCTATACTTATGCAGATCTAGATAAGGGATAGATTATATCCCAAGCATCTAGAAGTTTTGATGAAAGCAACCAGACCAGTCCAGCGTAATTGGGTTCTCTGGGTAGACAATGAGATTGTGGAAGCTTGCATGCTTTACTGCTTAGGCCTTCAGCTTGAAAGAGCTTCAGCTCAGTACCCTTTCATGAAATAACACCCTTCAGTGCTGCCCTATTCATCTGGATTGAGACAAAGACAAAGACTTGATGAATGATTGCTCAGTTCCCTTTCAATTCTGAGATTTTTCTGTTTTGTGATTCTAGTTCTAGTCAATCTTCATCTACATTCATGGGAAATAGAAAAGGAAGGATGCATTTGTTAGGCCCCTACTATGTGTTAAATGTTGTTTTGAGAACTTTCAAAGTGCTATCTCACTTGATTTTTATAACAACCCTGGGAAGAAGTTGAACATATCTTCTTCCTAGTTCTTCTAAGACATTGTACCCAAATATCTAATGACTAATTAATATCTACTTAGGAAGAATAATGACCTCTGTTGTTTGGCAGTTAAAGGCCTTTACCATCTGCCTTAACTTCTCCAGCTTTACTCAACATCATCACTCTTTCCTCAACTTTATTTTCTAGTAAGTCTGGCCTTCTTACCGTTTTTTGTTTTATCACTCCATTTCTTAACTCTCCACTTCAATTTACTTACTGATAAGTAAAATGGGCTAGAGCATCTATGACAGTGGTATCAAATTAAAATAGAAATAGGGGCCACTAAACCATATAAACAGATGCTGGTGGGCCCATGAACTTAGAAAACCACATATTAACATTATAATTTATTGCATTTTTCCAGAAACCCTCTACTGACAATTTCTGCTAATCTTTTCTTATGCTTAGAATATACTACCCACTAACCTCAAAGCTTCTTAGAATTCCAATTTCTTTCAATACTCAGCTGAAGTACCACTTACTACTTTTAAGAGTTTTATGAGTTACTATAGCCTCCCCAGCTCAAAAAAAAAAATTATCTTGTACCTATTTTGCATTTGTCTCTATTTGTACAATTCCCCAACAGAATCTAATCAGCTGAAAAACAGAGACTATTTATCCTGTTTTCCTTGTATCCTCAGCATGAAGCACAGTGCTTGACATGTAGTGGCACTTAATAATTGCTTATTTATTACTGTCTGTGTTTCCAACTCCAAAATAGGTTTTGGGAATCATAACAAATAGCATAGGACTTATCTTCACAGCTACTATGTTTAAAATGGAGGCCTCAGTGACATTGTAGAGTGCTAAGTTCTAAGCAATGAGTCAATGAAGTTTTAATTTTTTTCTGCAAAGTTGCAGACTTCTGAGAACAGTTTTGGGTAAAGGGCTGTACCTGCTTCCTATCAATTTACACTGCACCTTCTGTAATACATTTATGACTGCACTTTGACCAAAATCATTTTTTTTCTTAGTGACAAAATGACTTTTGACTATTCATAAGACAATTGGGAGCATCCAGCAGTCAAATGAAATAAAATTTAGTAGCATTAATAACTGGGGGAAAACAAGGCTACAGTTCTTGCAAATGACTTGCCACTATTATTGAACATAAATTTGTGTCAAACACACAATAACATGTCACTGACAGAAACACATGTATCCATGACTGAAAATAGAAAGGGGAAATTTATATATTTAAAAATGTTTGTAGAGCAATGAATTCAAGGGAGAAGTATGAATTGAATTCCTAAGAATAATGCTTTTCAAGGAATCTATATTAGTACTAGATAATTTGTAAATACCTTTAAGCTGGACTATTTCTTTACAAAAAATTAATTAAAAAAAAGGTTTTTTTGAATGAGCAGTTAGCTCTTTCAATGATAGCGCATTTATCTTGCAGCATTTTGAGTTTATATCATGAAACACTACTAAAATGTCTTTCAATCTGACCTTATCCTTATGTTTAAAGGAAGTTTGGAAGTAGAAATATTTCCAAAAGAGATAACTCATTCACTGTGATGCATTCATAATTCCATTGGTGTAGGTACTACATCCATATAGACAATTTGCAACTCAACCAGACCTCATTATCAAATAGAACTCTTGTTCCCCCTTTCTAGTTATTTGTAGAACAAATTCCAAATACCAGTTCCAATATTTTACTATTTAGAAATTGTAGGTTCTAAATTCAAACAAATATTACTAAAACTTTCTAAGGAAAGATATGATTATTCTTCCTCTTTCTTTTCACATGCTTTTGTGTATCTCTACCATTCTATTGGCATAAAGAAATTATTTTACCTTTTTTCCATGAAATGTGATCATTTTTACATTATCATTTGACTAGTATTATATCTCATTTTTTCAATAACATTTCATGAACTTCAACTAATTAATCTTTGAAACCTCAATGCTCAAATGTGATGCAATTACACAGAGTTGATTACTCAGAAATAATGTTTAATCAAGTCTTTTCTTAGAAATAAGTATCAAGGATGGAGGTGAGAGGGGGATAGCAATATTCCAAAACTTTACGTAGATTGTCATAAAATGGTTAAGAACAAGTTAGATGTCAAAATGATAGAGCTTCATGGGGGGAGGACAAGACTTTTCAGCAATCTCTCAAAACAGTCCCTGAATATTTTGGTTATCTGATAGGAGAATACTAGACAACATATGAGCAATGAATCCATTATTCTACCACCAATTTCTATTAGCACTAGCTCTGAGACTTGGGAAATAGCTTCATTTTTTTTCCTACATTTTATTCTCTCTAGATATTAGAAATGAATAAAACAACAATTTCCATCTATCATGTTTTATAGGGATGGTGTATAAAGACAGAAGAAAGTGTCTGTAAAAAGCTCTCAACTCTTTGGGGGATTAGTGTTGTATACATACGAAATTCTATATGAAGGTGCAGGATGGGATGGTATTTGCTGAAGCTTTAGAGTTACCATGGTGATATTCATTGGCACATTCATATTCTGTCCCAATTTTAGCGGCAAAAATATAAAAAAGGGGCATTATAGAAAAAGTCATATAATTACATTGTCAAATATTGCACATACACAAAGTAATATTGAGGTGCTAGGTCTAGATTTATGAAGAAATAAGTCTTAATCTGGCCTCAGATTAATAAACATGTTTCTAATCTAGAAAGTTAAAAAATAGGCTACTTAAATTCATTGAGTATAACATGTAAGGGTGGATGTTGTAATAGTCATCTTTCCCCCCCTTTCTAGGTATTTATAGAACAAATTCCAAATGGTAGCCTGCATGAATCTGGGTAATTCTCTTACTGTCTCTGCCTCACTTTCCTTGTCTTTTAAACTAGGACAATAATAACACCCACTCTGAAAACTGTTCAGATAAAATGTGAATTCTTATAAAGCACTGTGCAAACTTTAAAGTTCTATATATAAACTGGTCATGATGATGATGATGATGATGATTTTCATCATCATTATTATTTTTACTTGAGAGTGTTCTCTAGGTCAAGAAGATATGGATTAAAATCTTAGTTATAGCACATCGAAAGAATGACCCTGAAACATTACTTAATTTCTTAATGCCCACAAAAAACTCACCAAGACTATGTTTCAAAATAGTCCTCAATCTTTGTTGGTTGAGAGAATTTTTTGATTGGGTGTTCCTTACATCAGTGAAATCACACATCTAAAACAAAATGTGTATGTATGTAGATATGTATAGTTATATATGAAATACTATTTTTAGGTCGCAAAGCCAATAAAGGTACAGATGGATTTAAGATGATAAAGATGAGAAAATATCTAGAACTCAAATACATATAGAAGGAATACTTTTTAAAGGTGAGATAATTTTAAGAATTCACAAGATTCAGTATTCAAAATACAGGTCTTGAGGAAGGAAAAGTTATACAAGAATTGAAGATATGATGGACATTACTATTGCAAAAGGAGGCCAATCCACCAACTTATATGCATTTTATTAAGTGCTTACTCTGTGTCATGTACTATGGTAGCAACTGGGGATAAAAGAACTTAAATTTTTTAGGGAATGAGAAGACATCAGTGACCACTGATGTCCCATAGACTGAATTTCCCATACCAAAAATACCATCATGTTTAATTTGTTTCTCCTCATATGTGAAGGCTTTCTGTGATACAAAAACAAGAAGGGATAGTAAGGTAGGTTTTTGTAGACACTTTCCTACTGTAAACCACACCTGTACAGTCACGCAGTTAAGAAATGTAGATGATAAAGACTCTAATGTATTTATTCTTTGTTGACTATAAAGAAATATTTGTCACTATGGACTTGATAAACTATAGGCTTTAGGGTTCTTTTTCCACAAAGCATATCCCTTGCTTATGTTAAAAATCAGAAAATATTCCTTCACAAATACAACTTGGAATATTTTGTTTAATAACCCTGTGTTTATCAGTGACAAGTGACAGAAAAAGAAAATGTTATAGGGAAGACCTGATCAAAACTCACATGCAAAAAGAATATCCAGTGGTTAAAGTGAGATTTTGATTTCAGAATATTTTGTACTAAATGTATCCATCTCAGAAGCCCCCAAGTTATCCTCAGCAAGATACACAGTCCCAACAAAAAATATGGTCTAGCAATACTCATGGGAAAATCCAATCAAATGAAAATCATATCGTTGAGATTATTGCATGCAGTTAAATGGATTCTATTGAATTAATCCATTAACACATTTTGTGAATAATAATCTGGGCCAAAATCTGATAGGAGAAAGGGACAGTTTGTATTTATGTAGCTGTACATTACTTTCAATGATCCAAAGAAGCTCTCTGCTATTAATGTTCATGTTTTTATTTTTTTAAAGCTTTTCTTTTTAAATCTTTTTTAAATTTAATGTTTTATTTTTCTCCAATTGCATGTAAAATAATTTTCAACATTCATTTTAAAAATTAAGTTCCAAATTCTCCCCTTCCTTCACCATACTCCTTCAGAAAGCAAGCAATTTGATAAAGGTTATATGTGTGTAATCATACAAAATATATTTCCATATTAATCATGTTGTAAAAGAAAAGAAAGATCAAAATAAAAAACTCAAGAAAAATAAAGTAAAAAAAAAAGTTTGCTTCAATTGGTATTCAGATTCTATCAATTCTTTCTCTGGGTATGGATCACATTTTTCATGATACATCCTTCAGAGTTGTCTTGGATCCTTGTATTGCTTAGAACAGCTAAGTCACTCACAATTCATCATCTTAGAGTATTTCTGTTACTTTGTACAATGTTCTCCTGATTCTACTGATTTCACTTTGCATCAGTTCATGTAAGACTCTCCAGGTTTTTCTGAGAGCATCTAGCTAGCTCATGATGTCTTATATCACAATAGTATTCCATCACAATCATATGCCACAACTTCTTTGTCCATATACCAATTATGGACATCCGTTCAATTTCCAAGTCTTTGCCACAAGAAAAGAATTGCTGTAAATATTTGGACATAATTCAAAATTTCTCCACATAATGTTTGAATCAATTTGCAACTCCACCAACAGTGCCTTAGTGTTTCAATTTTCCTACAACTCTTGCAACATTTATCAATCACTTTTTGTTTTATTAGCTAATCTAATAGGTGTGAGATAGTTTCTCAGTATTATTTTAATTTGCTTTTCTCAATAGTAATTTAGAGCATTTTTTCACATGGTTATAAATAGTTTTGCTTATTTCATCTCTAAATAGACTGCTCATACACACACACACACACACACATTTATCATTTGCCAATTGGGGAATGGCTTTTATTTTTATAAATTTCACTCAGTTCTCTATGCATTTGAGAGATGCAGCCTTTATCAGAGAAACTTGCTTCAAAATTTTTTTCAAAGTTATCATTGCTAACCATATTTCTCTCCATCCTATCCCCACCATTTATTTTGTCCTCTCTTTCCTTTCACCTGTGTCCCTTCTTAAAAGTGTTTTACTTCTGAATATTGCTTCCCCCAATCCACCCTCCCTTCTATGAGCACCCCATCTTCCCTGATCCCCTTCCCCAACTACTGTCGTATAGGGTATGAAAGATTTCTATAGCAAATTGAATGTGTAAATTATTCCCTCTTTGAGTCAATTCTGATGAGAGTAATCATCAAGCAATCCCCATCACCTCCCCATCTTCTCCTCCACTGTAATAGCTCTTTCTTGCCTGTCTTATGTGGAATAATTTACTCAATTCTACCCTTCTCTTTCTCTTTCTCCCAATGCATTCCTCTTTTTCACTCCTTAATTTTATTTTGAAGATATCATCTCACCATACACATTTCATAACTGTACCCTCTGTCTATATATACACTATATATATATAGTGTATATCTGTCTATATATACTATATATATATATATATAGTATATATTTGTCTATATATACTATATATACCCTAATAACAAAAATAAAAAGTCCTTATGACTTACAAGTATTATCTTCCCATGTAGGAATATAAAGAGTTAAGTCTTATTAAGTTCTCTGTTTTCTCTTTCCTGTTTACCTTTTCAGGCTTCTCTTGAGATTTGTATTTGAAAATCAAATTTTATATTCAATTCTAGTCTTTTCATCAAGAATGTTTGAAAGTCCTCCATTTCATTGAATGTCCATTTTGCCCCCTGAAGTATTATATTCAGTTTTGCTGGGGAGATGATTCTTGATTGTAATACTAACTCCTTTGACCTCTAGATTATTATATTCCAGGTCTTCCAATACTTTAATGTAGATGCTGCTAAATCTTGTGTTATACTGACGGTGGCTCCCCAATATTTAAATTGTTTCTTTCTGACTGCTTGCCATATTTTTTCCTTAATGGGAGTGCTCTGGAATTTGGCTATCATATTCCTGGGAGGTTTCCTTTTTTGATCTCTTTCAGGAGATGTTCAATGGATTCTTTCAATTTCTAATTTACCCACTATTACCAGAATATCATGGTAGTTTTCCTTGATAATTTCTTGAAAGATGCTGTCTAGGCTCTTTTTTTGTTGATGGCTTTAAGGAAGTCCAATAATTTTTAAATTACCTCTCCTGAATCTGTTTTCTAGGTCAGTTGTTTGTCTAATAAGATATTTGCACTGTTTTCCATTTTTTCCCCATACTTGTGGTTTTGTTTTATTATTTCTTGATGTCTTATACTACATTAGCTTCTACTTGCTCAATTCTGTTTTTTATTTTTTTGCTTTTTGGAGGGGGATGACAGGGCAATTGCGGTAAAGTGACTTGCCTGAAGTTATAAGGCTACTAAATGTTAAGTGTCTGAGGCCTGATGTGAACTCAGATCCTCATGACCCCAGGGCTGGTGCTTTATTCACTGCACCACCTACCCACTCCTCAATTCTAATTTTTAAGGAATTATTTTCTTCAATGAATTTTTTGTCTCTTTTCCCATTTGGACAATTCTATTTCTAAGGTATTATTCTCCTCATTGGACTTTTTAGCATAGTCTGTTTTTCAAGATGTTACTTTCTTCAGGTGTGTGTGTATGTGTGTTTGTGTGTGAGTGTGTGTGTGTATGTGAATGTAATGGTAATTTGAAGATCTTCCCTGCCCCTTAATAGGCTGAATATAATCACATGGATTCTGTGGTGGGAGAAGTTTACTGAACAGGTGGAGCAGGAAGGGTGGAGAACAGATGAGAGGAAGCTGGGAGACAAAACAGTTGGATAGAGGGGGAGAGAGAATGCCGCAAAGAGATAGCTAGGATTGTGAGTGTTTGTGGGAAGGTCTGAGTAGGGGGAAGGCTTTGGGGATGGTGTTGCTACCTGCATTGAGAATAAGTATTAACTTCTTTGTTGCTATGGTTTTCTGGTATTGGGATTTGGCTTTCTAGGTTTTGCTTTTGTCTTCCATGTGGAGAATCTGTTATATACCATAATTCAGAACTATGCTGGCATATTTATAGTCACTTTTTGTGCTGTGAATATTGCCTTATTGATACAGTTTCCTTTACCAAGCTGTTGACTTGTTTTGCTTGATTTTTTCATCACTCTCATTTCTCTTCCCAATTTTTCCAGTACCTGTCTTACTTTATTTTCAAAGTTTTTTTTGAGCTTTTCCATGGCCTACAACCAATTCATATTTTTCTTGAAGGCTTTGGATGGAGGAGCTTTGAATTTATCTTCTTCTGGGTGTATGTTTTAATGTTAATTTTCTTTTTTTGGAGGGGTAGGCAGGGTAATTGGAGTTAAGTGACTTGCCCAAGGTCACATGGCTAGTAAGTGTTAAGTGTCTGAGGCTGGATTTGAACACACACACACACACACACACACACACACATTTATATTCCTTTCCACTATCCTCATATAGAGAAAAGTTTCATAGGTTACAATGATCATTTTTCCATGCAGGCATGTAAATAGTTCAACTTTGATAAGTTCCTTATGATTTCTTTTCCCTGTTTACCTTCTCATACTTCTTTTTTTAAATTTTATTTTAGTTTACATCATTCATTTCTATGAGATTTTGAGTTACAGATTTTCTCCCCATCTTTCCCCTACCCACTGCCCCATAACAGCCATCCCACTGTATCCCCCCTCTCCCAATCTATTCTCTCCTATGTCCTGCTTCATGCATTATATTCTAAGTTGCAACAACTCTGGGTCTTTTGCAGGTACACAGCAGGTGACCAATGAGTGTTGAATGAAGATTTATACAAGAATAGATGTGATTCTTATTCCTCAAAAAGAGCTAATAACAGGATTCAATTCAATAAACATTTAGTTAGCACCTACTAAAGAAAGATGTTTGTATGTAGGTAAATATTTATATGTGTCCATAAGGTATACATATATACACACAGAGACTTTCTCCTCTATCTATCTATCTATCTATCTATCTATCTATCTATCTATCTGTCTGTCTGTCTGTCTGTCTATCTATCTATCTATCTATCTATCTATCTATTGATATGAAGAGGGAGGGAGAGATAGAAAGGAAGGGAGAGGGAAAAGAAGGGAAAGAGAGAGAGGGAAAAGGAGAGAGGGGAGAGGGAGAAGGAGAGGGAGAGGAAGAGGGACAGAGAGAATAATTTCACACAGAACATAGTGTGTTAACATTAGAATGAAAAAAGACCACCATGATCTTGGGTAATCACTTAACTTGTACAAGCCATATGTATCATGTCAGATGCTCTCTACTAAGACCTAGAAATTCTGAAAATTGCAGTGCTGTTATTTATTCCCACACTAGGACTTCCTTTCTGGGGAAATTATATGTATGCAAAGCATTGTGCTATATGCTGGTGAGATCTCTTCTATAATCAAGTATATAATAATCTTTCTCATCATCTAATTATATTCATAAAATCTACAGTTAGAAAATCTTTTCTTTCCTCAAAATGAAAACAACAGATTTTTTTGAAATATGCCTCATTTACTAATATGGAAAGTGGTACCCAGTGCCTCATTTTACTACTGCATCAAGTTGACTCAATAATTGCTGCTCCATGAGAATTAGTAGGTAATCAAATGTCTTTGCAATTTTGTAATAGGTAAAACACTATACTGTGCAGAAAATGAGCCTCTAAAATGGTGAAAAAGAAAGGCAAGTTGAACTCTATTTCAGTCAGCTTGTAGGAAAGAGTCAATTCATAAAAGGTTGCAATTTGTTTGACCCTGTGGTTACAGTAATAACTATATTTTATGCACATTAAGAGACAATAGTGTCAGGTCTTGGACAGCTTCCACATTTTCAGCCCTATGTACAGCCTTGTAAAGTACCTTTGTCGATGGATAACAGCTGACAAAAAGTTGAAATCCATTGAGCTTGCTGCCTGCATATTTTAGGAAGTCAACTACAGTAGTACCTAAGTGATTATAAAAATAGTCTGCCCCAAATTTGATTTTATCCTTTAGGAGAGTCCTACATAATCAGGGGTGTTAAAGAAAAAGAAATTTAGAATTTGTAACCTGTTGTTTTTTTTTTGAACATCACATTCTCTTACTAAAACATATTGCTGAAGTTTATCTTTTGTTTTATCTTTATCTTGTGAGGGGAATAAAATGTCCATATGATATCAGACTAGTGACAAGAATACTACAGAAAATATTAGTATAAGCCATTTCCAAGCAACAATTTACATAGTAATTGTTTCACTGTCAGAGTATTCAATTTACAATGCTGGTAAAATCAGTCATGCTGGTTTTTTTTCTTGTTGTTCTCATTTTGCCTTGTCATTTGGGCTTGATAAAGTGGTGATAACTGGTCATTTCTTTTCCACTTGATAGAATTGCTAAATTAGTTTGGACAGGAAAATATTTGTGGTTTGGGGCTGGGGAAGGGGTTACACTATTTTTGTTATTATTCACAACTAGGTTGTTTTTAATTATTTCTTGAAAGAAGTTATTTTTTCAGTAATTTTATTAATGCAGCAATGCAATGCAAATTCCAATGGAAGCTCAAGTAGTATTCAATTTGGCAATAAATAGTAGTCAGTCTGGTAATATACCTAAGTTTTTCCTACACAAGTGCTAACTTTTTATAGGGAGATTTACACTGCATCATCCTTCCAGCCAAAAGCCCTTCAACCTTCACTGAGAAGCAGAAAGGATATCAGATTCCTTGTCTATAAAAGTACGTGATACAGTTATATTAATCATATAGGTCATCAATGAGCAAAGATTTAGGAAAGTAAAAAGTAACAGAAATAATACATAAGTATCATTGGGTTAAGCAATCTGGAAAATGTAAAACCCCATGCAGATATCCAGAAATGAAGAAATCTATGGGAATCCTGAAAAAGCAAGATACATGGTTAAATAAGCATAACTCATTGCAAAAAGTCTATTCACGGATATTGAAGGAATTGGAGTAAAGTAGAAAGGACAATAGAAATGAGGTTTCATGTTGAAAGGAAGAATTCACCAAATAAGATACTTATTTGTATCAACTTCAGATACTTTTAATCTATTCTCATTCATAAGAGAATTAGTCTGATACCATTCATATGATAATCAACTGTGGTTGAACTTGATCTGAAGGCTTGCCAGAGATGATAATTGGTAATAATTTCCTGATCAGGCAGTAAAGCATTTGGGAGCCAGCAGAGACATTTTTCTAGCAGGCATATTAGGAAACATTTCCCTTGCTCATGGACCAGAGTTATATCCAAATTACATTTTGCTGAGAAGAGTGAAGTCATTCATAGTAGATCATCACATAATTTTGTTGTTACCATGTATAATATAATCCTGGTTCTGCTCATTTCACTTTCCATCAGTTCATGTAAATCTTTCCAAGTTTTTTCTTAAATTTACCTGCTCATCATTTATTATAGCAAAACAGTATTCCATTACATTCATTGTTCGGTCATCCCTCAATTGATGAGCATCCCCTCAATTACCAATTTTTGCTACTACAATAAAAGTTCCTATATATATTTGTTGGTACATGTTGGTCCTTTTTCCTTTTTTAAAATGATGTTTGGGATACAGACCTAGTAGTAGTATTGCTAGATCAAAGGGTATTCACAGTTTGATTGCCCTTGGGCCAAAGCTCTAAATTGCTCTCCAGATTGGTTTCATACATCTTCTTCAACATTTATCAGTTTCCTTTTCTGTCCTCTGATAGTCAATCTGATAGGTATGAGGTGGTACCTCAGACTTCCTTTAATTTGTGTTTGTCTAATCAATAGTGATTTAGAGATTGTTTTTCATACGACTATAAATAGCTTTGGTTTCTTAGTCTGAAAATCACCTGTTCATGACTTTTGTCCATTTATCAATTGAGGAATGAGTTACATGCTTATGAATTTGACTCAGTTCTCACTGTATTTGAGAAACAAGGCCTTTTACATGCAAAACCTTTTTAATTTAATAAAATCAAAATTATCTACTTTACATCTTGTATTTCTCTCTCTGTCTCTCTTGTTTGGTCAAAAATTCTTCTCTTCTCCACAGATCTGAAAGATAAACTGTTCTTTCCTGTACTAATTTACTAATTTTCCCTTTATGTCTATATCATGTGCCCATTTTGACCTTATTTTGGTGTATGGTGTAAGATATTGGACTATACTTAGTTTCCGTTATACTATTTTCTAGTTTTCCTAGGAGTTTTTTGTCAAATAGAATTCTTATCCCAGAATCTGAGGTTTTTGGGTTTATCAAACACTACCTTACTGTGGTCATTTGCTACAGTGACTGGGGTACCTAATTTATCCCATAGATCTATCACTCTATTCCCTGGTCAATACCAGATAATTTTCATGAGTGTTGCTTTATAAATATAGTTTTAAGGTTGGTATGGCTAGGCCATCTTGCTTAGCATTTTTTCCATTAATTCCTTTGATATTCTTGACCTTTTGTTCTTCTAGAACAGTGGTTCTCAACCTTCCTAATGCTGCGACCCTTTAATACTCACATGTGAGTATGTCTGCATGTGGGTGGACCTACATGGAGATGGATAGAGGAGTGGTGTCTCAGTTCCTAAGACCATCGGAAATATGTATTTTCTGATGGGCTTAGGCAACCCCTGTGAAAGGGTTGTTCGACCCCCAAAAGGGCCGTGGCCCACAGGTTGAGAACTGCTGTTCCAGAAGAATTTCATTATTTTTGTTTTTCTAGCTTTACAAACTAGGCTGGTTTTTTTTTTTTTTTTTTGGTATCTTCATTGGTATGACACTGAAAAATTAATTTGGGTAGGGTTGTCACTTTTTTTTTCATATTAGATTGGTCTACCCATGAACTATTGATATTTTCCAATTGTTTAGATCAGACTTTGTGTAAAAGTGTTTTGTCATTTTGTTCATATATTTCCTGAGTTTTTCTTGGCAGGTAGGCTCCCAAGCATTTTTTTATTTTATACAGTTATTTTTAAATGGAATTTCTCTGTCTCTTGTTGCTGGAATTTGTTAGTAATATATAGAAAAGCCAATGATTTGTGTGGGTTTGTTTTATATTCTTCAACCTTCCTAAAGTTGTTAAATATTTCAAATGACTTTTTAGTTGATTTTCTAGCATTCTCTAATTATACCATCATATCATCTGCAAAGAGTAATAGTTTTGTTACCTCTGGGTAAGACATTTAAACTCTTCCTTCAGTTTCCACATCTGTAAAATGTGGATAATAATATTTCCTAAGGTGGTTGTGAAGTGAAAAGTACAATAATATTTGTTAAGTGCTCAGCAAACTCTAAAATACTATATAAATGTTAGATATTATTAGTGGTAGTACTGTGTCTAAAGGAATAACAAATAGGAGAAATTCAAAGCAATTTGGAATGACTTATAAACATAGATGCAGAAAAAATAATGTAGACCCACATATACAATTACAATGAATAAAAGAAAACTTTAAATAAAAATTCAAACTAGTATAATGACTAACCCTTATTCCAAGGAATGTTAATCAAACAAATTTCCCTTCACTTGATAGAGAGATAATGGATCTGGAATGAAAGACATTGTATGCACTGTCAGATAAAGTTGTTGATGGCTAAGTTTTTTTAAACAAGTTTATGGACTACAAGTTAGGTTTCTGGGGGAGAGGGGGTCGTATTAAGATTATGATTATGAAAAACTCCAGATCATTAATAAGTGTTTTGAGTATGTGTTAGTATACCTCAACTGAAAGAACCATGATAAATCTAATTATTTAAAATAGAAAAAAAATATAACTTTAAATACCTGAAATTGTTAAAGGAATTCTCCCTTTTTAATATAACTTAACTTTGCTTTTCTCTTTACTTTCAGAAAAAAGAGAAATGTAACCAAGTCATAGTGTTTATAATATTTTAAAATTATTCTTTAAATAGCAATCAAATAAACAAATAACAATCTCAGTAAAAGCATTGTTCACTGTTTCAGTTCTGTCAGTCTCTTGCTCACCAGTTATAGTAACCTAGATACAGTGGCATACATTGTTTCTTGTAGAAATAAAATAAAAATATTTATAGCAATAGTAAAATCAACAAAAATTCTCAATCTGAATACAGCACAAGATCAATTATGGAAAAAACAAGGTATACAATGATAATGGTAGATTTGACAATAGGAAGAACCATTTTCAAACCTTGCTACTACAGTAGATTAGCAATATAACCAGAATAAATGACTTAAATTTTTATCTTCAATCTCCTGATATGTAAAATGGGAATAAGAGTACCTACATCATAGGGTTACTGTGAGGCTCAGATGAGGTAATATACCAAAAAATAAATACTATTTAAGCGTTTACCATGTACTAGGAACCATGCTGAGCATTGAGGATTCAAAGACAAAAGGAAAACTACTCTGTCCTTAAGGAGATTACATTCTATTGCAGGATAAATATTTAAGTGTATGCAAGAAAACTAGAAGGTAAACTTGGGATGGAAAGGCACTGGTAGGAGTTCTGGGGGCAGAGCCAAGATGGTGGAGTAGAGAACATAATTAACTGAGCCCTCTCAACATTCCTCTATTATCAACTTTAAAACAATGCATAAAAATGAATTCTGGAGAGGCAGAACCAAAAAAAAAGTCAGAATGAGACATTTTTCTAACCCAAGACAACCTAAAAGTTCTAAAAGAGATATCCATGCCATGAGGGAGGAGGCCCTGTGGATGAAAAAACAGTAGTGGGACTAAGTGATGGCGACAGAAGAAGGAGCAGCAACTTTGGGAGCTCTCAAGGCAAAAACAGTAAGGCAATCTGGAAAGTGCTCAGAAAGAGACAATAGGGTACCTCTATACTAGCACTGGAGATAGCACTAGACAGTGTTTGGGGACTCCATTGTTTATAACCACTTCTGGGTCATAGTTTAAGGTAGGGAGAAGCACTTTCTATCAAGAGGAAGTTAAAAACCCTGAGCTACAACTCTTTCGCAACTCCATTGTTTTTACTCATTTCTGGGTCATAGTCCAAGGGCAGGAAAAGCACTTTTGATCAAGAGGGAGTGTAAGCCCTGAGGGGCAATATCACTTTTGGTCCCAAGGAATCAGGGACACTCAGGACCAGTATGGATTGCAAACCCAAGGGATCAGGGGGCCTTTCCTGGGTAAAGACCAGAATGTAGAGTAGTACATCAGTAACCACACCTTTCTTCACATCACAGCACAGCATGAAAGCATCCAAAACTTCCAAACCCACAGAACTATCTCTAAAGATAGCAGTGTGATTGAAAAAGTGCTTCTCTACTCTCAATGCAGGTGACAGAGCCAAATATTAATACAGTTTCATATCAAGAAATAGTGTGGGAAAATAAGAAAACAACAACAATAACAACAAAGTGACTAAAAGCATGTAAGGTGACAAAGGTGATCAAGACACAAACTCATAAGAAGACAATAAAGTCAAAACATTCACAAACAAAACTTTAAAGAAAGTATGGTTTTGGCCACATCCTAACAAGAATTCCTGGAAGAGTGAGAAAAAAAAATTTTCAAAATCAAATAAGAGTGGCAAAGAATGAATTAAACAAAGAAATGAAAGCAAAGGGAGAAAATTGTAAAAAGACAATTAACAACTTGGTAAAAGAGGTACAAAAATATTGAAGAAAATTCGACTTTGAAAACAGAATTGGTCAAATGGGAAAGGAAGGATCTTTGCCAAGAAAACCCCAAATGGGGTCAAAAAGAGTCAGACACAATTGAAATGACTGAACAATAAGAAAATCTAGTGTTCAATATGTAGGGGGTGATGTCCAGGGTTAGCTCTGAGAAGTCTGCCATGAGTGTGAATCCAGGCCAAGTACCCCCTTGAGCCTTGTTCCCACCCCATTATCTCAGAATGTTGACTCACCAACCTCTGTTCATCATCCTTCAGTGCTGGGGAGGCTCTGAACATTCTGGCCAGTCCTGGAACCCCGGCCACTTGAGCAATATAGATAAAGTAGTGAGGCACGAGATAAGAAAGTAGGGAAGCATCCCAGGGGAGTAGCCTCTTGCAAAGTTGCAAGTTAGGTGCCTCATGTAACAAATTACTTGAAGTTTCCCATGAGAAAGTATGGTGTAAGTGCTTCAGCTACAGTATAAAAAACATTAACCTTCAGATGCTTAATTGGGATTTGATTAGCATGCATGCAATGAACTTAAGAATGCTTTCGATCTCTACCTGGCCCACAATTCATTTCACACTCCTCCGGTCGATCATGCCACAATGGTGTGGGCATCATTGATAAACTCAAAGATTTAAATGTTTGGAGTAAGAACCCAAAATTTGAAAACATGCTGGGAAAACTTTAAAGCAATGTGGCATAAATTAGGCAGATATCAGTAACTCACACCATACACCAAGATAAGGCAAAAATGGGTAGATGAACTCATTTACATAAATAAAGGATGATTTTAGTTATTGTTAACAAAAGTAAAATAAGGGAGCATGAAAAAAACATACCTGTGAGATCTATGGATATTTTCAGAAGAAATCAAAGTTATCTATAGTCCTGCAAAAAAATTCTAAATCACCACTCATTAGAGAAATGTAAATAAAATAACTCTGAGAAACCACTTCACATGTATCAAGTTGGGAAAAATGATACAAAAGGTAAATGACATGCTGGGGGTTGGGGGATGTAAAAAAATTGGGACACTGATTCACTGCTTTTGAGTTTGTATAGAACCATTCTGGAGAAGAATTTGGAACTATTCCCAAAGGACATTTTAGAACTGTGTATACTCTTTCACCCAGGTATGCCACTACCAATTCTGTATTTCAAAGAGATCAAAGAAAAGGAAAAAGACCTATTTGTACAAAAATATTTATAGTAGCTTTTTGTAGTAGTGAATAAATTGGAAATCAAAGGGATGCCCATCATTTGGTGAATGGCTGAACAAGTTGCAGTATTTGATTGTTATAGAATATTATTGTGCTATAGGAAATGACAAGCAGGATGCTTTCACAAAAACCTGAAAAATCTTCTATGAATTGCGGAATTAAGTGAACATGTACTTTGTACATAGTAACAACTATATTTTAATGATGATCAAGTGTGAAAATCTTAACTGATCAAGATGATGATCTGTGATAATTCCATTAGCATCATGATGAAAGATGCTATCCACTCAAGGGAGAGAGAACTTATGAAATTTGGATGCACCCACATGAGTGGAAGACTTTGATTATTGTACCTAGAGATGACTGAATGACTGAGTAAGGAAGCAAACCTCCTTAGGGATATCAGATGATTGTTCTTTGTTCAAAACTTTGTGGCCACTATGGTGGACACTATGTGGTCATTTTAATGATAAGTTGTTGTGAATACCATATTGTGATTTTCTGTGACAAATTGTAATATTGTGAATGCTGTATCTTGATGTTCTGTGAATGTTTTGCTCTAATTTGTTATGGAATAAATGGAGTGATCACTAGTGTACTGTGTAATCAGAACCTTAAAAGCTGTTCATAGTAACTTTCTTCTGGAAAGCCACTGGTGCATGACATTACACATGGGCAATTTGTGATGTATAATTATAGCTCAGGAAAGAAACTAGGGCTAAATAGATAGTCCATGGGTTCATCTGCGTAGGTAATTAAAACCACATGAGTTAATGGGAGAGAGAATTTTTTTTCAACTTCCAAACTCATTTAGGGTCAGTATAAAATTTACAAATTGTTCCCCAGAAGAGTTAAATCACTTAACAGCTCCACCAACGACACATTATTCTGTTGGCATTACCATAGCAGTTGAAGTTTTTCACTGTTTTCATGCTTTGCCATTTTCCTAATTTTTTTTAAAGAAATGAGTTGAACACTCAGAATTGTTTTGATGTGAGTTTTTCTTATTTTTTCATGTGATTTGTATCAATTTTCTTTGGCTATTAACAAAGCAAAATTTAAGAATACCCTGAAGGACTAAGCAAATTTTAAAAGTGTTTGAGACATATTTTGCACTTATCTATTTGGGATTAGCTTTTTGTCGTATAGTTATATTAATTCTCTATATGCTATATCCTGGATAATATACTTTTATGAGAAATATTTTATATTCTTTCCTTCCAATTGACAGTTTCCTGTCTCATTCAGTCATTTTAGTTATGCCCTACTCTTCACATCCCCATTTGAGGTGTTCTTGGCAAAGGTACTGGAGTGGTTTGCCATATCCTCCTCCAGCTCATTTTATAGATGAGGTAACTGAGGCAAACAGGGTTAAGTGATTTGCTCAGGGTCACACAGCTGGTGTTTGAGGCTGGATTTGAACTCTGGTCTTCCTGACTCTGGGTCAGTACTCTATCCTTTGTACCCCCTAGCTGCTCCCTTTCTCATGCTACCCACATTGATTTTGTTTATGCAGAAGTGTTTTCAATTTATATAATCTAAGACGGTTGTCTATTTCATCTCTGCTAATCACTCTAACTCTTTGTTTGGTAAGATTTAAATTAACTAGCCATAGTTATGGAGAGGTTATTTCTTCCATTTTCCTTTATTAAAAACAAAACAAAACAAAACATAATGTGTCTTTCTATAGACTAGTCCTCTCTTTGTTGGGAACTTCATAAGGCCATTACTGCTAAAAAAAAAAAAAACAAAAAAAACAAACTGAAAATGGTTAAGGGACTTGTTCAAGGAGATGCAGTTAATACATGTTTGAGGCAGAATTTAAAGGCAACGTATTTAGTTATTTATTTCCTCAGTTTTCTCATCTGCAAGATAAAATATTTGACTAAATTGAAAGAAACACCAATACTCCAAATCTCAATGATCATCTCATTGGGGAGATATTTTTTCCCACATGGTATTGAGACTTCTCCAGTAGTTCCTGAAATTATTCAGCTGTCTGCCATGTCTTTCCATGTTTTCAATCACAATACCCTCCCATAATTTGATTTCCTCCCTTTTCTTCTTCCCCCTGCAAACCACTGCCTTCCCCCAATTATGGTTAGGGTATTTTTTCTATTATCAGACTTATCTAAAGGATGAATATAGAGGACAAGGTGAGAATAATGAAAGAAAAAATTCTGAAACTATCACTGTGACTATACCTTTTACCATTTTGTCATCCATGTTAGAAATATTTTCTTGTTGTTTATTTAGCTTGCAAGATGTAAGAAACACTGAACAATATTCAATCAAATCTATAAGTACATACTATAAAAATAATTTAACTTTGAAATGGAGAAATACAATGGTTTGGGATTCTCCTTTCTTTTCATTATAATTTGGAAGTCATAACTTCAAGGTTTTGTGGAAGAAAGGAGCTAGTGAATTAGAGTCAAAATAGTTTTTTAAAATTTATTCTATATAAAATGGAAAAAAAATACCATTCTGGCAGAAGACAAAATATCAATACTAAAATTTAGAAGTGGAAGATTCAGCCTTATAAAACATTTTTCTTATTTAAAATTTTTGCCTCTATATTCATGAGGGAGATTGGTGTATAATTTTCTTTCTCTGTTTTGTCTCTTCCTGATTTAGGCATCAGTACCATATTTGTGTCATAAAAAGAATTTGGTAGGACTCCTTCTTCACCAATTTTCCCAAATAATTTGTGGAGTATTGGGATCAATTGACCTTTAAATGTTTGAGAGAATTCACTAGTAAATCCATCTGGCC
>CM053592.1:57814948-57843857 GCA_028646515.1 Pseudochirops corinnae
AGCCTGGCGCCACAGGCTCCATGTGACCACATTCAGCCTATTAAGGAACAGAGTATACTTTCAAATATCCAAGGGTCCTCAGAGTCACGTAGCCACTTTAGCAAAGGGCCTAGAGGCAGGGAAGATCTTCAGATTCCCATAACAGCAAGTAATAGGTGAGCAAGGTATTGGGTAGAAATAAAGTAGAGGAGGAAAGAGGGATAGGAAATGAGATATACACAGACATAAATACAAAGATCAGGAGTAGAATATGTTTGGAAAATTATATGTCTATATATGTATATATATATATATATGTGAGTACATATATTTATAGCTATAGAGAAACATATCTAATCTATTGTAGCCTTCTGGGGGTTGGGGGAGGGGAAAAAGAATCAAGTTAAAAAATGCACAGCAGAGAACAAAAGAAAACTCACAAGGAAACAAAGAAAAGATGGTCAACTCTCTACACAATGTGCATTATTTATCATATAGAGATTCTGGAAAGGAAAATTTTATTGTTACATATTTTGAACTCTTTCTTATTTTCTGTGATGCTCATGACATATATTTTTTCTTTTTAATTTTGTATTTAAGTTCCAATATTTAAGTTTAGGATACATTTTTGTTTCTTTTCCCTGTTCTGTATTTATGTTCTAACATTTGAGTCAAAAATAAAATTCATAAAATAAACAAAAAAAGGTCCTAATTAACTTGACTTTCTCTCTCTCCCACCTTCACTTCTGTAATCCATACAGATCATCTCCCCTGAGTAGAATACATGCTTTACTGTATTCTTTCTGTTAAAATGTTCCTTCCTTCAATATCCAGCTCAGATGTCACCTTTTGCCTGAAGCCTTCTTTGAACCTCCCAACTGAAAATTGTCTCTTGATTTTTCATGCTCTAATTTTTCTGGATAGAAGACAGAGGAGGAAAATGAAGTATCATGATGATGATAACACTTATATAGTGCTTTTAGGTTTGCTATACTTTTTACAAATATTATCATATATTATATGTATATATATATATGTATATGTGTGTATGTGTGTGTGTACACACACACACACACACACACACACACTATAACTACTAGCAACAAATAAATTGATCAGGTAGTGGCTGCATCTTCATCTTTACATGTAAAAAATACTTGATAAATTGTTGTTGAATTAACTTGAATTAGAGAATTTCAAAGCTCTGGTTGCCGAAACTTATGGTATCCTAATTTTAACCAGTAGTTTTATAAGATCACTAAAATCAAAGAAACCAATGTATTCACAGAAAGACAATTCAGTCCAACGTATAATATACAAGGAAGCACTTTCCTAGAAATCAGTTGATTAGATGTTTATGAAGAACATGTAAACCTTTTACTACATTATCCTCACCTCTCTCTCCAAAGAGTGTATAATCATTTTTTTTTTTTGCTCTTTGGAGGGGGGAAGGCAGGGCAACTGGGGTTAAGTGACTCGTCCAGGGTCACATTACTAGTAAGCATTGAGTGTCTGAGGTTAGATTTGAACTCAGGTCCCCCCGTCTCCAGGGTCGGTGCTCTATTCACTGCACCACTTAGCCACCCCTATAATCTATTTTAAAGACATACTCAATAGAAGAGGGAAAGAATCAGTGAGAGATAAAACTGGAAGGAAAATAAGAGGAGAAAGGTGTGCCTTGGTTTCATTTTCCCACAAAGCATAAGGTGAATGGCTGTTTTAGTCCTGAGGTTTCTCTTCAACCATTGACTCTTTTGCTTCCAGGAAAGGTATCATTGATCACAAACAGAAAAAAGAGGATAGCTATTTAACCTTCTCCTAAGAGCACTTCATTCCCTGCTTCAGTCATATGTTCTAGTTTAATATCACATCCTTGTCACCGTGACAAAGAACATATTCTAAGTGAACTTAAGGTGATCCAGGTAGTGATATAAACTTCAGCATTTGTGTCTACTGAAAAAGCAATATCTGAATCTCAGAAACATTCATAAGCCAAAGCAAATAAATATTTGCTATATGAAAATTATTTTATAACTTGTATCATGAACACATTGAAGTCCTGTGGAGGAAAATTATGTGGATGCCACAAATGTACATGGAGAAAAGCAAGCTTGACAATACTTGAGATTTTAAAATAACAATTATAATTTCCAAGGAAATTGACAGAAAAATCTTATGACTTGAATAATATTGCTCTGAAGTCTTGTCTCAGAAGGTATGGAATTAATTAGGTTCATTTGACTATAGCTGATTTCATAAACCAATTCAAGGAATTTCTAAAATCAAAGCATACGAGTAATTGTTATTTATTATCTATTATTAATATCCCACACAGAAGTATAGTCTCATTACTCATTGTATAAAGGAGATAATGTTCTTTTCTCAAAATATATTCTAGCATAGAGGAGGTTTTGGCAGCATCTACATTGGTTCAAATATATGTGCTTTCCAAATATCAGTCTAGTACACAGAGGTTCTTTAGCAGTAACTGGTCACCTGGCAATCTATGAGACAAAGATAGAGTTTTTAGAACATGTAGAGGGATTGATTTAACTGTCAGTAGGATAAATATAAGAATCTTGTACAATGGAAATGCTATTATACAATCATATTAATATTGACATTTTCACTGTACATGAAACAGAAACATATTTGACCTCAAAACAGAGATGGAAGACAAGAAAAAAGATCATCTAGTAGGAGAAAATCTCATATAGCTCATCTATTTCTCTCTTCCTCCCTACCTCATTCTTTCCATTCTCCCAAGGAATCCACAAAGACCTACAAAACTATCAGACTAAATCTTTATCAGGACATTAAAGAAAAAACATTTTTTTTCCCCAAAATAAGTTAGCATAGAGAGACAAACAGTGGTCTGGGAACATTTTGGGCTGGGTCTTGAAAAAAGGGTGAAACCTGGAACTTTCCAGCGTGGGAAATGAACTTTTTCCAGTGGCTATGAATTAAAAAGTTCAAGAAAATTTACCATATCCATCATAAACAGATCTGACATTGTAGGGGAATTGTTGCCAAGTGAAAGATCTGCAGCTTGTTCCCCAGGGCTTGATTTCAGTTCTAGAGTAGCCTGAAGAGGGGCCTTATACTTAAGAGTATTAGACCACGGCAAGGGAAGATTGTGTTCTAGCAAGAAACATACGCAAGCAGCAGCTTGGTGACACTAACCCTTGAATGAGGTCTCAAATTCCACCTCCAACACTCATCTGAAACCTATCATGGAATGACCAGGACAGGTAATTGCAATAAAGGAGGGGAAACCTACAGTTCAGTGGTTTTGACCATACACAGAATTCCACCTGGCTAATGGCACTGGGGTCCAACACCAGTCTACTATAGCTCTGACTGGGGCAAGATCATATTTATTTATGCTAATTGATTTCAAAGATGAATGCTGAGATTCTCTGGATCCCAGATGGCAGAGTAAACCTCTCTTACCCTTCATTATTGACCTCTAAAAACTCTGAAAATGTCACCCTCAGGAAAGAAAAAGCCTGTGATAGCAGAGCCAGTAGAAAGATAGGGTGCAGCAGTCTTTTAACCTGGGAGACTTGAGAGCTTAATGGGAAAGGTTGCTCTCATTCTAGTGGCAGGATAGCAGAGCATTGCAGCAAGACTGTGACAAGCCCCACCTCAGCAAACCAGTGAGAGATCCAAAGTCCCAGGGTGGTACAGCAAGCATGTGCCAAGATCAGAACCAACTGTATGCCTCTGCACAGGAAGGGGAAACAGCATCCTCTAACTCTGAGAACCACCATGTTTTAAAGCCAAGTACAAGCAGCTTTTCAGAAGAATGCTTCTGTGAACAACTTTTAAGTTTCTGATTACACGGTATACTGAACACTCTATTCCATAACAAATCAAAGCAAAACACTCACAGTAAATCAAGAAGCCAGGAGAGAGAAAGAGAGAGAGACAGAGAGATTTAGTTTCTTTCAGCAGCATCTGGAAGATGGGCCACTAGAGCTGACTGATATAACTGAGTTGGAGTTTTCTTGAGACCAGAATCTAGTGAAGGCTGAAGTTGCTGCTGAGAAAGCTGCCTGGAAAGCCGAAGTTGTTGCTGTAGCCTGAAAGGCTGAGATTTCTTCTGGGTCCTAGGGCCAGCCAAACTGCTGGAGGACTGAAGAAGCATGGCCAGGATGCTAAGACTCTGTTTGTTTGTGGCTTGGTTTATCCTTGAATTCCAAGGAACAGCAATTGTGAAGGTTTTGAGATGTGCTAGACCTTGTGAACTTCAGTGTGTTGCAGGAACTGCGTGGGGGACTGGACAAGGACCTGGGAGCTGTCTGCTCTCTCTGTCTGTTCTCTATCTCTTGTTTGGTCACAACTTCTTCCCTTCTCCATAAATATGACAGGTACAGTATTTCTTGGTCTCCCAGTTTGCTTATCATATCAGCCTTTACATCTAAATCATGTACCCATTTTGACTTTCTTTTGGTATATGATGTAATATGTTCATCTATGCCTAGTTTCTGCCATACTATTTCCCACTTTTCCTAGCATATTTTCTCTAATAGTGAATTCTTATCTCAGAAGCTGGAGTCTTTGAGTTCATGAAAGAGTTGATTACTATAGTCATTGAATACTATGCCTCATGTACCTAACCAATTGAACTGATCCACCACTTTATTTCTTGGCAGTATTGAGATGTTTGGATTATTGCTGCTTTACAATAAACTTTAATATGGCTAGGCCACCTTCCCAAGCATTTCTTTTGATTAATTGCCTTGATCTTCTGGACCTTTTGTTCTTCCAGATGAATGCTACTATTTTTTCTAGCTCTATGAAATAATTTTTTGGTAACTTGATTGGTATGGCACTGAATAAGTAAATTAAATTAGGTAAAATTGTAGTTTATGTTAGCTTGGCCTAAACACGAGCAACTTATATTTTTCCAGTTATTTAGATATGACTTTTCTTTTGTGAAAATTGTTTTGTAATTGTAGTCGTATAATTCCTGGGTCTGACTTGGGAGGTAGACTCCCAAATCCTTTATAATGCTACACTAACTTTAAATGGAATTTCTCTATCCCTTGATGTTGGGCTTTGTTAGTAACATACAGAAATGTCAATGATTATGTGAGTTTATTTTATTTCCTGCAACTTTGCTAAAATTGTTTATTATTTTAAGTATTTTCTTTTTACTTATTTCTCTAGGATTCTCTAAGTAAACCATTATATCATCTGGAAAGAGGGATAGCTTTGTTTCTTCTTTGCCTCTTCTAATTCTTTGCATTTACTTTTCTTCTCATTGATAAAGCTAATGTTTCTAGTGCAATATTGAATAGCAGTGATGATAATAGATATCCTTGTTTCACCCCCTATTATATGGGAAATGTTTCTAGTTTTTCCCATTACAAATAATGCTTGCTGGTGGTTTTAGGTAGATGCTACTTATTTTAAGAAAGACTCTTGATTCCTATGCTTTCTAGTGTTTTTAATAGAAATGTGTGTTGTGTCTATTGAGATAATAATAGGATTTCTGTTGTTTTAATTTGGTTCTTGTCATTTATGCTGATAGTTTCCTTAATATTGAAGTAGTGCTGCATTCCAAGTATCAATCCTACCTGGTCATAGTGTGCTATCCTCATGATAAGTTGTTGTAATCTCTTTGCTAAAATTTTGTTTAAAATTTTTGCATCTATATTCATTAGGGAAATTGGTCTATAATTTCTCTTTTTTGACACTTCCCAGCTTAGGTATCAGTACCATATTTGTATCATAAAGTGAATTTGGCAAGACTCCATCTTTGCCTATTTCCCCAAATAAATGTTTCATAGAATTCACTTGTAAATCCATATACATTTGGAGAATTTTCCTTAGGAAATTCATTGATGGATTGTTCATTTTCTGTTTCATTGTTTCATTTTTACTAAGATTGTCAAATTTATTTGCATATCATTTGGCAAAATTGTTCCTAATAATTGTTTTAATTTTCATTGGTGGTGAAGTCAGCCTTTTCATTTTCAGCACTGGAAATTTGGTTTTCTTTCTTTTTTTAAATCAAATTAACCAAAGATTTATCTGTTTTCTTTTCTTTTTTTTTCATAAAAGCAGTTCTTAGTTTTATTTATTAGCGCAATAGTTATCTTAATTTCAATTTAATTAGTTTCTCCTTTGGACTCCAGTATTTCTAATTTGGTATTTAATTGGGAATTTTTAATTTGTTCTTTTTCTAGCTTTTTAGTTGCATGCCAAATTCACTGATCTCCTCTTTCTCTACTGTATTCATGTAAGCACTAAGAGATATAAAACTTTCCTCAAGAACCATTTTTGCTGCATCCTGGAAGTTTTGATATATTGTGTCATTATTGTCATTCTCTTGGAGGAAATTACTGTGTCTATAATTCTTTGTTTGATTAATTCATTTTTAGGGTTATATCATTTAGTTTCCAATTACTTATTAGTCTTTCTTTGCATGGCCCTTTATTATATGTAATTTTTATTCTGTCATGATCTGAAAAGGATGTATTTAATAATTCTGCTTTTATGCATTGGTTTAAAATTGTACATGGTCAATTTTTGTGTATATTCTATATATCACTGAGAAAAAAGTATATGCTCCATTCAGTTTTCTGTAGAGATCTACCATATCTAACTTTTCTGAAATCCTATCCATTTTATAAACTTCTTTGTTGTTTACTTTGTAGTTAGATTTATCTAATTCTGAGAGGGGGAGTTTGAGTTCCCCACCAGTTTAATTTTGCTGTCCATTTATTCCTATAACTCTCTCAAGTTCTCATCTAAGAAATTGTAGGCTACCAGGTGGCTGGGTTGATCACTGAATAGAGCACTGCCCTGGAGTCAGGACGACCTGAGTTCAAATCTGGTCTCAGACACTTAACAGTTACAAGCCATGTGACCTTGGGCAAGTCACTGAACTCCAATTGCCCTGCCTCCCCCCCTCCAAAAAAAAAAGCTAAAAAAAAAACCCAGAAATTAAATACTATACCATTGGTTAATGTTTTTAATCATAATATTATTTCATTTTCTATGGTACCTTTTAGCAATTTCCTTCTTAATCTCTTTTAATTTGATCTATTTTTGCTTTTGCTTTTTTTAAGATCAGGAGTATGATCTCTTCCACTATTTTTTTACTTTGAATCAATATATTCTACTCCAGTCTTTTACCATTACCTTATGTGTATCCTTCTATTTCAAATGTGTTTCTTGAAAACAACATGTAGAATTATAGTTTTTTTTTTAATTTACTCTGCTATCCATTTCTGTTTTATGGGAGAGTTCATCCCATTCATCTTCACAATTTTGATTATTATATTTATCTTTCTCTCCATCCTATCCCCATCTCATTTATGCCTTTCTTTATCATTTCTCACTTTCCCTCCCCACTAGAGTTTTGCTTTTACATCACTTCCTTCAATCTGCCCTCCCTTCTATACCCAATTCCTTTTTCCTTCCCCTTTCCCCTCCTACTGCCTATAGGGCAAATTAGATTTCTATATCTGAAAAAAAAAAAAGATTTCTATACCTGAATATGTTATTTCCTCCTTGAGCCAAATCTTATAAGAGTAAAGTTTAAACAATTTTCATCTCCCTCCCTTCTTTCCCCTCTACTCTGTCTTTGTGCCTCTTCATACGATATAATTTATCATTTTCTGTCTCATCCTTTCTTCACCTCCATTATAATCCCTTTTCACCTCTTAGTTTTTCTCCTCACATCAAAGTCACCTTGAACCCAACACCTCTGTTTATATTTATCCCTTATAAATGTCATAATAAAGATAAAGTTCTCAAGACTTATATGTATCATCTTCCCACATAGGGATATAACAGTTTGCCCTTACTGAATAACATTTTTGTCTTTCCTGTTTACCTTTGTATGCCTCTCTTGAGTCTTGTATTTGAACATTAAATTTAATGTTGAACTCCGGTATTTTTATCAGAAAAGTCTGTAAGTCCCCTATTTCAATGAATTTCCATCTCCTGCCCTGAAAGATTATGCTCAACTTTGCTGGGTTGATGACCTTTGGTTGTAATGCAAGTTCCTTTGCCTTATAGAATGTTATAATTCAAGCCTGCTGATCTTTTAATGTATGATCTGCAAGGTCCTGTTGATATTGACTGTAGTTTCCTGTTATTTGAATTGTTTCTTTCTGTCTGCTTGCAGTAATTTCTCTTTGACTTAAAAATTTTGAAATTTGTCCACAATATTCCTTGGCATTTTCAATTTGCAATCTCTTTGAGGAGGTTAGCCATGGAGTCTTTTGATGAATAATTTATCTTCTGGTTTTAGGACTTCAGGGCAGTTATCCTAGATGATTTCTTGAAAGATGTTGTCTAGGTTCCTTTTCGATCATGCCTTTCAAATAGATCAAAAATTTTAAAATGATCTCTCTCCTGGATTTATTTTCCAGGTCAGTTGCTTTCTTTCCAATGAGAAGTTATATGTTTTCTTATATTTTTTCATTCTTTTGATTTTGTTTGAATGGTTCTTGATATCTCATAGAGTCATTAACTTCCATATCCCTAATTCTTCTTAACAAATTGTTTTCTTCACTTAGCTTTTGTATCTCCTTTTCCATTTGGGCAATTCTACTTTTAAAGGAGTTGTTTTCTTCAGTGTACTTCTCCCTCCCCACCCATTTCATCAATTGTATTTCTTAAAGGAATTGTTCAATTTTTCTTCTACTCTCTTATTTGACTTTTAAAATCTTTCTTGAGCTCTTTCAACATGGCTTTTTGGACTTGAGAACAGTTCATATTCACTTTTAGGTTTTGGATGAGTTTATATTGATAATGCTATCCTCTCCTGAGTTTGTATTTTGATCTTCCCCATCACCAAGATACTTTTTTATTATTATTGTTTTTCTTTGTTGCTTTTTGCTCATGTTGTTTAAAGTTGATCTCTGGGGGCAGCTAGGTGGCACAGTGAATAAAGCACCAGCCCTGTAGTCAGGAAGACCTGAGTTCAAATCCGGCCTCAGACACTTAAAACACACACACACACACACACAAAACTAGCTGTATGAACTTGGGCAAGTCACTTAAGCAACCTCAATTGACCCTCAAAAAGATAAAGTTGATCTCTGCTTCTGGGGCACAGGGAGCACAGTCCCAGGCTTCTTGTGCTTGGGACCAGGGGCCTGGTTACTAATCTTGTGTGCTGGGGCCTCAGGTTCAGGCAGTTGGAGACTGGTAGCTTGCCTGGTACTGAGCTGGAGATGGTGGTAGTGTCGGGTGTGCACCTGGTGTTGGTCCCTGCCTGCTCCACCACCCTGGGACTCAGGATTTCCAACTGGTTTGCTGAGGTGGATCTTGCTGGTGGCTTGCTGGGATGCCTTTTTCCTGTACTTGTCTCCTTTCAACCACAGCTAGAGGGATCTTTCTTTTAATTCTGCTGGTCTCCCAAGCCAGAAAGACTACTTCATCTCATCATTCTGCTGGCTTCGGTCTTTCAAAATTTTTCCTGGGGCAACATTCTCTGGGGCAACATTCTCTGGGTTTTTAAAGGTCAGGAGGTTGAGAACAACTTACTGCTTACTCTGCCTTCTTGGCTTCTGGAAGTCAAAATATCTGACTTTTATACATTATGTCTGTGGGCTGATAGCTCCAGGAGCAACTTCTGCCACTGCCACTGCCAATGCTGTTGATTCAGGCCCTCCCAAAGCCTGTTCTTGGCTTACTGTGACTGTGCCTGTATTGGTACATTCTGTGCCGGACTGTGCTTCTGTCTCACCCAATTCTGACAGACCTTTCCTTTGATCTTCTAAGTCAGTGGTTCTCAACCTTCCTAATGCTGCAACTCTTTAATACAGTTCCTCATGTTGTGGTGACCCCCAACCATAAAATTATTCTTGTTGCTACTTCATAACTGTAATTTTGCTACTGTTATGAATTGTAATGTACATATCTGATATGCAGGATGTATTTTCATTGTTACAAATTGAACATAACCCACAGGTTGAGAACCACTGTTCTAAGTCGTTTCTGTTGTCTGTGGGCTGAGAAGTCTTAAAATACCACCACTGCCTGTGATTTATTTCCCTAAGTTCTGCTCCAGATTTCTGAGGCTGGGCCAAGCTTGCGGATCCTGTGTTAGACTTCCTTCTTCTTTCAGCCTGTTGTAAAAGACCATTCCCTTTCAACCTTCCAAGTTCTTTTGAGTTGAAAATCTGCCTCTGTCTCTTTTTGGGTTCTGCACTCTAGGATTTGTTCAGAGTCACTTTTTAAATTTCCTACTTTCACTGGGCCATCATGTCTCCTTCTCCCAATAATCAATATTTTAAAAGAAGATGAATGCTTATGAGGAAGGAAGCAATCTAACTTTTCCCTGAATCAGAGAGACACAGGTGTACTGAAAGCATGACAGCATGTAGACCAGCCATTCTTGAAATCCTTGAGCAACACAGTATTTATTACTCAGAGAAAAGAGCATATGGACCAAAGAAAAACAAAACTGGATTAAGCAATGCCCAGATATTCCCTCCAAAAAAGTGTGGAGCCTTTCCCCTAACACAAAGTCTCAGTTTGTTAAATAGGTTAGGATAAATGAGGGTTGAAAAAATTAAAAATCATCTCACCATAAAAACGGTTATAGTGACAGGAAAACACAAGACAAACACTGAAGAGAGTGATTTCCCAAACATCATGAAAAAAAACCTCAAAAATAAAACACAACTTAAACATATATTCAATTAGAATTATAGGAAGAAATGAGCTTTAAAAATGTACAACTATATGCCAAAGCAAAAAAAATAGGAAAAAAAATTAAAGCTATGAAAAATTAGTCTATAAGTTTTAATTACTTAAACAAACAATAATGAGGACAAATTAGGCACATAATTGAACCAATTTCAACTTGACTTACTTAAGTTAACCATTCACAGCTTAAAAAATGGAAAGTAAATAAAAGAACAGATATTGACACAGAATACTATTTCCTAAGAAAATTTAACTTATATAAACCAATTACCAAAAAAACAAAATATCCTAAAAACTATTAAAGATAGCAAAAACTCATCTCTTTCCTAGAGCAATCACAGACAATCAGAGAAAACATAGTTTTAGAACATTAACTATATCTTACAAAGGAGGGTTATGATAAAATATTATGAACAAAATCTCATAAAACAGCCAGAAAGACTGGAGGAAAGAGAGATGAAATAGAATTATACCTTTATGTCAGTGATATTAAGGGGTACTTAGAAAACTTCAGGAAGAGTTAGAGAACTATCATTTAAAATCCTTACTAACTATGTAAAAAGTTTGGGGGTCTATTTGCCAACCCAGAGGAACTACATTAATGCAAACAAGAAAATTCATTACAGAAATAAATACCTAAATAATTGCAGAAATATTAATTGTTCATGGGTAGTGTAGATACTTACAATTAAAAATGGTAAGGCTACCTGAATTTATATCTTCAGTGACATATCATATTACTAAAATGTTAATTTGCAGATTTAGAAAAATAATGAAATTTATCTAGAAGAATAAGTGGTCAAGAATTTCAATAGTTTTAGTGAAAAAACAATAGGAGATAAGTTGGGCTAGCAGAACTAGATCTCAAACTATAATACAGAGCAATAATTATCAGAATTATTTGTTATTAGCTAAGAAATAAAAGTTATGCAATAGAATACTTGAGTATACAGTATACACAAGCAAAAAAGCACAGTAATTTCATGTTTAATAAACCCCAAAACCCTAATTACTGGGTAAGAATTCTCTGACAAAGCCTTCTAGGAAAACATAGAAAGCAGTCTGGTAGAAACTAGGTATAGAGCAGCATATATACCAAGATAAACTCTAAATAGATAGATAATGTGGAAATAAAAGGTGATGTAGATAAATTAAAAGAGCAAGGAAGAAACTACTTTTAATATCTATGGATAGGAGAAGAGTTCTTGAAAAAATATGGGATAGAGAAAATTGCAGTTCATAATATGGATAATTTTGATTACATAAAACCTACCCTCCCCCAACAGAACAAATGAAAATAAAATCATAAGGGGAAAAAGATAACTGGAGAAGAACTTAGCAATGAATTTCTCTGATGAGGACCACATTGCCAAGTTATTTATAGAATCAATTAAAATATATTAGAGACACACTTCTCATTTGATACATGGTCAAAGGATATGAACAGACAATTTTCTAAGGAAGACATCCAAGCTATCAATAACCATATAAAACCTTACAAATCACACACAAAGAAATGCAAATAAAAGCAATTCTGAGGTTCCTTCTCAACCCACCTTCATCAGATCAGTAAAGTTAACAGAAAATCAAAATGCAAGCTTCAGAGGAGTTGTGAGAAAAACAAGGAACATTAATGCACTGTTGCCCAAGTTGTGAATTGGTCTGGCCATTTTGCGAAACAATTAAAAACTATTCCCCAAAATGTAACTAAAGTGTTCATACCCTTTGATGCAGCAGCACCATTTCTAGAACTACACAAATAAATTAAAGACAAAACTAATCAATAAGTACAAAAATATTTATAGTTCTTTTTTGCAGTGGCAAAGAACCGGAAATTGGGGAGATACCTATCAATTGGAGAATAGCTGAACAAATTTTGGTATATAAAAGTAAAGAATTCTGTTGTGGTATAAGAAAAAGATGAAGGTGAATGTTTTAGAGACAGCTGTGTGAATTTAGCAGAACCTGAACTATTTATGGAACAACAATGATGTAAAGACAAATTAACAAAAAAATTTTTTTGGAGGGAGAAAGGCAGGACAATTGTCTGAGGCTGGATTTGAACTCAGATCCTTCTGACTCCATGGCCAGTGCTCTATTCACTGTTATCTCCTAGCTGCTCCAAAGACAAAAATTTTGAAATAATTAAGAACTTTGATTAAAATGATTAATCAGAATTCCAGAAGACCCATATTGAAATATTTTACCTACTATGTAATCAAGAGGTAATGAATTCAGGGTATAGATTGAGATGCATATCTTTGTACATGGCTAACATGTTTTGATGAATTATGCATATCTCTAATATGGAAGTGGAAATGTCATACAAGAAAGAAAAATAAGAGAGCATAGCTAGATCAGACCACATACAAAGAGATGAAATCTGTGCTGTAGGTGACGCAGTTTGTGAAATGTTCTAGGATTGATTTATAAAGTATATGAGAGAGGGAAGATATCAAAGTATAGGGAAAAATCTTCAGCATTATTAGCCACTAAAAAAAGGACTCCAAGACAATGAAATAATTGCAGAAACATCTCTACTTTCTCATCTCCATGAAATCTTTAATTAAGACTATCTTAATTGAGAACACCTTTGATTAAACTTTAATAAAGCAACAGGCAGATTTTCATAGGTCTTATTTTTTAACATCAAATTATTTTATAATAAAATCATTGATTCACACATATAGGACAAGATTCAACTATATTTTTCCCTGTAAAAACTATTTGATTGAGTGATTAGCAAAAAATGTTGTCCTGAAATTCTCATGTATATATCGAAATCATAGATGATTCCTTAAAAGATATGACAGGGAAAAAAAATTGTTTAATCCTAGAATTTTAGAGTTTGGAAGGACTTTGTTAGCCCTCTAATTCAAACTATATCCTGTTCCCCAATGATCTCCCACAATTAGAAACCCAACAAATGGTCATCCAGCCTCAACTAGAACACTTCAAATGAGAGGAATATGGTATGTTTCAAGCCAATTTCCTTTACTTTTGGATAGTTCTAATTGCTACAAAGTTTTGTTTTATTCTTTAGATGGAGCCTAAATCTGCCTTTGAGGAACTTTCACCATTTTCCCCAAGTTTTGCAGGAACCAGTTATTCCCTGTTCCATGTGAATAGCTTTTCAATATTTGCAAACAACTCTCTTATCCTGCAAAGCTTCTTTGCTCCAAGCTATAATCTCAAGTTCCATCCATTTATTTTTCTTCTGGCATGAACTCAAAGCATTCACTATTCCATTGACTCTCCTGTAGGAACTTTTCAGCTAACCAATATCAGAGAGAACATGTACTCCCCAGAACTTAAAAGAATACTCTAGATGTGGTATGATGAGGTCAGGGCATTAGAGGGACTATCATTTCTGTATTCACTTAATGAAGCCTAGCACCACCTTAGATACATGAATACCTAGAAAAAATGGGGCAAAAATTGTAAAAAAAAATAATGCCTGCAGTAAAGAATTAGAATAGCTTAGAAAAGAAAGTGTCATATATAAATCAAGCAATAGACTGTCTCAGAATCATAATGGACCAAACAAATAAGTAACTTAATGAGAGACAAAGTAATATTAGAGTAAAATCAAAATATTGGGGAAAAAAGAATATTAGAAATCTGGTAAAAAATAATGACCTGAAAATCTTGTCAAGGAGACCTATTTTAAGTGTTACTAGACTCCTAAAAACTCTGATTTTGAAAAGTCTATATACTACATTAAATAAATCATAAATGAGATGTACCCCCAAATTGTTGGTACTGGAGGTCCCAGTGAAAATAAAAAACAAAACCAAACCAAAACTCCCAAAAAATCCAGGGTCAGGGTGGGGAAGACTAAAAAGTGAATATATGAGGAAAGAGTAGTCAGAAACAAAATAAACTCACTTTCCTGAAAGTAGAATTAAAAGGAAAAAAAGAAAAACTAATTAAGAAACTGAGTGTGCCCATATACTGGGAAATGAGTGAACAAATATATATAAGTATATAAAAGTAATGAAATATTATAACATAAGAAATAACAAAAGAGACCATTTCAGAGTAACCTGCATAGTACAACCTTATGTAGAGAGAAATAAACAGAACCAGGAGAGCAATTATATATGGGCAACAACACTATCTGCTTTTCTTCTGCAGCTGTGGCTTGAACTTCATAGAACAAGATGACCCTCCTAGGAGAAGCTGATCAGAAAGAATCTCCTTGTCATTGTTGCTTAACTCAGTCTTGGATAATCAACATCTTACCAACTCCCTCAGCCTCTGGTCGGAGGATTGGAGGGTAGAACACTAAACTCCTCCAAAAGTTTATAGAAATTAGGATCTGGACTCACTCTGTACCTTCCATCAGCAGCTCTGCTTGGTTTAAACTTCACAGAACAAAATTATTCCCTGGTTTACTTCCCTTTTCCCACTTCCTTTTGGGTGTTGTGTCCCATTAGATTAAAAGTTCCTTGAGACAGGGACTATCTTTTTCTCATTTGTATTCCTAGTGCTTAGCACAATGCCTGGCACATAGTAGGTGCTTAATGAATGTCTATTGAATTGAACAACATTAAAATAAAATTTTTTTTGAGTAACTTTGTAAATCATCAATAATCAACCATGTTTTCCAAAGGTTCTATGAAGAAACAACGTATCCCTTACTCCCAGAGGGTGATGGACTAGAGTGCAGAAGGAGATCCGCACTTTTGGGTTATGGTCATTCTCACTCATTACAAGAGTTTATCTTTTCCCCTCTCAGTTTTTAGGTAGAAGGAAGGGACTGGGGAAGATAGGTGGAATAAGCATTTATGATGTTAAAAGGAAAAAAAGATCACCATTGAAACATTTTAAAATAGAGGGTCAGAAGGAAATAAATAAACAAAACAGTTTTGTAAGTATCATGTGGAAATTATATATATATATATATATATGTATGTATTTTTAAAAATAAGTGACATGAAATACAGATTTATTATTTTATATACAAACATTTTGTGTTTTGCTGTACATAGAGAAATACTCAATTAAAATATATTATTCATCTATATGAAGTTAATTTGTATATATAAGGTTATATATAATATATATTTGAGAGATCACAGGCTGGGAAATACACTGAGTAAGCAAAACACTGACTTTTCAAGACAATATTAAGAAATAAAAGTATTATGAATGAGAATAAGAAAATAATACTTATTAAGCAATTACTATGTGCAAAACATGATACTAAGCAATGAGGATTCAAATAGAAAAGTATAGATAGTACCTGTCCTCAAAGGGTTCATATTCTCATGGGAGAGAAACCATTTATGGAAGGGTTCAGCTGTAAGTTATTTGGAAAGGCTCTATGATCTTTATGGTGCAGCAACAATGAATGATAATATATCTTCTTTAATTTCATTTCCATTTCTGGAAAAAAAAATTCAGTGCCAATTCCTGAACCATTTGATGGTATCCCAGATTTAGTGATGGATCTTTAGTAGTTGTGGGTCCTGAGGAGCTGGGAGCTTCAGCACCTACAAAAGCCGTTCCCAGATCTTATATGGGCTACTTTGCAGAATGACGGTTGGAAATAGATCAGTAGCAGTCTCAGAGGCATTGTTATTCTTAGGGATCTGGGGGTTTACCTGCCCACAGTAAGTAGTAGTGCTAAGGAAGATAAGTCCTTTTCTGCATGAGGACTGCTCCTCCAATGACAGCTTGGTGATAGTGGTAGGAGAGTGTAACAGGCTAGAAGCAGGGCTTATATAGCACAAGGGGCTCTACTCTTCCCAGGGCACAGGTTCAGGGTCCTAGCCTTCCTCAATAAAGACGTAGTGGTGGTTTGATTCTCTGTGTATATGTAACCTTCCATTTTCTCCCTCAGGATGCTTTTCTGTTTCAGCTATACTGGCTTACCTGCTCTGTGAATCATATGTTATGCTTTTTTCCTTTCTATGCTACTTAATATATTTAGGTGGTTTAATTTGGAAAGTCTACTTGAAAAAATTATTACAACATATTATTAGACAGCTTCTTACATCTGTTATGGAAAAAAGCAGTCATTTAAAGAGGTTGAATAATGTCCACATTCACAACTAGCTTGAGTAGACAAAAATAGCAGCTGCCATTTATTTTAAAGATAAGGAAAGGGAAGCATGTGCCCATGCTTTTACATGCATGCACACACACATACACACACACACAGAGTCTAATGTGCCCATTATTTAAAGTAAGTCAGTTTAAGTGAGTAAAATTAAATGACAACCAGCAACAGCAAGAGCAATAGATTGGCATATTGTATACACATAGTAAGGAGAAAACCTGGTTTTGAACCCCGTTTGGGGCACATACTGGCTGTGAAAACCTATTGCTATGGTTCTTTCACTCATAACTATGAACTGGGAGAATTAACTTGTTTTGGTAGAGGGAGTTTCCTCAATGGGAATTTGCTATAACAATGAAATATAACAGGTCTAGATAATAGCGGGTGATGTTCATAGAGCATTTTTAAAATTTACAAAACTTTTTACTTAAATTACCACACTTTGTATTCATGATAATTATGTAAGTTAGATTATTACAACAGTCTAGGGAGTGACATTTGGGCTTGGTTATTTTGGGAATATTGCATCAATTTTATCTTCTTTAAAAAAAATTCTTTGTTATAGTGGATGATTGCACTGGGTAGGGGAGGTGCATATATTTAAAAGTAAAGGTGATAGAAGTACTGAAGACAAAAAATAAAAATTGAAAATAAAAAATAGGATGTCGTAATACAACATTGAACACATCTATTTCTCAGTTGTATTGCAGCACATAAAAACAGAAAAAAAAATGAGCTTCCCAATCACCTCATTAACTTGGTTAATTTATATTGTGCAAGTTGGTTGGATTAGTAGAAATTTCCAAGTCATGGAGCATTTAAAAACGGAAAACAGATTTTATCTAAACTCCCCTTTAGCAGCTTGGATATAGAACAACATTAATAAATGCATTTGGGATTTATGTAAGACAAACTAAAGAAACACATAAAATCTAACTCTTTTGATAGGGAATACCATTTTCAAATATATTACTATACTGAAGTCTTTTAGAAATTTTTTAATAGATAGAGCAAATACCTATGTACATACAGATAGTATTTCATGAATTCACCTCAAGCAAACCATTTTCCTGTTGCTTTCATAGAGGTGTTTTTTAATTAAAGTTCAAAGAGGAATGATATTTGAGTACTCTTGAAAATGGGTACTCAAGACAGCAGGATTCCTGCTGGAGGTGATCCTTAGCACAGGCTCCATTGGCCAAGTGCCAATGAAAACAAATGGAAAAGTTCTAGCTTCTGTCAGGTATTGTACTAAATGCCAATCCCCTCTGCAGATCTGCCTGCTTGCCTAGTGAGAATAACTGAGAGAAAAAGCAGAGGAATCCAAAAAGAATCCAAAGCCTTATTGAGTACCTCCCCTTAAACTGGAGAAACCCAGTTCAAAGTTAGACTCAGAAAACCCCTAAAGGCAAACACTCAATGGCTGAAGAAAAGTTAAAAAGCAATGAACTTTATCTATCATCCTTCCCAGTTCACAGGAGTCCAAAATGCTTCCTTCTTGAGATTCTTTTTGTGGAGTCTGCTACCTTAGTTCCTTTTTCAAAAGTCCCTCCATGTACTAGGAGGTAGAACAAACTGTTCCTGTCTATTCTAGGCAGGTGTTTCCAAATAAATAATGAGGGAAAAAAGAAGGTTAATTTATTCTAGCAGGGTCAAACTGTGTTGTTCTTTGGATATAGAACACCTGCAGTAATAGATCCTTTTCATTAGAAGAAGCAGGTACAGTGCTCCCCCACCCTCCTCCAAAATAAAATAAAATGATATAATAGAGAGTACCATCTTGAACTCTCTGGTGCCAAATAGATAAGGCATAAATGTATATTAAAATGTGATTTTTCAGGTTAAAGTAATACGTTGATTCAAACTTTGAAATGAGACAACCACAGAAATCACCTAGTTCCAGGAGTTCTTAACCTGGGGGACCATTTTATTTTCACATTTTATTTCAATTTTCATAACTGTATTTCAACATAATAGATTCCTTTGTGGACATTTGCATTTTATTTTAATAATTTAAAATATTATTTTTTAAAAGAATCCACAGGATTTTCACTAGACTGTCTAAAGGATCTATAGCCCCCCCTAAAAACTTAGAAGCCCTATATTTAACCTAATTCTTCACTTTACATAAGCAAAGTAAAGCCAAGAGAAGTTAAATGATGTTTTTAAAGTCGTTCAGCAAATATACAAAAAAAAAAAAGTAGGACTCAAACCCAAGCCCCATGACTTCAAACTTAAAATAGTTTTCGCTGTACACAATTGGTTTTGAAAATAGATTCTGTTATTCAAGGTGAAATTATTGAAATGGGATGCTTTACTTTGTTGGTATGAAGAGGAAGGCTGGAAAAGGTGAGACCCTGGATATCAAAAAAAGAGAGAAGAACTGCCGCACATGATGTGTATGTCTGTGGGGGTGGGTAATGATGAAGAAAGTGGAATGTCATCCCTGTCTTAGTCAACAAGCATTCATTAAACAACTGCTATGTGCCAGATTCTGTGCTAAGTGTTAGGGGTAGAAAGGAAAAACAGCAGCAAATAGTTCCTGCTTTTTAAGGAGGAGTGGGAGTGAAGCTGAAATTACCTTGTAGGTTGGGGTCTGCTGACCTTGAGAATAAAAGGTAGTTCAGAAAATACAGAATCTGAATCTTATTAAGGAGAGATCTGGGGTTTTTTATTCCCCTGATTTTCTGGAATGGTTAAAAATCAAAGAAGGAAGTCCATTTGAGAAGAGTAACTACACATAGTGGGAAATAAGAGGGATGGGGGTCAATGATCTGGTACTAATTTCAAAAACCAATCTACATTTTTTGAGTTCAAGCCTCTGAGAGGACACAGCATAAGTAGTCTGAACTCATCTATAGACAGTATTTAGATCTGAGAGCCTCATCTGGCTAGGAGAGTGAAAGGCAAGGCAAGGTTGATTTTTGAGGAAGGACTGGTAACCCACATTTCTAATTTCAACCAAAAATGGACTTTCCCCATGCCTTTTGTGGAACCTTCAACATTCATTCTGCTATGCTAATTAAGGGATATGTACCCTTTACAGACAGTTGGTCTGAGGAAAACTTCACCACTTATATAATTTGACTTATACTCATTTCTGTTTACTTTAATCGGATTGTATTCTGTGTAATAAATCACACGCACAGCTTAGTATCACTGCTGGTACATTTATATAATACATATTATCCTGCTTAGCCTGATTTGTGTATTTTGTTATGTAGGCAATGCCCACTGAGATTTAGGAATGGCCTTTTCATTAGAGCTATGTTTACTGCTCTCATTGTTCTCTCTCCTCTCTGTCTCTCTGTCTCTGTCTCTCTCTGTCTCTCTGTCTGCCTATGGACTCATTATCAGTATGTTTTGTTCCCTCTGTGCACAGCTGAGTAAAATGCTAAATTTCACTGAGAATTTGCTGAAAATAAAAATGTGTTTTTCTCATTCAGTTTCACAAACTCTCTTAATCCTGCCCATCTACTCTGGACCTACTTACTAAGTTAAGAAGCCTTGCATTAAGTGGTAATACTGCCTTTAGAGATGGCAGTTTGACCACTGATGTCAACTATCACTGATGTCAACTGATCATATCTAACTAGATTGGTTTCATATAGCTGGGAATACAACACACGCTTGCTTCCAACAAAATGACTGTGTCAATTGGTCACTGATCTCGTTCTCTGTTTCTATCTGCTACTGACCTTTCTGCTCTAGAAATTGCAGCCCATGTTTTGATATTTTTACTGACCACCTCAGATGTAGTCAGTGGCTCTCCCTCACTGGTTATCACTGTTGAATTTCTTCAACTTTATCATTTCCTTCTCACCCTTCCCAGTAGTCTTTGTTCTGTACCATCAAACACTTTCTGCCCCAACTCATTAGCAGAGTTGAAAAAAATTGTACTGTCATTGTAATTGCTCAAGTTCTTCAACTCTCACCTTTAGCTCATTGAACCGTTTAACTTTAATATTGCTTAATTAGGTATGAAGCTAAAAGACTTAGAAATCTATTCTTCCAGAGAAGAAACACAGAACAAATTTGAATAGTATTTTATAGCCTTTCTATTTTTTCAACTTTCTAGTGAAGAATTTAATTTCTACTGTGAAAAGATGCACAGGAAACGTCATTGTGAGGATTAAAATCACAATTATATTTGGTTACTGAACAGTGGTGACTTCCGAGGACTGATGGTCAAGTATTGCTCCTGCCTTGACTTGGGGAAGTAGATTATACGTGTTTTATGAGGCATACATTTCCAGACATTGACAACATATTGATGTGTTTTGTCTATTTATTAAAAGGCCTTTTCAGTTTTGGAGCTGGGCATGGCATAGGAAAAGGCATTGGAAAATGACAAAGATGTTCAAATAAAGAAAATATTAAAATATTTGAAATTTGAAAAATGCATGTTCATAATTATCCCCATGCTTCAAGCCAATATTTTCAATATTTAAATCATCATTAAGTTATAGCAGATGAAGTAAAGATATACTTATTGAGGTTGATGAAAAACTAAGGTTATTTCAGTGATAATGTAGGAAATGTATAATTATTTGCACTTAATATCTTCATTTTAATTCAAGACACCAAAGAGTACAGAATGATAGTTTTATATCTGAAAAGGACCTGGGGAGCCACCGGTCCAGCTTTATCACTTTGTAGAAGAAATTTAGCAATAATTTATTAAGTGCCATGGAAAAGACACTTCTTCAGGGACTATAGGTACAAAGTCCCAGAAGAAAACAAACCAGTCTGCCTTTGAGGAACTCACATTCTATTAATAATGTAAATAGTAGATCCTATTTGTAATCTAATTCAAGTAGGAATAAAGTACTAAATAAAGAACATTGAGGTTTAATAATGAATTATTCATTCTAATGATAATTAGTGTGATAATGATCTAATTTACTATCATGATAAAATTTATAAAATAACAAATAAAAATTCATGATGAGGAATCCCAAAAGGAAAAAAAAACCCACCATTTTGCTCAGGGGTCTTCACTGTTACATGTCTAAATGGGGGCAATATGGTTATAAAATTATACACTAATGAAAAGCACCCTCTCTCCAGAAGATGAGGATGGCTAAAAAAAGAAGCCCTTCATTGCATGTAAAGATTGCTTTAATAGTACTATTTGGCATGTATGTAGGTCTCATTTTCTAAGACTTCAGCACATTTTTACATAAATACAATTACCACCTTATTACTCAAGGATGAGGATAGATACTCTAATCTCATCTACTGCTGAAGTACAAATAAAATAAACAAAAGGTGTTTTGATTGTCCTTTTCTTGTTTATGTATCATATTCATAGGATTTTAGAATAGGAAAGAGCCTCAGAGGTCATCCAGAATTCTCATTTAATAAATGAAGAAACTGATACTTAGAAAGAATGGGTGACTTGTCCAGGATCATTTGGTCAAATTTGTATCATGCTTGTTTTCATTCTTTGAATTGCAAAGGATACTGGATTCATTGTTTTGATGGCAGGAAAACTAGGCAAAGATTTTTAGCTCTAAACTTCCCCTTCTATTGTTCGTAGTCCTTCTTAAGGAATTATTTCACATTGTGCATATTTAAATGCTGGTTGAGGGAGTATAGCATGGTTAGAATTAAAATAGCAAAGGGAAAGGATTTAGTTGTTTCTCGCAAGCCCCAGTGGGAAACTCTGATCACTTGAGTGGACACATTGTCAGTCTTTGAGGCACAGAAGAAATGAATTGAATTTCCTTGGTTCAATTTATTTGGGATTTAGAACTGGGAAAATTTTAAGGGAGGGAAGAAAAAAAAAAGAAACTCCAAAGTTGCCTGAATGATTCCTTTTCTGTGCCAGAACCTATGGGGCAGACACACTTAAAAGCTATTATGTTGTATGAGGATATTTGGGATATCTTGACTACTAGATTCTACATTAGTGTAAAGACATTACTACATGGATACCCAGAAGTACAGGGATCCATCAAGTTCAGCCCCATTTTTAAAATAAAAAAATGACTTAAAAGGGGAAAAAAATAGGATAGAGAGAAAGACACAGTTAGTAATCATAACTGTGAATGTGAATGGGATGAATTCTCTCATAAAATAGAAATGGATAACATAGTGGTTTAAAAACCATAATACCACAATATGTTGTTATTTCAATACTAAACATATATGCACCAAATGGGATAGCCTCCAGATTCTTAGAGGAGGAGTTAAGTGAGTTGCAGGAAGAAATAGAGAGCAAAATTGTACTAATGGAGGACCTCAATGCCCTGCTGTCAGAACTAGGTAAATCTACCATAAAATAAACCAACAAAAAAAGAAATTAAGGAGCTGAAAAGAAATTTAGAAAAGTTAAGTATGGTAGACTTCTGGAGAAGATTGAATGGGAATAGAAGGAAATATACCTTTTTCTCTGTGGTACATGGTGCCTGCACAAAAATTGACCATGTACTGGGGTATAAAAACCTCACAGGCCAATGCAGAAAGGCAGAAATGCTAAATCTTTTTCAGATCATGATACAATAAAAATTAAAGGTCATAAAGGGCAATGGAAAGATAGATTAAAAGATAGATAAAAAATTAATTGGAAACTAAATAATCTAATCCTAAAGAAAGACTCAAATAATAAATCATAAAAAAATCAATAACTTCATCCAAGAGAATAATAATAATGATACAAAATACCAAAATGTATCGGATGCAGTGAAAGCCATTCTTAGGAGACATTTTATATCTCTCAGTGCTTACATGAATAAAATGGAGAAAGAGACAAATGAATTGGGCATGAAACTATAACTTCTAGAAAAATAACAAATTAAAAATCCCTAATTAAATACCAAATTGAAAATAATGAAAACCAAAGGAGAGTTTAATCAAAATTAAGAAAAGTGTTGACCTTACAAATAAAACTAAGAGTTGGTTGTGTGAAAAATAGATAAACCTTTGGTTAATTTGATTTAAAAAAGAAAGAAGAAAACCAAATTACTAATATAAAAAATGAAAAGGGTGAATTCACCCCCAGTGAAGAGGAAATTAAAACAATAATTAGGAGATATTTTGCCCAACTGTATGCCAATGAATTTGACAATCTTATTGAAATAGAGAAACATTTACCAATCTATAAATTACCCAGAACAACAGAGCAGGAAATAAAATACTTAAATAAATTTCAATATGAAAAAATGCTCTAAATCACTATTGATTTGAGGAATGCAAATCAAAACAACTTTGAGGTACCACATCTCACCAGTCATATTGGCTAAGATGACAAATGAGGGAAACAACAAATGCTGGAGAGGATGTGGAAAAATTGGAAGACTAATGCATTGTTGGTGGAGCTGTGAACTGATACAACCATTTTGGGGAGCAATCTGGAACTATGCCCAAAGGGCTATAAATAATTGAATACCCTTTGACTCAGTAATACTACTTCCGAGGTTGTATCCCAAAGAGATCATAGAAGTGGGAGGAAGACCCATATGTACAAAAATATTTATTGCAGCTCTCTTTGTGATGCAAAAAACTGGAAATTAAGGGGATGCCTATCAATTGGGGAATGGCTAAACAAGTTGTAGTATATGAATGTAATGGAATACTATTGTGCTATAAGAAATAGGGAGAAGACAGTCTTCATATTCACCTGGAGAGGCTTATACAAACTGATGCTAAATGAGAAGAGCAGAACCAGGAAAAATTTGTACACAATTACAGACACATAGTATGTGTGACGACCAACTTTGATAAACTGGACTTTTCTCAGCAATGCACAGTTATAAGACATCTCTACAAGTCCCAGGATGGAAGGAGATATCTACATTCAGAGAAGGATCTAGAAAGAACAAAGTTGAAATGGAGACTGAAGCAATCTACACTCTATTGTTCTTTTTCTTGTTTGATTTTCTTTCTTTTTTCTCATTGTTCACTCCATTGGTTACAACCTGACTAATGTCCAATGTGAAAGTATTTTCAGGTCTTATACTTGATTGCATGCTGCCATGAGGTGGAGGGGAGAGGGAGGAGAGAAAATTTGAAACTCGAGAGATTGTGGAACTGAATCTTGTAAACTAAAAGTAAATATACAAATCAATTAAACTAACTAACTAACTAACTAAATAACCACATTTCAGGAAAAAAAAAAGAAATTTAACAAGTCATCCAACGATATACTCCCTAGGAAAAATGCTCCAGGACCATATGTATTTACATGTGAATTCTATCAAACATTTCAAGAACAATTAATTCCAATACTACACAAACTATTGAGGAAAATAAGTAAAGAAGGAGTCCTATCAAATTCTTTTTACGATACAAATATGGGACTGATACCTAAAGTGGGAAGATCCAAAATAGAGAAAGGAAATTATATACCAATTTTCCTAATGAATATAGAGGCAAAAATTTTAAGTAAAATATTAACAAAGAGATTATAGCAATTTATCTTGAGCATAATACACTATGACCAAGTAGGATTTATACAAGGAATGTGGGGATGGTTCAATATTAGGAAAACTATCAGCTTAATTGACCATGTCAACAATAAAATAAAAAACAACAACAACAACATATAATTATCTCAACAGATGGAGAAAAAGCTTTTGCCAAAATGCAATATCTATTTCTATTATAACCATTAGAGAGTATAGGAATCAAAGGACTATTCCTTAAAATAATGGGAAGCATCTATCTAAAACTATTAGCAAGCATTTCTACTAAGATTGGGGTGAACCAAGGGTGTCCATTATCACCATTATCACCACTGTTGTTCAGTATTATGCAAGAAATGTTAACTTCAGAAATGAGAGAAGAAAAAGAAATTGAAGAGAGGGGCAGAGACAAGATAGGGAATGATTTGAGCTCTCCCCAAAATCCCTCCAAAGACCTAATAAAAATGACTCTAAACAAATTCTAGAGCAACAGAAACCACAAAAATGCACAGTGAAACAAATTTCCAGCCCTAGAAAATCTGTAAGATTAACAGGAAAGGTCTATTACACCAGACTGGGAGAGGAACTCAGTCCAGTGCAGTTCATACTGGCATAGACCAGGCCCCAATAAACCTGGAACAGGACTCAGAGGACTGAATCACAGGCAGCTGTGGCTTTTTCCAGACTTCTCAACCCACAAATGTGAAAGACAACTTAGAAGGTCAGTAGGAAAGGTCTGTTGGACTTGAGTGAGAGAAGACAGTAGATCAGCCCTGGCCCCAGCACAGCCCCAGGTGGTTGGCATTGGTAGTGGCTGCTTCCTTTGCTCTCAGCCCATAAACAGTAAGGGGATAAAACAACTGATCAGAAGGAGATTACAGGGTCCCCTTTGTTGGCACTGAGATAGGATTCTGTTGCTTTGCCCATACATGGATCTGGGTGGTAGTCCTGGTGTAAGAAGGAACACTGGCAAATCAGAGCTTATAGCAGTGGTGGAGAGAGAAATCTCCTCACAGTTTCATGGCAGAAAAGAATGCTTGTGGTCACTCACAGACCAGAACACAAAAAAGGAGACAACTAAACAATTCTCCTTAGATCACACTACCTTGAGAGAACTAAAAACTTTCAGCTCCCTAGAAATATCTCAGAAAAGAGTTGTACAAACTCCTTGAAACTTGGTACAGTACACCCTCCATACTGGAGGCAGAGCCTTATTTTAACTAAAGTGTTAAAAATTCAAATAATTGGCTGGGAAAATGAATAAAGAGTGGCAAAAAATCCAAACTATAAAACTTACTTTGGTAACAATCAAAATATACCATCAGAAGACAACATAGTCAAAGTTCTTACATCTAAAGACTCTAAGTAAAATACAAATTGGTCTCAAGTCATGGGAGAGCTGAAAAAGAGTTTTGAAAATCAAGAAAGAGAAAGAGAAGAAAACTGGAAAGAGAAATGAGTGATACAAGAAAATAATGAAAACCAGTCAAAAGCTTGATAAAGGGGACCCAAAAGAATAGTGAAGAAAATAACACCTTAAAAACAGAGTAACACAAATGGCAAAAGAGGTCCAAAAAGCCAATGGGGAGAAGAATGCTTCAAAAAGCAGAGTTGTCCAAATGGAAAAAGAGATCCAAAAGCTCACTGGAAAAAAGAATCTTAAAAATTATAATGGAGCAAATGCAAGGTAAAGACTGTATGAGAAATCATGAAATTATAAAACAAAACCAAAATAATAAAAAAAAATAGAAGACAATGTAAATATCTCTTTGGGAAAGCAACTGACCTGGAAAATCGATCCAAGAGAGATTATTTAAAAATTGTTTGACTATCTGAAATACATGATGAAGAAAAGAGTCTAGATATCATCTTTCAAGACATTATTAAGAAGAGCTGCCCTGATATTCTAGAACCAGAGGGCAAATGACTACAAATATATAACCCATATCAAATTGCTTTTCTTTTCAATGATTGTGGGTGGGGAAAGAGGAAGGGAAAGAATTTGGAACTCAAAATTTTAAAAACAAATGTTAAACATTTGTTTTTATATGTAACTGGGATATCTGATACATAGGCAATGGGGTATAGAAATTTATCTTACCCTACAGGAAAATAGAAGGGGAAGGAAATAAGTGAAAAGGGGAAGGATGTTAGGGATTACAGATTGGGAGAAGAAATAAAGCAGAATGCATGCAGTCTAGAGGTGGGGGAAGGGAGAAACGGGGAGAAAATTTGCATCTCAAAATCTGGTGGCAGTGAATGTTAAAAACTAAAAATAAATTTAAAAAATTTAAAAAGAAAGAGAAATTGAAAGAATTAGAATAGGCAAAGAATAAACAAAGCTATCACTCTTTGCAGTTGATATGATGATATACTTAGAGAATCTTGGAGAATCAAGTAAAAAGTTACTTGAAATAATAAATACCTTCAGCAAAGTAGAAGGATACAAAATAAACCCACATAAATCATCAGCCTTTGTATAGATTACTAATGAAGCCCAACAGCAAGAGACAAAAAGAAAATTTTCACATAAAGTTACTGTAGACAATATAAACTATTTGGGCATATACTTGTCAAGACAAACCAGAAACTACATGAATACAATTACAAAACACTTTTCACAGAGATGAAGTCAGATCTAAATACTTGGAAAAACATCAGTTGCTCATAGGTAGGCCAAGCTAATTTAATAAAAAAAATGACAATTCTACCTAAATTAATTTACTTATTCAGTGCCATACCAATCTAACTACCAAAAATTATTTTATAGAGTTAGAAAAAAATAATAACAAAATTCATCTGGAAGAACAAAAAGTCCAGAATATCAAGGGAATTAATGAAAAGGAATTCAAGGGAAGGTAGGTGGCCTAGCTGTACCAGAACTCAAATTTTATCAAAAAGCAGCAATCATCCAGACTACTTGGTAAATATTTTGGTGGATCAGTGTAATAGGTTAGGTACAGAAGACATAGTAGTCAATGACTATAGTAATCTACTGTTTGAGAAACCCAAATACTCCAGCTTCTGGTATAAGAACTCACTATTTGCCAAAAACTGCTGGGAAAAGTGGAAAACAATGTGGCAGAAACTAGGCATAGAACAAATATCTCATGATCATGATAAGGTTTCATGATTTAGATATAAAGGGTGATAACTATAAGCCAATTAAGAGAGCAAGGAATAGTTTACCTGTCAGATCTATGGAGAAGAGAAGAATTTATGACTAAACAAGAGATATTATGAAATGCATAATGGATAATTTTGATCATGTTAAATTGAAAGTTTTTGCACGAAGTTAGTAAAAACAAGATTAGAAGGGGAGAAAAAAAGCTAGGAAACAACTTTTATAAACTTTATAACTTTTATAACAACCTCTTCTAATGGCCCCATTTCTAAATTTTATAGAGAACAGAGTCAAATTCATAAGAATAGAAGTCATTTCTCAATTGACTTCCCCCCACACACATACATTGTCAAAGGATATATGAACAGGTAGTTTTCAGAGCTATTAAATAGTATTAAAAGCTATTCATATTCATATGAAAAAATGCTCTAAATCACTATTGATCAGAGAAATGGAAATCAATTAGCTAACATGACAAAACAGGAAAATGATAAATGTTTGAGAAGTTAGAGGAATATGTGAACACTAATTCATTGTTGATGGAGTTGTGAACCAATCCAACCATTCTGGAGAGCAATTTGCAACCATACCTAAAGGGCTATAAAACTGCACGTACCTTATGACCCAGCAGTCAGGTCTGTATCCCAAAGA
>CM053592.1:57853171-57873409 GCA_028646515.1 Pseudochirops corinnae
TATGGAGTTCCATAATCAAATGTTATGAATGTGTATATATATATATATATATATATATATATATATATATAATTATGTATATATATATATATATGCAATTGTTATTATTATTATTATTATTATTATTGACTACATCCAACTGGAACTTGAGATACACAGGCACTGTGGTTGGGAGATCCATCCTGCCCTACCAAAAAGTGACATAGGAGAGAATAGACTGGGGGAGGGGGGACACACTGAGATGGCTGTTTTGGGGCAGTGAGTGGGGAAAAGAGGGGGAGAAAATATGTAGCTCAAAATCTTGTGGAAATGAATGATGTAAACTAAATTAAAATTTAAAAAAAAAAAGGAAAAAAAATGTAAATCTCTAAGAAACAAATCAATCTCCCAATTTCTCAGTTACCAGACAACAGCAATAATGGGAAACCAAGCAACCACCACCACCACCACCAACACCACCAACAACATATTCTATCTGAAAATAGATTGGAAAGGGTGCTGTTTTGGATCTGTGAGATCATTTAAGTGTGAAACTCATAGGATAACAAATCCCTTCATTAGGTGAGATCAATAACTTATCTGGAGCTCATTGTCTTAGGTTACCTTGGAAAATGATGGATTATGTAATTTGTCATAGTAATACATGTATATACACATGCATACAATCATCTGTGTACATGTATTTATACAAATGTGTACACATATACATACATGAATATATATTATATTAATTATATCTAAATATATAACTATAATGTAAATAAATATACATAAAATAATAAAATATATCTATGTATATGTGTATGTATGCACATGTGTGTATACACAGATATATGGAGAGAGACAGAGAGAGAGAGAGAGAGAGAGAGAGAGAGAGAGAGAGAGAGAGAGAGAGAAAGAGCCACTTAAGTCTAGTAGTGTTAATATATTTTATCCACTAGATCTGTTGTACCTAGGCAGGGTAGGATAGTGAATAAGACTGGAGAAAAGAAGACTGGGTTTTAACCCAGATCTTACATGTACAGCCTGCTTCCTCTTAGCTTCCCAGTATAAGAGTATAGATTTCAGAGAAGATGAAGATTTGCAATGCTAGAGGGATTTCCATTTATCTCTGAAATTACAGGTCTCATTCCTCTGGTACCAGTGGTACCACCTAATGCCACAACCCTTTAATATTCATATGTGGGTGTATCTGCATGTGGGCAGACCTGCCTGGAGATGTATAGAGGAGCAGTGTCTCGGTTTCTAAGACCATTGTAAATATGCGTTTTCTGATGGTCTTAGGTGATCCCTGAGACGCCTGTGAAAGGGTCATTCCAACCCCAAAGGGGTTGTGACCCACAGGTTGAGAACCACTGCTCTACACTATGAAGTCTATAGAAGTCTATAGACACCTTAAAATTCAAATGGAGAAATTAAGAAATTCCCTACATGACTGAGAAGAAGAAATCACTCTCAAATGAATATGTGAAAATAATTGATGTGGATTGTTTTAAGTTTGAATAATGGAAAGAATTTGATTATTAATTTTTATAGACAATTATTTATTATGGTTTGTTATTTATTAGAAAGTAGCCCCCAAAAGATTATTTGGTTTGGAGATGAACACCAGAAAACTTTGGTAATGGGTTTCTTGACTATTAAACTTCAGTGCCAGAGAAAACAGATCCATGTTTAAAGCAGAAAAAAAGTCAATCATCAATTTTAACTGACATCATCAAAACCAATTGTGGGATAGCAATGCTCTGAGAGAGAATATTTACATACAGATCATTTAACATTGAATTTTAAGAAAAGAGAGGAAAGTCAAAACCCTTGTTATTGTTCTTTCAGAAAGAAAGAGGACTGATGTCTCTTTCTCCTTCTGCAATACTCATGTAAGAGCTTAAGACTGGTGTGAAAATTATTTTGGTTTCTTTGCAGTTCTAAGTCAATATGACCAAATGATTCCAAAGATTTATACTTTTGCAAACCCCATAAGTGCAATAGAAGTATGCATTTGGATGAAGATGTCTCTACAAGTCTGTTGTTATTCATCTCTAATATCATTTTGGACCACTTCATGTTGACTGAATTTCAAGGATGTTAAATGTAAAGAAATGAAAGTCCTAGATATTTTCTTTGTGAACTTGGATAGGTTAAACAAACAACAACAACAACAATAATGATAACGACAATGAGCAGATAACAATACAAAACAAAGAAAACCTTGAGATTTAAGGAAACATTCTGTTGGGTAGTACACGAAGAAAATAATCTTATCCTTGATAAAATTCCTTTTTTTTAGAAGACAAAACCTTGTTTATTCTCATTTTTTATCCTTTTTCACTCTCTTTTAAAATAGAACCTTCATAATATGAATTTGCCTTAGAGAAGATACATGCCAAAATAAAATATTAATATTTGCCAACAAATTGTTTGCATTTTACAAGATTACAAAACTATCTTGAGTTAATTAATTGTTTTTTTTAGTCCATCAACACAATTCTCAGATGTGGATACCAGAAAGTCTGAGGGCTTATTAATTTTTTAAAAAATCACATATTTGATTTCTTCTGCTAGTTATCTGTATTTTTAAAAGTTTTTAATTCTACAAAGCTTGGAGATTATTAATAATGGCTATATTAGGCAGCATTAATTAAAAAAATGTTTTCCTTAAGTTCCAATATAACATTCAGATGAAACAAACATTAGCTCCTATTGTGATAATTCTCCAGGTCCAGTTTAGTTTATTAGTTCAGTATTTGAGTATTTTGGGGTTTGTAGTATGGAGATTTTCTTTCTAGCCATAGATGAAAGATGGCCAGTTTTTGATGTATAATTCTAGTTGCCAGGTCATGTTTTACTATAGTAGGTGCTGGTTTTTCCAGTCAGAGTACCTACTTCTTATTATAATTTCTTTGATCAGAATGTCTCACTTACTTAAGGATAAGTCTTTTAAAATTTCTGCACTAATGATCTATCTCCTGAACTGCTGTCATAAATGTCTCCATTTCCAAAAAATAATTTACATGACTCAGAGATTTGTTTGACACATTTTAATACGTTGTTACTAGGAGTTCATGTGGATGCTTTCAATAAAAACCTTTTGATTCCACTGTTGCATATTTATTATATTCATAGGCTTGAAAAGAAGGTAAACAACTTTAAATCCCATATGATAAATCCACCAGTGTGTACATGTTAGATTTTGCTGTTGCTTGAAGTGATGTCTGCTTATTCCAAATACATCTCTGTAGGTTTGTGATATGTTTATTATGTGCTCTAAGAATTACAATGAAAAAAGAAAGTGAGGAAGAGCTATTGTATACATATACACATACATATATATGTATATATACATATATGTGTGTGTATATATACATATATATACACACACACATACACATACGCATACACATACATATACATATACATTTATATTCCTTTCAACTATCTTCATACTGAGAAAAATTTCATAATTTGAAATTATCATTATTCTATGTAGGAATGCAAATAGTTAAACTTTGATAAGTTCCTTATGATTTCTTTTCCATGTTTACCTTCTCATGCTTCTCTTGCTTCCTGTATTTGAATGTCAAATTTTCTATTCAGCTGTTTTTTTTTTTTTCATCAAGAATGCTTGAATATCCTCTATTTCATTGAGTGACCATATTTTCCCCTGAAATATTATACTCAGTTTTGCTGGGTAGGTGACTCCTGGTTTTAATCCTACCTCCTTTGATCTCCAGAATACCATTTTCCAAGCCCTTTGATCCCTTAATATAGAAGCTGCTAGATCCTGTGTTATCCTGATTGTGTTTTCACAATATTCAAATTGTTTCTTCTTGGATCCTAGTAATATTTTCTCCTTGATCTGGGAACTCCAGAACCTGGCTATAATATTCCTAGGAGTATTCTTTTTGAGATCTTTTTCAATTGTTGATCTGTGAATTCTTTCAATTTCTATTTTGCCCTCGTTCTAAAACATCAGAGCGATTTTCCTTGAGAATTTCTTTTATTTTTAAATTAAATTTAATGTTTATTTTTAGTTTATATCATTCATTTCCAAAGATTTTGAGTTACAAATTTTCTCCCCATCTTTCCATTACCCAACACATCCTACCCACCACCCACCATCCCACAATCTGCTCTCTCCTATATCGTCCCACTTACTCCCTCTGACTTTCCGGTAGGGCAAGATGGGACTCCATATCCCAGTGTTTGTATATCTTATTTCTCAATTGCATGTAAATAATTATAATCATATTGATAATAATAATAATATATACATATATTATATATGTACATATATATGTATATATATTAAACATTTGATTTTAAAACTTTGAATTTCAGAATCTTCTTCTTCCCTCATCACCCACCCTTACTGGGAAGATAAGCAATTCAATATAGGTTGTATATGTGTAGTTATGGAAAACATTTCCATAGTGGATGTACTTTAAAAGACTATGTTTCCTTCCATCCTATCCTGCCCACCACTTGTTCTACTCTCTACTTTGACCCTGTCTCTTTACAAAAGTGTGTACTTCCAACTTCCCTCTCCCCCCAACCTGCCCTACCCTCCATTTCCCCCCCCCATCTCCTTCCCCCCTACTCTCCTGTAGGGCAAGATACCCAATTTAGGATGTATTTCATTCTCTCCCTAACCCAAATTCCAAGGGAGTAAGTTTGACCCATTCCCTTTTGCCTTCCTGTTCTTCCCCTCCATTCTACCAGTTATCCCTTGCCTCTCCTATAGGAGACAATTGAAACGATAGAGTATTGCTAGGAGTTGTTTTCTTTTGAGGATCTTTTTCAAGAGATGATTGGTGGCTTCTTTCAATTTCTATTTTGCCCTCTGGTTCTAAAATATCAGGGTAATTTCACTTGAGAATTTCTTGAAGCATATTTTCTAGGTTCTTTTTTTGATCATGGCTTTCTGGTAGCACAATAATTTTTAAATTGCCTCTCCTGGATCTATTTTCCAGGTCAGTGGTTTTTCCAATGAGATATTTCACATTGCTTTCTATTTTGTCATTTGTTTGGATCTGTATAATGGTATCTTGATTTCTCATAAAATCATTTGCTTCCATTTGTTCCAGTCTAATTCTGAAGGAATTATTCTCTTCATTGAGCTTTTGAAATTGTTTTTCCATCTAGCAAATTTGGATTTTTAAGGCATTCTTCTCCTCATTGGGTTTTGGGCCTCTTTTGCCATTTGAGTTAGTCTATTTTTAAGTTGTTATTTTCTTCAATCAGGTTGATGACTCTCTCTTTATGATTTTCTTGCATCATTCTCATTTCTATCCCCAATTTTTCGTCCACTTCTCTTAATTGATTTTCAAAATCCTTCTTGAGTTCCTCTATGGCCTGTGAGCAATTCATATTTTTCTTGGAAGCTTTTGGCACAGTAGTTCTGACTTTGTTGTCTTGCTCCCATTCCATGCTTTGACCCTTTTTGTTCCCAAAAAGGAATCTAAGGTCTGATGGCTGTGCTTGCTTTACTTCCTTTGCTTGCTCTTGTTATGACTCAATTACTTTACTTTTGAGCTCTTTGCCACAGTAGAACTCTGCTTCCAGAGAGGAGAGCTTTGTCCCAAGTTGTTGGGGTTTTCACAGCTGCTGGAGCTATTACTTTGTTCCCCTCTCTGTCCCCTCAAGAAGCTCTGGCTCTCTGGTAACACAACCCAGGACCTCCACCCAAGACAGTGATCCAGATCCAGGCAGTTTAAGGCAAGAGTGATTACCCTCTGAATGCTTGCTTGATCCCCCTACAATCTGCAGGCCAAGAACTCTGAAGCAGCCAAGGGGTTGCAGCTGCATGGCCACCATGCCCCCCCCACTTCTTGCTCTAGGGGCAGGGGCTGAACCTCGCTTTATCACCTCCCCCCCCAGTTCCAACAGTATTCCACTGACCTTTTACTTTGTCTTTGGCATTTATGGGTTGATAATTCTGGAAACTGCCACTGTTGGTGGTGATCCACCATCCTTAAGTCCACTCCTGCTACTGCTTGTTGGGGCTGCCCTGGGGCTAATACTGAAGGCTCAAGTGGGCCTGGGCTCAGCTCCCGGAATGCTGAGAAGGACCTTTCCTGTCAACTTGCCAGGCTTTCTTCAGCAGGAGATTTGTTTCCCTCTATCACTGTGTTGTTTCAGTAGCTCTTAAATTTGTTTAAAGTCATATTTTATAGGTATTTGAGGTGGTTATGTGAGGAGCTCATGGAGTTTTCCTGCTTCTATGCCACCATCTTGGCTCTGCCCCCAAAAAGATTTTTCTTTACTTTTACTCTAGTAGGTTTAATATTTCTTCTTACTAGTGTTCTGCTGAAGCTAAATTCCTTGGCTACTGAGAATGCTACATTAATAAGGGGATACTTTGTGCTATAGGCTCCAGTTCTCAAACTTCCTTTGCTGGGCATGGGTAAACAAAACTGAGATCTTGGTGTGTTGCTATATCTGATCATTTACTGTGTTATTTAAGCCTTGAACTGTAGTACTTAATTTCTGGTTTCAGTTACTCAGTCATTTTTTGGTTATGTCCTACTCTTCCTGGGGTTTTCTTGGCAAAAAAACAAGCCAAACCAAAACAAAAACCCTTTACTGTGTGTGTTTCTTGTAGTTATTCTGGACAAAATAGCTTCCACAAACACGTTTTTTGACACCAATACTGCCTGAAATTTCCCTTCCAAGGATCCTCTTCTACATTCTTCTCCATCACCTCACCCTTTTCCTGCTAAAACAATCTGGGATTAATGATTCACTTAGGGGTTCTGTAATGAAGAGCAAAGATCATTTTCCTTCTCTCTTGAGTCTTGGTATAGCCACATCTCCCAGGTGCTCAAGCCCAAAATAAGTAAAAATTGTTAATTTTATCATTTTATAGGCAAAGAAACTAAGGCCCAGAAAGAGTCTGGCTACGTCATCATCCCACAATCAGTGGCAGTGCCAGGACTACATAAGAGTATTTTTCCTATTCTTCTTCCCAGCCAAATCCTCTCAAAGGAATCCTGATGCATGACTGAAATTCCAATTCTTTTATCTGGAAATATGAATATATCAAATGGTAAATCATGAGCTTTTTATGGCCAGACAACACCTTCTAGGTTAGACACCAGAGGGCCAATACTATCTTCATCCAGAGCACTCTAGGATGTTTACTTTTTTCTTTAAATAAAAGACTGTGACTTTTTTTAAATATCCCTTTCATAATTTGGCTTTAGAACAAATTCAGATAGTTTATATTTCATGCCCCAAAAGTCAATTATCACCCCCCCCACACACACACGTGTGTGTGTGTGTATATATATATATATATACATATATATATATATATACACATATGTATAAATATTTACACAAGTAATATACATGCATGTGTATATGTATGCATCTATATATGCATGTATATACAGGTGTGTTCATATGTGTGTGTGTATGTGTGTGTAGATAGATAGATAGATAGATAGACTTTTAGGCTATCCAGGAAAATAAAATGTCAATAAATAAAATATAAAGCAACAGTCAGAAGTAGAATTTGCTTAAGAAAAATGTTAGCTATCACTGAAAAGCTGTAGTCTATTTCTATCAACCCAGGAGTAACTATTGAATACCTGCTCTGGTAGACCACCCAGCTTCCATATACCAACTCCAGAAAAACACAGATAAGTAAGAAATCAAAAGAAAAATTGCTACAAGGGACATCTTCTGCTCCAGAATAGCAAAATAACAACAACAACAACAACCCCATAGGCAATAGGAAGGGGAACTCATCCAGTAAAGCGAGTATTTATGTAGCCAAAGACACATGTACATTGCAAGGCTAGGTCCTACACACACAAGAACAGAAAGCTCACCTAAGAATGTTTTAGGTAGAGTAGAAGATCCTAGGTTTATCATAAATCCCCAGGTGAGTTTGTAAGACCTGGACAACAGCATACAGCAGAGAACAACCAGCATGTTGCCACAGTGTTCAGACTTAGACATGACAGGTCTAGTGGCTCTGAGTTCCCCAAGGGACACTCTGTTCTCAGATAGCAGAGAGGGCCCTGATAAGCCAACATTCTGAACTTCAAACATCCAAGGAGGCCTAATCCCAAGTGTAGGAGAAGAGAACAAAAAAAATAGACCAAGGAAGAGACCACTCATGACCAACAGAGGGTCTTCCCGCCCAAAAAAAGAAGAAATGACTGTTAACAATTGTAAAGATAGACTAATGGGAAAAAAGACAAATTTTTCAACAAGGACTATGTGAATGAATCCCTAGAAAAAATGGAAGAAAAAGATTTTATAAAGCTCTGGAGGAAAGTATTAGAGGAGAATAAGTAGTATAGATGAGAAAATGTTGAACTTTACCCAAGAAATTGATAAAAAAAAAAAAAAAGAAAAACTAGAATAGAACGAATAGAAATCAATGGTTCCATGGGATGGTAAGAAATATTAGGACAAAAACAAACATTTAAAAAAATAAAATATGAGATATCTTATATAAAAGAGCAACTGACTTTGAAAATGAACAAAAGAGAGAAAATTAAATATTTTGGAAAAAAACAAACTTTGATTTAAAAAAAAAAAGCCTTCTGTGATTCTTTTCCTGAAGTGAGTAAAACACACAGACTTAAAGGAAGTACAATACTCTTTGGGGACATGTGCACATAGCAATTTATATCCCACCACAGGGTATGGGCTGGTTGCTCAGGAGCATGGTCATTTGGGTCCAATTTCAGTAAGAAATTCTAGCATTTTACAAGTCAAAATGCATTCTAAGGATTGGTGTAGTTACTGAATGCCTTTGATATGATTGTGGTACTTTGGTACTGACCTCAGTATCCAGGGACTATTTTTCATTCGTTTACATAGGGACATGAAATTCATTTTATTTTAGATTACAGTACACGCTTTTGAATTTTAATAGCTTTTGATTGTCACTCTTCTAAAGAAACTAAATAGAGGTGGCTAGGTGGCACAGTGAATAGAGCACCGGCCATGGAGTCAGGAGGACCTGAATTCGGATCTGGCCTCAGACACTTAACACAAAAACTAGCCATGTGACTTTGGACAAGCCACTTAACCCCAATTGCCCTCCAAAAAGCAAAAAGAAAAAAACAAAGAAACTTAAGAGATCTCATTTATTTTTTGTTATAATGTCAATTATATAATTGTCGATATACACATGGCTATTCCACATCTATTACTTCTCTAACTTAACATCCTCATGAAATGGAGCAGGAAACCTTCCTTTGGGAATTCGAATCTTACTAGTTTCTGAGAGGTAAGTTAAATCATTCTTGTTATATTAATATAAAAGAAAAAGTAAAGGAAATCTTGGACATTTGTTTTCATTCTCTTTGTCTTACACAAGTTGGAAGCACTGGGGCTATACAGAGTCCTGATCCCATTCTGAAAAGCAAGGGAATTCTGACCTGCTCTTCATGTAAACTGGATGAATTCACTCCTGTTTAGGCAAACTGATAGTTTCTCACTCCTGGGGCCTCACTATATTAATGACAAACAGTGTGGGCAATGGAATGGTCATATCCACTGTAGTTCAGAATTTAAGGGATCTACCAGTCACAATTTCTACAGTAGCTAGGATTACAGACCAGAGCTACCCTGACTTGTCAACGTATTAGTTGGTCAACTGATCAACAAATTAATACTGCCTACCTCACAGGATCGTTAGATCAGATTAAAGTGGAAAACATATTTAAAGTGTTTTAAAAAATATCTTAAGGTTCTACATACTTGTTAGTTATTGTTGCTGTTATTTTAATGTTGTTATTAGTAAGTAATAGTATCAACATCATCATCACCATCATCTTCATTATTCCTTGTGTGATTTTATTTTATTTTAAAATATTTTTTGTTTAACAGTTTTTAATATAAATAACATTTTAATGAAACAAGATACAGCTCAGAAGATGACTGACAATAAAAGTAAAAGCCAAAGTGGTATACAGTGGATATAGTCCTTGGTTGGAGGCTTCCCAGGCTTTTTGAGTCAGTCACTCCTCCTTAATCTGCCCAAACTCACAGTGTGGGGAACTCTTTTTGTGTTTCAAGGTTTCTTCACAGAGATCCTATGTTCTCTTGTTTATTGACAGAGAACCACATGGGAGGCACACCTCCAACAACTTAGTGCAACATTAAAAGCAATTCTATTCCAACTTCTTATAGAGTTTCTTAAATATAAAAATGTTCAGTGTTTTCATAACTGTCCCTTAATTTAATCAAAGCAATCTGATCTCCTCGACTCAGAAAGTTGCCTCCAAAAGCCTATCAATTCTTATCCTGCACAACTCATGACTATGCTCCTCTCCCAAAAGTTTGCCATAGAAAATCCATCCACCATGTTGGAGGCCGTCCTCAGTTTCTTCCAACATTCTCAGAGTAACAGGGGAATCCTCTGGTAGTCTCTAGGACCCCTTGCTCTTGTCACAGGACCAACCCATCTTTTCTCCCTATCATACAAATTTCTGACATTCTTTATTCCCGTTCTTTTAGAATTTCTCATTGGTTATATGTTGATACCTACTCACAGCGTAAAATTCTCCATTGTTCTCTGACTGCTTTTAATTGTTTAGAGGCAAATGGTGTTCCAGATCTAATTGCCTTAAAGCAACACTTGAAAACTGATAGTATTAAAAAGTGTGGGGCTAGGAAAATCCTTGAAATTTCCTGAAGGTAATGCAGTATCTTCTATTCAAGCCTAGGCCCGGTTCATTATTCTAGCCGTACATACTCATGAATAAGTTAGCCCTACATCCAAGTACATGTTGTTCTGTGTAGGAGGTAATTTTTTCTTTCTCTTTCATGTGAATAAATAGCCCAAATTATTTTATGTAATTACAGACCTCCTCTAGGAAGGGCTTATTGGGATCAGTTCAGTCAGTGACAAATGTGAAGGACCTCACTGTGTAGAGCCTTTCATACTTTCTGGATCAAATGCCACCCTCTTTAGAAGTTCAGAAGAATGCTAAACCTCTCCAGATGTCTACATTGTTTCTTCTTCAACCCCAATGAAAATAAGATTCCAATGTTGCCAGCTCTGCACTCCCATCTGCTTCTTCTATATTAATCTTCCTTTCATGCCCCTTTTTACAAGAAAATTGTTTCTTGCCTTTTCCTATCCAATTTTATTTTTTTTAGGATCACCCAATAATCCATAATTCAACCCCAATCTTTCTTTCAAACCAACTTAGTCATGATGAGAGTTCTAAAAATACTGAAAATGTTTTCATACATCACAAGTAAACAGTTTAACCTTAATGAATACTTTATAATTAATCTTTAATATGTTTTTTATATTTCTTCTAGATTTTTTGTGTTGAATTTTCCATTAAATTTTGGTGCTTTTGTTACAATTACATCAAAGTCTTTCAGTTAGTTGGTCAAATGCCCACTTTTTTTCCATTCAGAATTATCCTCAACTTGTCTGGATAAGTTATTATTGGATGCAACCTAGATCCTTTTCTCTTCAAAATCTAATGTTCTAAGACCTATGATCTTTTGGTGTAGAATCTGATAGGTTTTGTGAAATTTTGATTGTTTTCTCAAAGTATTTCTCTATTTTTTTCATTTTGCTTGCAATATTATTATTTTACCTTGGAATTTTGAAACTTGCCTATGACATTTCTGTAAATTTTCTTCCTGGGATCTTTTTTTCAGATGATTAATGGTAGATTATTTTCTATTTCCATTTTATACTCTTCTTCTGGAACCTCAGGGCAATTTTCCTGAAGCATTTCTTATAATGTTGTATACATATTTTTTTTATCAAAAAGTTTTTATCAAAACTTTTAATTCTCATATTGTCTTTCCTTGACCTCTTCTCCAGGTCAGTTTTTTTTTTCCTAATGAGATGCTTCATATTCTCTTCTTTTTTTGAGATTTGTTATTTCTGTGTTGTTTTATAACATTATTTGATTCTATTTGTCCAATTCTAGCTTTCAAGGAGCTATTTTCTTCCTTAAAATTTTGTATCTCTTTTTCCAATTGGTAAACTTTCTTTTCACAATTTTCTTCAATTGCACTAATTTTTCCTTGTTTTGTTTTATTTGATTTTAAATTTCTTTTCAAGTTCATTCAAGATTTCTTTTTGGTCTTGTAACCAATCAATATTGCACTTTAGGGCAGGAGCAGGTTTTTTTTTTTTTTTACTTCACAATATTCTTATGAATATGATCCCAGATCTTCTTTCACATGAAAGTAGCTTTCAGTGTTTGAGTTCTTTTTCTTTACTCATTCATTTTTGTTTTTAATTTGTTTTATTTAGTTTTTAACAGCTTGATATTATTATAATCAAGTTTCAGTCCTTAGTTGTCGGCAATGTTGCCCTCAGGTCCTTCTTACTATTGTTTTCTGAATTCAATTCAGGGTCTCAACATCAGGGTCTCCTCCCTTCCTCCCTTACGTGTCAGTCACACTGTCCCCATAATGTTTTTGTTCCCTGTGATACCACCCTTACTGGGCATGTGCTCATGCCTCCTTGCTCACATTGATAGCCAGGGATAAAGTCTGGCTAGCACTTCCAGCCCTGACTTCCTGAAAGAGAATGGAATCCCTCAGTCTTCCCTCCCTCATCATCTAATATTCTTTAGATGAAAGTTTGTAAGGTAAATTTTTTGAGGTGAAATAATTATTGGAGGCAGTTTTTGATTAATATTTAGTTGTTGGCCAAAGATTCATGGAATGATGAGTTTGATCTTTCAGTCTTGCTTGTTGTTGTTGCTTATTGATAAATTTAAAGACTTTCCTATACATTTCTATTCCTTTCTTCTGGAAATTGTACATGACAATTCCTCAATAAAATACAGTATTTCCTACATACTGAGCAAAACTGGGGAAAGTTGCCAGATTAGACTATTTGTACTTTCTAAGAACATAGAATATTGTGACATTAGGGTCAGAATGTGGTGGTGGTTCCATGGTCCTAAATGGAAAAAAAAGGATTTATGAGAGATTTGCCCCCAATTCCCATTTCCTTCTATTGGCAGTTTTCTCCATTTTCTTCCTAGGGATGTTTGCTTGTTAGACTCTCTTGGGAGACTTTCTTGAAACTGAATTTACCCTCCCCATCTTCTCTGCTTTGAGAACTCCTAATTGTCCACCATTCTTCCTCTTAAGGATTTACAAATCAGACATCTATTTTTGAGCAGATATTGCTACCATGTCTCCCTCTTTTGCCTGTAAACATAGTAGTTGGTTAGGGGATCAGTTCTTTGCAACCTGGAAGGTACTGTAAAGATGAACAACATACATTCCCCATGAGGACACACAAGAGAAAAGCCACAAGGAGATACTTTAGCCAAAACCCATCTGTAGCCCATTAAATTTTGCTATCCAGTATAGACATCCTGCAGGTGTTAAAAAGACAGATCACCCACTTTCACCTCCTCTTCCCCTACTCTTCCCCTTGTGTCACAATTCCTTCTATAAGCAGTCAGAGCAGCTTCCAGAATAGGTAATAGGTTTATTTCACTCACTCTTTGTGTGATTTTAAAAGAATAAATATCAACTCCCTCTTCATAATTTCTCTTGTCAGTATGAGCTTCCATATTGTCATCTTCCTTTTGTTTCCTCTTTCTCTATTTTATATTATAGAGGGAGTAAGCTTGATATATTTTACTTGAAACTAGCCCAGGAAACACATCAATTTGCTTTAAACTGTATTTTTCATGTTTCTCATAGATTCTGTTTTTTCATTGTATAAACATCCTGTAGAAAACCTAACCCTTGTAATATCCTCAATCATCCTTTTCTCTTTGAGACTTTTTTTTAAAAAAAAGAAATATTTCTGCTCTCCAGAGACTTGAGCTTAAAGGCATAATTTTACCCATAATTTAAAAGTAGTGAAAAGAAAACTGGGGAAATAAGCAAAATTTCCCTAAGGAATACCACTTGCAAATGCTATCTATCTAAGCAGCTGATTCCCATATCTAATCTTTACCAATGTTTGTTCTTTTGTATAAAAAATACTTAAGAACTTTAAATATAAATTTTCTGGCTACTAGTTTATGAAATTAAAACCTAGTACAGAGGTCAGAAAGTGTTAATATACATATAAGTCATGACTAGAGAACCCAGAGTCGTAGGAGACCTTGGTCTTAAATACTTTTGTTTTAGGGATAGGTAGTTTTCATTAATCATTGATTAAGAATCATAGCTTTTTAGAGCTTTGAAGGTTGTCTATTCCCCCTAATTTTACAAATGAGAATATTTAGGTCCAGAAAAGTGAGATTACTTGCTCAATATGATAAACAGCAAAGTCATGATTTAGACCTTGATACTCTCCAAATTTCTCTCTCCATTGCACCATGATATTACAATTAATAAAAGTAATAAACTTAGTGTATATTCCCCACCTTTCTACAACAGTTTATCAGCTGGAATAACTTTTGAATATGCTACTCACACATTTGAAATGGCTTCAAATTAAATTTCACTGCATCCAAAAAAAAAAAAAAAGTTAAACCCAGATCTGACTTCCAAGCATGCCACTCCCCTACAATTAAGGGTACTCTGTTGCTTGTAGATTACAATGAAAACTCCTTAGTGTGATATTTAAAGCCTTTCCAAGTCTAGTTCCAACCTCCCTTTCTAGCTTTGTTTTTCATTGTATCACTTTACAAACTATTCTCCCAAGCAAGTTGTTTCCTACATTAAGCATCAGGTGCTACTTACCTTTTGGCACTTGCATACTTTCTAAATGGAAACTCTCTCTCTCTCTCTCTCTCTCTCTCTCTCTCTCTCTCTCTCTCTCTCTCTCTCTTCCTCTCTCCATTTTCAGAATGCTTACCTTTCTTTACTTACCAGCCTGGATACCACTCCCCTTCATCATGTAGCAACATCTGATCCGAAAGTATTCTCTCCATTAAATTATCTCATAGTCTTGTATCTGTAATTTTCCTTTATTTTCATTACACCCTACTTTGAATTATTCAATACTCCATCATATATTTCTATTTTAGAATGTAGATTCTTTTAGGGTGAAATCGTATGATTTTAATTTTTTTCTATTCTTGGCACCCATTACACTCTCTTGCAAATGGAAGGTAGTTAGCAAATGCTCACTGAATTGAGTGTCTAGATGTATCTCTATCACTTTAACTATCTATTTATCTATCTGCCTACCTATATAATTCTAAGGCTGCAGTAGACCCTATAAATTCATTTAATCCATCCTCACTAGTGTTACTACTTTATAGAAATATTTTAGATATAATGCATAATATATCTATCTTACAGAATCGTAGAGAGTTGAAATTAACTCTTAATGTTCAAGTCTTACCCATCCTCCAGTATCATAATCACCCTGTCCAAAGGTCACAAATTTGAACTTTTCTGTGATTATATGGATTTTGCGACTATGTCTACAAAAATTGACAAGAGAGTCAAAACTGAATTAACAAACAGAATTTCCAATCAACTTAATTGCATTCACTCACTAAATTTAATTGGTTAACTAAATTGACTATATTAGAACTGTGGAGATTTGGCAAAGAAGAGAAAGTTCATATATAATGTATGCTTGTAATCATTTTTGTATTGCATATTTCTAGAAAGTTAAACCACCTTTTTTTAGAAAAAAAAGAAAAACAAAGTACTGAGAATGCTACATTCATAGGTAGAATTAAAATTTCTTTCTGATATTGAAGTTCAAAGATCTACCTTGTAAGGGGAGACACTCTAAAAGCAATATAATAGGGGAAAATTTATAATTATAATCATAAAGGCAGTATAATAAGGATATAATAGCATGTTTTTCCAGAATAACTTCTTTAAAAATTAATTCTTCTAATATATTTGAAATGTAAACCCACCTTTTTTGCTCAAGTCAAGCTAACATGGGTCTTGTTTCCATATCTATAAAATAGAAGTAAAGGATTAGTTGACCTATAAAATTTCCTCAGATATTACATTCTGTGGATTTAAAAGTATTTATTAACTGCTTATCAGTGTTTGGGTGGTGGTAGCAACATGATAGAAATAATTTTGAAAGAGTATTTCACAAATTTGGGTGACCTTAACAATCTTCAAGGAAAGAGATTTCATACTGACACATTCTTGTATTTTTTGTAATGTTATTATTCTTCTAACTGAATTTTGAAAAAAAATGACAACAGAAATGATGTCACTTTTAATAGTTTTCACATTTTTTTAAATTAAAACTTAAAATATATTCTAGGAATTCCATTACTCATTTCAACCAAAGCCTCCAATATGATCTATCTATGGTGACATTTCTGAAATTTTTCTAAGAGCAATGAAACTGGGGCAAATATTATGTATGCACTCTGTTCCTTGCTATGAGTGAAAAAGACATTCACAGCTGTTCTTTAATTCCTGCTATGTTTTTGGAGCCCTTCTTGCTAATAAAGATTTGAGAGGGTGGGGAAGAAGTAGTATTTCCTTCAAAATATGCAGAGTTGCTTATATAAAGAAAAAACATGTTATAGCCTTCTTTTACAAAGAGAAAGAGAAACAGAGAAAGTTTTAATGTTTCTAAAGTTATTTAGGACTCAGAATATTCCTATCAATAACCCTTGATAATGTTTTATTGTATGGTGGAGATATATATATTTGAGGTTTGATAGAATTAAACAGCAGGATCAAATTTCACATTTATGAAGTAGACTAAACTCAGTATTGTATTTTAAGTTTTCTACTGTGATTTATTTTCTCCCTTGTTACAGTGATTATAAAGGTTTTTATATTTTTCTTTAGTTCATGGGTTTGAAAAAAATTATACAGCTCTTTTACAGAACAACTTCAGAAATGTTGAGTTCTCCACTTAGGATTTTTTGAAGTGCTATAGTCAACAACAATGTATTAAGCACTTGCCATGTATATGCCAGGATCTATTTTAATTGCTGAAGATATAAAGAAAAGCAAAACATCCCATGCCTCTAAGGAGTATACATTCTAAATGGTGGGTGGGGGGGGACAGTATGAAGATAACATAGCATAGGGCACAAGCAGCTAATGGAGATGGTGGGACAGAGAAAGACATCCTGATGAAGGAGGGACTTGAACTATCTTGATGGAAGCTAGGGAACCCAAGAACTGGAGATAGGGGATCAGAGTATTCCAGGCATTGGGGACAACCAGTGCAAAAGTACCTAGACTAGGGCATTTGAGAAACTACAAACAGGCCAGTATAATTTAAAGTTAATATTCCCAAAGGTGCTAGAAAGTTCCTGGAATTCATTGGGTAGGGGACTGGGAAGGAGTAGGGAGGGTATATGTGACATGGTCAGATATAAGCTTTAAAATATACCTCTAGCTGATAGAGTTCCCTGAATAGTAATTAGTTTCTACTCTTTTTTCTCCTTCTTTCCATTTATCTCCCTTCTCTTTCTCCCCTCCCTTCTCTTCATTCCCTCTTCTCACCCCCTAAACTTCCTCTCCACCTCTCCATTTCTCTCTCTCTCCCTCTCCCCTAGTCCATTCCCCTCATCCTCTATCCTCTTCCTTTCTTTTCTCTTTTCTTCCCCATGATTGGAAGTGCAGTAGAGATTAACTGACCTTTCATCGAATTTTCACTTTTCTGATATAGATCAGTTAGTTCACTCCTCCTTAGTAAGCCTTATGGCACACATGATGATCCACAATATTGATGTTGAATTTAGCATGCACAACTGGCCCCCTATTGACTTTAGTGCTACTTAAACCCAGAACTACTCTTAAACTCAAATGATCCACCAGCTTCAGCTTCTCTAGTGGCAGAAAAGACAAATGGAGCCACCTCACCCTGAAAAACAAAATGTTTTTCTCTGAGGTCTTAAGACAAAGTAGTAACCACAATATCTAAGGCTAATTCCTGAACTAATCATGACATACTATGCATAAGAATGTGTGTATACATATATACATAAGATATACATATACTTTCGTATACATGAAAGCATTGTGCTTTCATTGCATTGCTTTGTTAAGTATGTGAAAATCCAAATATCATTATATATTTTTCACTTAAAAAGGTTACGTGAAACTCCCTAAGGCATGCAGTAAATTAGCAGTATAACTATGCCTCATATGAGAGAAAAATATCTGAAGTATTAGAAAGAACAGACTGAATTACAATGGATTTCAATGAGGATAAGAATAACTGTTGATTCGCAGGCATTTTGCAACCCAAGGATTATTTTGGAGGGGGGAATGCAAGACAGTTGAGGTTAAGTGACTTGCCCAGGGTCACACAGCTAGTGTGTCAAGGGTTTGAGGTTGGATTTGAACTCAGGTCCTCTTGACTCTAGGGCCAGTGCTCTATTCACAGCATCACCTAGCTGTTCCTGTACCCTAAGAATTTCAAAGGAATTTCCTCACAATGGAACTCTTCTGCTCATAATTTCCTAAGTGATGATAAGAATATTTGTACCACAAATCTACCTCTATAAGCTGGTGCAACTTTTTTGGACTAAATGAAGCCTTATTTACAAATGAGGGCTATGATGAGAAAATTCTCTGTCATCAAATTATTTGACATTAGTTGATTTGGGTTCATGATCACAAATTGTTTCCCAATCTTAGTCATCAATCTCTAAAACATGCCACTAACCTACAATAGAATAAGATGTAAATATAGCTTCCTAAAATTTTTTAGCAGTTCATATTGATCATTAATAAATTTAACTGATCTTTATAAACTATTATTGTGAATGGAAATATTGATCAACTAAATACTTAATCCAAAGATTTAGTTAACTTAAATTTGTTTATGCTTTTCTATGACTTGCTTCTGAACTATAGAATATAGAGATATGATGGACTTTAAGCATCATCTAACCCCTTACTATAAATTGGAGAATGAATATCTAAAGAGGGAACCTACGGAAATTCATGTTTTGAAAGTTAAACAGTAAATTAGTAGTGATGATGAGGTATTTCTTTTTTTCCTTCGTTCTCTCCCTCTGTCTCTTTCTTTCTCTGCCTGTATCTATCTCTGTCTGTTTCTCTGTGTTTGTGTCTGTCTCTCTCTGTTTCTGTCTGTCTCTGTCTCTGTCTCTCTGTCTCCGTCTCTCTTTGTCTCTCTCCCTCCTTACTTCTATCCTGTTACCAATTCATATAAAGCATTAAAAAAAAAGTAAAACAAGTCATGAAGAATGAATAAGGAGTCAACTTAGGCTATTTGAATAAATTTCTAATTATGGATTTAAACAAACAAACAGCATTGATGGACATTTTGAAATAGTTTGCAATTTTTCTCATTATTAATTGGAATCTTTTGATATGCTATCCACCAAGGGAGTCAAAAGATTACCATTGCAAAAGAAAGGTTAATCAGTGAATCTGATTTCACTACAGCTGGTGCCAAGACTTCTTTCTGATAAGAAATCAGCACTCTGCTAAATATAGTTACTATTAATTTATACTGGTGCTTAGCTGTATTTCCAAAGAGAGAGATGGTATGTCTTGATGAAGCACCTGTTCAGAGTCACGGAGAAAGCAGATAAAAAGTACAAGACATTGAATGCTGTAGTCAACTTAGGTCAATCAACCAACTTACAAGCACTTATTAAGCAGAGGTAATGCATGGATCACCACACATACAAAGGCAATTCCAGACCAGACTTTATATGAATACATGACTGATGAGGTAGATTAGATATTAGTAATGATGAATTCACATCTGCATCAGAAATGCCCAGTAATACAAAGAGTATTATTTTGTCTGCTTTCCCCTATTTTTCCTCCCTTCCTTTTACATTATGGAGTTGATTTTTCCTCAGCCTTCAGGAAGGGTTGAATGACATTAGCTAATTTACTTTCCAACCCCCTCACAATAAATGTTATTTTAAAGTCTATAAGAAAATATAAGTACTAAAATATATAAAAAGGCATGAGGAAAAGAAAAGAAATAAAATAAAACAAAATGGCACTGTGAATTATTGTACTCACTCATGAAATTTATAGAATTTTAACTCATTACTGCTGTTTGTAATCCCCCTTTCTTAACTTTGTGAATTTGATTTTTCTCTACTATTCTAGCAAATCTTAAAAACTTTCTAATTTTCCAAAGCTCTATCACTTATTAAAACCTTTTGCTTGTAATTTTGTTAATTTCTTTTTAATTATGATTTTTTTTCATTCTGTGTTCAGTGTAAATATATTAGTATCTTGAATTTCTAATTTTTTTATACTGAAAATCCAATTTAAGAAACTCTTTCTCACTCTTGTCAATGTAAACATTCAGGAATATAAATTATCTTCAAGAACTGTTTACTCACACATCATAAACATAGATTTGTTGTTATCTTT
>CM053592.1:57873909-57893594 GCA_028646515.1 Pseudochirops corinnae
GAAGAAATGCTCTAAATCACTATTGATTCGAGAAATGCAAATCAAAACATCTTTGAGGTACCACATCTCACCAGTCAGATTGGCTAAGATGACAAAACAGGAAAATGGCAAATGCTAGAGAGGATGTGGAAAAATTGGAACACTAATGCATTGTTTGTGGAGTTGTGAATTGATACAACCATTCTGAAGAGCAATCTGGAATTATGCCCAAAGGGCTATAAATAATTGCATACCCTTTGACCCAGCAACACCACTATTGGGATTATATCCCAAAGAGATCACAGAAGTGGGAAAAGGACCCATAAGTACAAAAATATTTATTGCAGCTCTCTTTGTGGTTGCAAAAAACTGGAAATATAGGGGATGCCCATCAATTGGGGAATGGATGAAGAAGCTATGGTGTATGAATGTAACGGAATATGATTAGCTATAAGAAATGGGAAGGAGATGGATTTCATAATTACCTGGAAAGGCTTATACAAATTGAGGCTAAGTGAGAAGAGCAGAACCAGGAAAAACTTGTACACAATCACAGACACATCATACATATGATGACCAACTTTGATTAACTGGACTATCCTCAACAACGAACAGGTAAAAGACAACTCTACTATCCTCAGGATGGAAGGAGAAATCTAAACTCAGAGGAAGATATAGAAAGACTACAGTTTAAACAGAGACTGAAGCATAACATGCTGTTGTTCTTTTTCATGTCTGGTTTTGCTTTTTTTTCCCAGTAGTCACTCATGGGTTACAACCCTTCTATATAACCAAACTGTTATATAGAGGGGGGGGGGAAGAGAAGGGAGAAAATCTGGACCTCGGGTGATTATGGAACTGAATCTCTTAAAGGAAAAGTAAATGAACAAGTCATTCAAAAAAAAAAAAAGAATGCCTTAAAAAAAAAAAACTGCATTGGTGAAATGGAAATTGAGGTCCAAAGGTTCACTGAAAAAATAATTCCTTCACAACTGGAATGGAGCAAATGGAAACTAATGACTTTATGAAAAATCATGAAATTACAAAACAAAACTAAAAGAATGAAAAAAAAAGAAGACAATGTGAAATATCTCATCGGAAAAAAACTATTCACCTGCAAAACAGATCCAGGAGTGATAATTGAAAAAAAAAATATTGGACTACCTAATAGCCATGATAAAAAAAGAGCCTAGTCATCATCTTTCAAGAAGTTATCAATGAGTAGCAGAGTCAAGATCATAGAGTAAACGCAGGAACTCACCTGATCTTACCCATAAATTCTTTCAGTTATCTGTAAAAAGTGAAGCTGAACAAATTTTAGAGTGGCAGAATCCATTAGGAGACAGAGTGTGCCAGATTTCCTGTCCAGGAAAACACAGGAAATCAACAGGTAGGATTTGTTGCATTGGGTGTGAGGATTGCAGAGCATAGCATGCAGAGTGTGTAGGTTGTACCAGCACAGACCTGACCACAGTGGAATTGGAGTGTAAAGCCAAACAGGAGTAGCTTTCCAGAGGACTGCTGCTGTGAATAGCTCTAAGGTTCTGAACAAGTAGAATAGTGAACTCTATTTATTCAGCAGTAAATCAAAGCAAAACATTCACAGAAACCAAAGTACAGCATTCATAATGTTATAGCATAACAAATTATCACTAAAGTGGCAACATAATTAAGCAAAAGATATCATTCAGTAAGTCCTTAACTCAATCATCCTTAATGAGAAAGCCTCCTTAAGGGATACAAAGTACAAAGGTCAAAGTTCTCTACCCCTAGATCACATTGTTTCAAAATCTTCTCAGACAGCATTAAGTACCCAAGGAGAAGTCTTTTCATTTTCATCTGAGTCTGACTCCCATATTCCATGGTTCCTCTTCCATGGTCCTAGCTTTTGCCTAAATTTACCCAACTGTCACCTGGATTTGAAGGTAGGCAGCTTTCAGCTCATTGTCCAGCTACTCATCCAGTTCATTGTCCAGTTCCCTTTCCATATGGAAGCTCACAGTGTCCTGTCCACCTCAAGTCCTTCAAAGTTTCTGTTTCTAGGAAGACAAAGCTTAACAGAGCCACAATAACATTCATATATGTTGCTGGCACCATCACCAATTCACTATCTGCCTGTGAAATCAACACAGATCCACCAACAAGTTCTAGGAACTCAACACAAATTGTCAGTACTCCCAGGACCTCTGAAACCCTCCTCCAGGACTTTTGCAATTAGACAACAAGAAAATCCAATTTCAGGGCTTCCAGTAAGGTCCTAGGATTTCTGTACAAAGTGTTACAAACACAAATTAACATAGATAGAACAGCCAAGCAGAGTGCTGGAATACCACAAGTTTTTTTTTTTTTTTTTCCCCTCAACTCTACCACCACAATTATTCTTTTCTCAGTTCTGCTTTCTCCCAACTTGGGCTTCTCCTTATATTTTTTCCTTAGCTCCTCCCAGTTCCACCTCTTCCTTTTGCATCAGCAAGTTCCTCCCACTGTGGGGTTCACAAGTTCTATTTCATAACAAAGACTTGATATAACCAAGGGCAAGGCTCAAAAGAAACTTGAACTGAAACAAGGTACAAAATAATTAAATAGCTGAAACAAGGCACTAAGTACTTCTTGGCTTGCCATTACACAGAGAGAGCTGGGGTGAACTGATTCACTCAACACAGGAGCAATTCCCAAACCTCTCACTGCAGGGCAATGGTCCGTTGGAGCTGGGTAAGAGACAAGTGCAGGGCCTGTGGCAGGGGCAGCAGCTACTCTTGGGGCTATCAGACCACACTCTGTTTTCTCATATATACTCCCCTTCTCTCCCCCTCCAATTTTCTAGTAAGGCAAGATGGATTTCTATACCACTTTGACTGTATATCTTATTTCCCAGTTGCATGAAAAAAAAAAAACAATTTTTTAAAACATTTTTTGTTAAACTTTGAATTCCAGATTTTTTCCCTTCTTTCCTCCTCACCCACTGCCACTGGGAAGATAAGCAATTCAAAATGGGTTGTATATATGTAGTTATGCAAAACATTTCCATGGTAGTTATATTGTGAAAGACTAACTGTATTTCCCTTCCTTTTATGCCACCCCCTCTTATTCTGTTTCCTCCTTTTACTTTATCTTCAAAAGTGCTTGCTTTTAAATACCCTCTCCCCTAATCTGCCCTCCTTTCTTTCACTCACCTTCTTAACCCTTTCCCCCTATTTTCCTGTAGGGTAAGATACACAATTGAGTGTGCATGTTATTCCCTACTTAAGCCAAGTTCAATGAGAATAAAATTGGCCAATTCCCTTTAACCTTCTTGCTCTTCCCCTCCATTGAAACAGTTGCATCTTTTATATGAGATAATTTACCCTATTCTATCTCTCCCTTTCTCCTTCTCACAATAAATTCCTCTCTCACACTTAATTTTATTTTTTAGATATCATCCCTTCATATTCAACTTATCCTGTGACGTCTGTCTATGTATACATGTACATACATATGCCCACACACGTATATATATATATATATATATATATATATATATATATATATATATACACCCTCCTATACATGCATATATATATATATATATATATATATATGTCCCTTCAACTATCCTCATTCTGAGAAAAGTCTTATGAGTTACAATTATTGTTTTTCCATGTAGAAATGTGAATAGTTCAACTTTGATAAGTTCCTTATGATTTCTTTTCCTATTTATCTTCTCATGCTTCTCTTGCTTCTTGTATTTGAATGTCAAATTTTCTGCTCAGTTCTGTTTTTTTCATCAAGAATGCTTGAAAATCATCTGTTTCATATTTTACCCTGAATCATTATTCTCAGTTTTTCTAGGGAGATGATTTTTGCTTTTAATCCTAGATCCTTTGACTTCAGGAATATCATATTGCAAGCCCTTTGATCCTTTAATGTAGAAGCTGCTAGGTATTGTGTTATCCTGATTGTGTTTCCACAATACTCAAATTGTTTCTTCTTGACTGCTTGCAGTATTTTCTCCTTGACCTGGGAAATCCGGAATTTGACTATAATATTCCTCAGAGTTTTCTTTTTAGGATCTTTTTCAAGAGGTGATCAGTGAATTCTTTCAATTTCTATTTTGCCCTCTGGTCATAGAATATTAGTACAATTTAGCTTGATAATTTCTTGAAAGATGGTGCCTAGGCTCTTTTCTTGATCTTGTCTTTCAGATATAACAATAATTTTTAAATTATCTCTCTGGATCTATTTTCCAGGTTAGTGGTTTTTCCAATGAGATATTTCACATTGCCTTCTATTTTATTTTCATTTGTTTTTATCTATTTTATGGTATCTTGATTTCTCATAATGTCACTGGCTTTCATTTGCTCCAGTCTAATTTTGATGAGGTTGTTCTCTTCAGTGAGTTTTTGAAATTCCTTTTCCATCTGACAAATTTGGCTTTTTAAGGCATTCTTCTCATTGGCTTTTTGAGCCTCTTTTGCCATTTGAGTTAGTCTATTTTTTTAAAGATGTTATTTTGTTCAGTATTTTTTTGGGTCTCCTTTAGCAGGCTGTTGACTCTTTTTTCATGATTATCTTGCATCATTCTCATTTCTCTTCCCAATTTTTCTTCCACTTCTTTTACTTGGTTTTCAAAATCCTTCTTAAGCTCCTCCATGGCCTGCAACCAATTCATATTTTTCTTTGAAGTTTTTGATGCAGAAGTTCTGACTTTGTTGTCTTTCTCCCATTCCATGCTTTGATCCTTTTTATGCCCAGAAAAGGAATCTATAGTCTGATTATTTTTCCTCTACTTGCTCATGTTGCCAATCAATTACTTGACTTTTGAGCTCTTTGCCACAGTAAAACTCTGCTTCCAGAATGGAGAGAGCTTTGTCCCAAATTGCTGGTATTTTTGCAACTGCCAGTGGTATTAGGAGGGTGTCCTCTCTATAGCCTCTAAAAATTCTGGCACTCTGGCCACACACCCTATGATCACCACCCAAGACTGCAACCCAGATCCAAGCAGGTTAAAGCAAGAGTGATTACTCTCTGAATGGTTGCTTGGTCACCCTACTGTCTACAGGCCAGGAGCTCTGGAGGAATCCATGAAACAATAGCTGCAGCCACCATGCCTCTGCCATTTCTCCCCTCTGGTCAGTGGCCGGACCATGCTTTTCCACTCCCTATATTCCAACAGTGTTCCCCACTGATCTTTTACTTCCTCTTTCATATTTATGGCTTGAGAAGTCTGGAGGCTGCCAGAATTGCTGGTGATTCAGTTTCATGAAGTATGCTTTTTCCATAGCTGGTCAGGGGCCACTCTCAGGCCAGAGCCATGTGGCTCACAGGGGACTGTGCTGGGCTCCAAGTCTGGTGTGATAGACCCTTCCTGTCAACCTGCCAGACTGCTTTCAGTGGGCAATTTGTTTCTCTCTGTCACTTTGTGGGTTCTGTAACTCTAAAATTTGTTTAGACTCATTTTTTACATCTTTTAGAAGAGATTACAGCAAGAGCTCATGCCAAATTCGTGCTTCTACTCTGTCATCTTGGCTCTGGCCCCCAAATAGAAGACTTTCAACCATTCTTAATGGAAAGAGCAGAGCTGAATAGCAAATTTGACTTCCAAATGCAAGACTCAAGAGAAGCATGAAAATGTAGGCAGGAAAGAAAAATCATAGGGGACTTATTAAAGTTGAATTGTTTGCATTCTCATATGGAACGATGATTTTTGTAACTCATGAGACTTTTCTCAGTATTAGGGTAATTGCAGAGTAAATTATCTCACATGAAAGAGGCAAGAGAATGCTTTTACAGTGGAGGAGAAATGTGAGAGGGAATGACTGAATGTTACTCTCATCAGATTTGACTTAAGGGCAGAATAACATACATACTTAATTGGGTATGAAAATCAATCTTACCCTACAGGAAAGTAGGGGAAAGGGGATAAGTGATATGTTGATGATAAAAAGAGCGACAGCTTTAAAGGAGAGAATAGAATAAATGAGGGGCTTTGTTGGATGGATGCAAACATAGTCTTTGACATTATGACTATTATGAAAATGTTTTGCGTGAATACACATATATAAACTATGTTCAGCCCCTTGCCTTCTCAATGAACATGGGTAGGAAAGGAGGAAGGTAGAGAATGTGGAACTTAAAGTTTTAAAAATGAATGTTAATTTTTTTCATGCAACTGAGAAACTAGATCTAGAGGCAATCTATCCTACCATACAGGTAAATAGAAGGTTTGAAGAAAGGAGGAGGGGGCACAGATTGGGGGAAAATATAATCAGAATGCACACCATCTTGGAGTAGGGAGAGATTGGGAAAAAATTTGGAACTCAAAATCTTGTGGAAATGAATGTTGAAAACTAAAACTACATTGATAAGTTCTTTGAAAAAGAATATTATAGGGTGAGGGAAATAAAAAAGGGCACTTTTATGCACATGGATTATCAATCATTGAAACATAGTTCTCCCTTGGAATTCTGTCTTGGAGTATACCCCAGATTTAATTTCTTGGGATATTTTTGATGAAAGCAAATTCAATTTGTGGGTAGTAAAGCAAATGTGACAGATGGGCAAGATTATAATTTAGTTAAAGCATTAGAATATATTGTTGAATGAATTTAGTGTTCCAATTAGTGTCATGCAAACCTGCCCTTGAGAATTTCTTATTTCCATGATATGAGGTACAGTGAGGTTTAGATACAGAAATATCTAGAGATAGGTGGAATTATCTTGTAAAATTCTCATTTCTTTGTATCTTTCAATACGCTATATGCACTGTTTGCAGCTTTGGAAATCTCAGGAAACATCAGTTCATTTCTATTTTCACATTGTTAGAACTTCTCCTAGATATTTCTCATTCAGTGTTGATTTCTTCTAAATTTTATTCTATTATTAGGAGAAGGAAAAAAGGATAAAGCTCCAAAGACAACACATACTTTGTGTTTGCATTATTATACTATGTCTATAAAAGAAAGATTTCCTTAAACGTTATTTTCTAAATTATTTTATTTATTCCTTCATATATTCCTATTTGCATATAAAAACATTTAAACAATCTTTTTCATTTAAAACATTGAGTTCCAAATTCTCTTTCTCCCTACAGGCCCTCCCCACTTCTTGATAAGGAAAGGATTTTGTTATCAATTACACATGTGAAGTCTTGCAAATCTCATTTCCATATTAGCCAGGGTTCAAAAGAAAACAAACAAAACAAAATAATAAAAATAAACTTTTTTAAAAGTATGCTTTAGTCTGCAATCAAAGTTAATCAATTCTCTCTTTGGAGGTAGATAGGATTTTATTTTTTATTTGTTGTAGGTCCTTTGGAATTGATTTGAATCACTGTCTTGATTAGTAATTCTTTGCCAACAGAAAAAAAAAGAGCTCATAAATATTTCTGTACAAATAGGTCTCCTCTCACCTTTTATTTGATCTCTTTGCTATATAGGACTAGTACTGGTATTGCTGGGTGAAAGGATATAAACAACTTTATAACCCTTTTGGGGTGTGATTCCAAATTGTTCTCCAAAATGGTTGGACTAGTTTAAAATACTACCAAAATTTCATCAGTGTCTGATTTTTTTCCACATCCCCTCCAGCATTTGTCATTTTCTTTTTGGATCATGTTGGCCAATCTGATAGTTATCAGGTGGGATTTCAGAGTTGTATTAATTTCTATTTCTCTAATGTGCATTACATTTTTTTCATGTGACTCTTAATAGCTTTGATTTCTTCTTCTGAAAACTACCTGTTCATGTTATTTGACCATTTTTCAACTGGAGAATAGCTTGAATTTTTTTAAGTTTGGCTCAGTTCTATACATACTTGAAAAGTGAGACCTTTACCAGAGAAATATAGTATACATTTTTTCAAGTTTAATATTTTCATTTTTTTTTCTGCTTTAGGTTTGTTGCTCAAAAGTTTTTAAATTTGATTCTGTCAAAATTATCTATCTTACATTCCATGATTTTCTCCGTCTCTTGTCTGATCATAAACTCTTCCATTATCCATAGATCTTACAGGTACATTTTTCCATGATCCCCTAATTTACATATGATATCAACCTTCATGTCAAAATAATTTACTCATTTTGACTTTATCTTCACATATGATGTGAAAGGTTGGTTTGTGCCTTGTTTTTGCCAAAGTTCTTTTTTCAGCACTTTTTTTTTTTTTTATCAAATATTGAGTTCTTAACCTCCAAGGTTTGAATGTTTGGGTTTATCAAAGACAAGATTATTGTGGTCATTAACTACTATTTAATGAGTATCTCATATTTTCCACTAAATCACCACTCTGTCTCTTAGACAGCATTAGGTTGCTTTGATGATTGCTGCTTTTTAATATAGTGTGCAATCTGGAACGGCCTTGCTTTAGGATGCTTTCCTTTATTATTCCTTCCATTACATTTTTTAAAAATTGATCCTTTTGATATTCTTGCCTGTTCGTTCTTCCAGGTGAATTATATTATTATTTTTCCTAGTTCTACTTCTTTAGAAATTTCATTGGTGTGGCATAGAATAAGTAAGTTAACTAAAGTAGAATTGTCATTTTAATGTATATTGGTTCAGCCTACCCATGTGCAACTAATATTTCTCTAATTGTTTATATCTGTCTTTATTTTTGTGAAAAGTATTTTGTAAACTTGTTCATATACTCCCTGGGTTTGTTTTGGTAGGGTAACTCCCAAACATTTTATGTTATATATCATTATTTTAAGTGGAATTTCTCTTTTTCTAGCTTTTTTAGTTGCTTGACCCATTCATTCTGTAGCATTAGAATGTTTTATTTCCATTTAATTTTTAGCTTATCTTCCCATAGCCCTTAATTACATATAATTTCTCATGCATTGTGATCTAAAAAGGAGGCATTCAATATTTCTGCCTTTCTGCATTGGGTTCTGAAGTTTTGATGCCCTAGCACATAGTCAATTGGCATGTACCACTGAGAAAGTTATATTATTTTTTATCCCCATTCAGTTTTCTCCAGAGGTCTACCATATCTAACTTTTCTAAAATTTTATTCACTTCCTTAACTTCTTTCTAATTTATTTTGTGGTTAGATTTATCTAGTTCAGAGAGGGGGAGGTTGAGGCCCCCCACTATAATAGTTTTCCTCTCCATTTCTTCCTGTAACTCACTTACTTTCTCCTCCAAGAATCTGAATACAATACCACTTGGTGCATATGTGTTTAGCAATGATATTACTTTATTGTCTATGGTGCCTTTTAATAGGATGTAGTTTCATTCCTTATCCCTTTTAATTTGATCTATTCTTGCTTTTGCTTTGTCTGAGATCAGGATTGCTATCCATTGTTTTGTTTTGTTTTTACTTCGATTGAAGCTTAATATATTCTACTTCAGCTTTTCACTATTATCCTGTGTGTATCCCTCTGCTTCAGTTGTGTTTCTTGTAAACAACATATTATAGGATTATGGTTTTTAATCGATTCTACTATCTACTTCTCTTTTATGGGTGAAATCATCCCATTCACATTCACCAATATGATTACTATCTGTGTCTTTCCATCTTGGTCTACTCTCTTTCCTGCCCAGTTTATACTTTTTTCCTCCTTTTTCCCTTTCCCTCCTAAACGAGTCTTGCTTTTGACCAGACTCCCTCAATCTTCCCTCTCATCTATCAAACCTTTCCCTTTTCTTTCCCTTTTCCCTTATTACTTCCTCACTCCCTTCTTCCTTCCCACATCCTCCCTTTTCTTTCCCCCTTCTCCTCCTACTGCCTATAGGGCAAATTACATTTTTATAACTATGTTTCCCCCTCCTTGAGCCAAATCAGATGAGAGTAAGGTTCAAACAATGCTTTTCTTCCTACCTTCTTTCCCTCTACTGTAAAATGTTTTTGTGACTCTTCATCTGATCTAATTTGCCCTTTTCTGCTTTCTCTGTTCCTCTTCTCCCATTACAATCCCTTTTCATCCTTTAGTTTTTTTTATCATCACATTAAAGCCAATTTATACCCACACCCTGTGTGTGTGTGTGTGTGTGTGTGTGTCCGTGTCCTTTCTTATTGTCATAATAAATATAGAGTTTTTAAGATTTACAAGTATCATCTTCCCATGTAGGAATGTAAACATTTCACAACAGTGACACACTGGATTTTATTCAGCAAAAGAGCAATATAGTTAGTAAGAAAAATCATTTTAACAGTTTTCAGAAGATAGATTGGAGTGATAGAAGAGCCTTAAGACAGAAAACCCTATAAGGAGGCTATTGCAATTGTCCATCTGATGAGTGATAATGATATAGAGCGATGTTCATGTAACTCAAGAAAAAAGAAACCCAGATGAAAGAAATCATATTAGCAAAGAGATTATAGCAACCTATCATGAGAATATTACAGTATAACCAGGTAGGATTTATACCAAGAATGTACAGTTGATTCAATATTAGGAAATCTTTTGGCCTAATTGACCATATTAACAAGAGAACTAACAGAAACCATACGATTATCTCAGTAGATAAAGAAAAAAAGCTTTTGACAAAATACAGTACCCATTCCCACTAAAAAAAAAACATGAGAGAGCATAGGAACCAATGGAGCCTTCCTTAAAATGATAACTAGAATCTACCTAAAACCATCAGAAAATATTATTTGTAATGGGGATAAGCTAGAAAAATTTCCAGTATGATCAGGGGTGAAACAAGGATGTCCATTATCACCACTGCTATTTAGTATTGTGCTAGAAATAAGAGAAGAAAAAAAATCAAAGGAATAGGAATAGGCAAAGAATAAACAAAGCTATCACTCTTTGCAGATGATATGATGATATGCATAGAGAATCTTAGAGAATCAAGTAAAAAACTACTTGAAATAGTAAACAACATTAGCAAGTTGCACACTATGAAATAAACTCAAATAAATCATTGGCATTTCTTTATATTACTAACAAAGGCCAAGAGAAGAGATAGAAAGATAAATTACATTTAAAGTTATTATAGATATTATAAAATGTTTGGGAGTCTTACCTTCAAAAAGAAACCCAGGAACTATATGAACACAGTTATAAAATACTTTTCACACAAAGTCATATTTAAATAATTGGAAAAAACATCAGTTGCTCAAGGGTAGGCTGAGCCAATATAATAAAAATGACAATTCTACCTAAATTATTTTACTTATTCAGTGCCATACCAATTAAACTACCAAAAATAGTTTTATTGAGCTAGAAAAAATAATAAAATTCATCTGGAAATAGAAGAGATCCAAGATATCAAAGAAATTAACGAAAATAAATGCAAGAGAAGGAGGCCTAGCTATACCACATCTTAAATTATATAATAAAATAGAAATCATCAAAATTACTTGGTGCTTGCTAAGAAATAGAGGGGTAGATCAGTGGAATAGGTTAGGTAGACAAGATGCAATAGACAATGATTATAGGAATGTCCTACTGTTTGACAATCCCAAAGACTCCAGGGTCTGGAATAAGAACTCACTCTTTAACAAAATCTCCTGGGAAAACTGAAAAGAAGTATGTTACAAATTGGGCATAAATGAATATCTTACTCTGTATACCACAATAAAGTCAAAATGAGAACATGATTTAGATAAAAAGGCTGATACTATAAGCAAACTGGGAGAGCAAGGCATATTTTACCTGTCAGATTTTTGGAGAATGGAAGAATTTATGACCAAACAAGATATACAGAACATTATGAAATGCAAAATGGATAATTTTGAATACATTATATTGAAAAGTTTTTTCCACAAACAAAGCTAATGCAACCAAGATTAGTAGGGAATCAGAAAACTAGGAAAGAATTTTTATATCCTGTCTCTCTGACAAAGGCCTACTTTCTCAAATGTGTAGGGAACTGAGTCAAATTTAGAAGAATATCCATTTCCTGATTGAAAAATGGTCAAAGGTCATGAAGAGGCAGTTTTCAGATGAAGGAATTACAATTATCATTGTCAGATGAAAAACTATCCTAAATCACTATTGATTAGAGAAATGCAAATTAAAAGAACCATGAGATATAACATCATAACTATCAGATTGACTAACATGCCAACCAGGAAAGTGATAAATGATGGAGAAAATGTGGGAAATTTGACACACTAATGCATTATTGTTCAAGTTGTGAACGAATTCAACCATTCTGGAGAGCAATTTGGTACTATGAGCAAAGGGCTATAAAAATGTGCATACTTTTGAACCAGTAATAACTCTTCTAGGGCTGTATCCCAAAGAGATGACAAAAAAAGGGGAAAGGATGCACATGTACAAAAATATAGCAGCCCTTTTTGTGGTGGCAAAGAATTGAGAATTGAGGGGATGTCCATAGAATGGGGAATGGCTAAATAAGTTGTGGTATATGAATGCAATGGGAAACTATTGTACTATTTTAAGAAATGATTGATAGGTGGACTTCAGAAAAACCAGTAAAGACTTATATGAAAAGTTTCTGAGCGAGTTGAGGAGAATCAGGAGAACATTGTACACCATAATGGCAACACTGTACAAGGGCTAACTTTGTTTGACATAACTCTTCTGAGCAAAGTAAGGTTGTAAGACAACTCCAAAAGAAACATGATGGAAAATGCTAGCCATATCCAGAGAAAGAACTATGGAGTCTGAATGTAGACAGAAGTGCATTGTTTACTCTCTGTCTCTCCCTCCCCCTTTCTTTTATTTCTTTCTCTTGGTTCATCTCATTGGTGCTACTTCTTCTTTATATGCCTGATGTGAAAATATGTTTAATATGAAAGTACATGTAGATACCTTGCTGTCTTGGGGAAGGAGACGGTAAGGGAAGAGAGAAAATTTGAAAGTCCAAAGCTCATGTAACTCAATGTTGAAAACTAAAAATAAATAAGAGAAAAAAAGAAAAAGGAGGCAAGAATTACCTTCTCTTAGATTAATAGTTTTCCTGGGTCCACCAAAAAATAAGTACAAAGATTTTGTTGCATTTTATAGCCCAGATCATACGCTTAGTAAATAGTACTATGCATGCTGGGACAAAATCCAAGCTTTTGTCACTTATTTACTGCTTTTACAAGGAAACAAAAATACAAGGAAGCTAAGGGTTAAGGACATTCATAACCAAGGTTATACACATCTCAAAAGCTGAGAAAAGAAGTTAGCACTTTTGAAATGTTTTTGCCCCTTTGGCATCTGATTAAGATCTCCTGGGTTCCACTTCATTTTTAATATATGAGACTTTGAGCTTAGTGAAGTTAAAGAGAGAGGTAAGATAAGGAACCATGTGAAGAAATTACCTCAGATGGCTTTCCTTTGTGAAGCAGTAAGATATTGACACTGAGACTAAGAGCCTAGAGTTGTATGTTTTTATAGATGAAAGTAACTAACCTTAAATTCCTCCTATTGGTGCCATTGATCTTCCTCTATCCCATTATCATGAACTCTATCTGGTGTTAGAGTGTGTCACAGGGCAAGGCAGGAACAGGTTGAATTTTTAAAAAAAAGGGGAGTCAGGAATCCAAACCTTGAATAAGCTAACCTTACCATGGTTATCTATGTTTGTGTAAGAGAATGAGATTCTGGGGAAAGGTAGAAGAATGGAGAGACAAAAGAACAGAAAAAGAACACATTGGAGAAAGGAAGGACAAATTATCAAAGTCTGGTTATATTTGCATTCTCATGGAAAGATGGGGCTTGATTTACTTCTGTAATTTTTTAAAAAGTATTTTATAATTTTGTCCTTTACCTTGATTTTTATTTCAAAACCAAGATAATTAATTTAATTGCATTCATTGCATTAGCAGTAATGTATTGGACTCTGAGTAAGTAGATGGATGTAAATCCTAGCTCTGTCACTCAATATCTGTGTGACTTTGGGTGAGCCCCATGCCTATAGTTCATTACTTCTTCACTTTGTGATCTGGATCCAAATCACGCCCAACTGTTAAATTCTACTCCCCTATCATTTCCACTTATTATAAGAGATTCTGTATTTGGAATGGAGCCTAAATTTGGTTTGAAAAAATCCTTCTTTATTTTCACTAACATAACTGAAATTTAGCATTTCTTTATATAATATGTATACATATATACATACATATGTATATATCTATAAAATATATATCTGTATCTATATCTGAAAAACAGCTCATAAGATTAGCCAGATTGTCAAAAGGACATGACAAGAGTCCATGATAAAAAACCTCTGATATAGTTCAAATCCTCCATTTTACAGATGATGAAACTGAAGCATAATGTGTTTATAATTTGCCCATAACAGTTGAGATTAAAATCTAGTTCCTCTGAGTGCAAAGTTATTGCTCTCATATACTAGAGAGAAGATAGAATTAACCTTTCTCCAGGGTCTGGGTTATAGTCTTTGCTATACTTCTAATATTTTTACATGAACTAGGACACAATTTAGATGATTTGACAGTCAACTCTGATAATACAAAAGTTGAAAAATAGCTAATATGGAGGGGCAGAGCCAAGATGGCAGAACAGAAGCAGGAAAATTCTGAGTTCCTCCATGAACTCCATCATTAAAATCTAAAAAAGTGAATCTGAATGGATTTTAGAATGACAGAATCCATTGGGAGACAGATTGTGGCAGCTACCCAGGCTAGGAAAGTCCCCATGTAGGTCTGCGCAGGGGGAGCTCAGAGCTCACAAGGGCTGCACCAGTGCAGACCTGAGAGCAAGCTACAGTGGAATGAGAGTGAGCCCTGGCCAATGGATTCAGCCACCCCAAGGGCAATTTGCAGACATCTCACCACAGGACAGAGGATCCACTGGAGCTTGGTAAGAGAAAGTGCAGGACCTGCAGCAGCAGCTTCTCCTGGGGTGATCAGTCTGCAGCCTGGATGTTTAAAAATCACCTACCTGAACTTCCAGGAGCCAAGATGGCTGAGTAAACACTAGCTCCTCTAATCTCCCTTCCTGACTCTGAAAACACAGAGATAAATGCCCCACCCAGTGTAAAATCTTTAAACAGTGGAAACAGCCTCATACCTGGCAGTTCTATAGGAAGGGTATGACTGAAGCTGTGCCAGAATCTGAAGTGAAGGGTGCGAGGCCTCCCAACAAGCCCCACCTAAGCTGACCATCAGGAAATCTCAAAGCCCAGGGGGGTGGAGCCAGCAAACTCTAAAAACAGAAGCCCAGGTGTGCCTTAATACAACCAGAAGAATCTGTAGAAGCCAGCCCTGCTGGCCACCAGCTGCTGAGCTGCACTGAGCTGTAGCTCAGGGGCACAGAAGTGGAAACCTGAAGTGGCCAAACCACCCCTCCCCCACACTTTACTCTGAGATGCTAAGGGTAACCCAGGGGAAAAAATGAGAGTCCTAGCCTTGGCCTCAGTCTAGATACCCAGAGGCTACAGCACACAACGTCAAAAATCAAACCCCTACTTTCTAGCCTGAGAAGTGTGGTATATCTGTACCCCAGAAGCAGAAGTCCACTCTAAAAATTCAGAACATAGGCAATCACGATGGACAAGAATGAATATGTGAAATCAAGAATGATATGATTCTTTTATATTGAGGAAGAACAATCAAATTCAGAGGACAAAAAGAACTCTATACTAACAAGTGAGACTGCAGAAGGAAATATGAATTAGTCTCAAGCCCAAAAAGCATTCTAGGAGGAGCTCAAGAAAGATTGTTGTAATAGTAATGAAATCTGAAGTTCCTTTTGTATTGCTAAGCTGAGAGGTACTTAGCACCTAGTTTCAAATTAAGCCTCTGTTAAAGAAACAGAAGGTATGAACTCTTGTTGCTGATGTGACAAGAAGGGGCTGAACAGAGAACGCCTGTTGCTGACTTAATAGGAAGGGGCTGAATAGGGAGGAGTAATACTGTATATAAGGGAAGACCCTGGCTGGGAAAGTCAAAATTTCTTGAGACAAGTATCTGGAGGCAGAGCAGCTACTTAAGAGAATTGAGAATTGAGAACTGAGACAGGATTTCTTGAAGCAAGCCATGTGGAGGCAGAAGCCAGAGCTTCCAGAGGAGGAATGAGTGTGGTGTTGGTACTTTGTCTGTTTGTGGCTTTGTGGCCTTGACTTCCCAGGAATAGAGACTATGATGGATTTAAGGTAGACTGGACACTATGAGTTTCAGCATGGAGCAGGAAGTGTGTGGAGGGCTGATAAAGGACCTGGGAGCTGTCTGCTTTTGACCCCAGGTGACAGTTTGGTGAATCCAGGTAGGATCTGGGACCATGGAAGGGGATCTGGGGAATCTGAGAGACCTCCCCAAGTCAAGCTGAAAGAAGAATTTACTTGGATACTGTGTACTGATTGAGAAGATTGTAACTTATTTGTGACTGAGGGGTGGATGGCCTGTGTATGTTACCCTGCTCCTTAAGAGAGTGCTGAGTAGTGACTAATACTGTAACTTAGTGTGCCCCATGAGTAGAGAACTTTGACTTTTGCATTTTTGGACCCTTAAGGAGCCTACTTAAGCATGACTGAATGATTGAGTTGGTTTAATGATTGAGTTACTAAATGAATGATTGACTATGATTATGCTTTGTTCAAATCTGTATGACTACTGTGGTGAAAACTATGTGGCCATTTTCTGTGATAAGTTTTGAATGCTGTATTTTTATTATCTGTGATAAGTTGTAACATTACAAATGCTGTACCTTGATTTACTGTGAATGTTTTACTTTGATTTGTTATTGAATAGAGTGTTCACTATACTATCTAATCAGAACCTTAAAAGCTGTTCACAGTAGCATTCTTTTGGAAAGCTGCTTGTGCTTGGCTTTACAATTTTAAAAGCCAAATTAGACAGGTAGATGACAAATTTAAATTCACATTGAACAAATCAGAAAAAAAAGACCTCATTGAAGAAAACCAATCCTTAAAAAGTAAAATTTGTGAACTGGGGTGTAAGGTTCAAAACTGGAGGAAATACCTCCCAAAAAATGGAGCTTCAAAAAGTAACTGAGGAAAATAATTCGATAAAAGTCAGAATCAGTGAAATCAAAGCTAACGACTCCATGAAGCATTAAGAGTCTGTCAAACAAAACACAATGACTGAAAAATTAGAAGAAAGTACAAAATACCTCACTGGAAAAACAACTGATGTAGAGAACATATCCAGGCAATATAACTTAAGAATTGTAAATCTACTGGAAAGCCATGATGAAAAAAGCAACCTGGACAACATCATCCAAGAGACCGTCAAAGAAAACTGTCTTAACATCCTAGAATCAGAGAGTAAAATAGTTATCAAAACAATTCACCAAACTTGGGGTGGCTAGGTGACACAGTGAATAGAACACTGGCCCTGGAGTCAGGAGGAGTTGAGTTCAAATCTGATCTCAGACATTTAACACAAAAAAGTATTTGTGTGACTTTGGACAAGTCACTTAACCCCAACTGCCCTGCCTTCCCCTCTCCAAAAACCAAAAACAAAAAAAACAAAAAACAAACAAACAAAAAAAGATACGGGGAAAAGAATTCGCCAGATTCCTGCTGAAATAGATCCCAAATTGAAAACTCCAAGAAATACAGTACTCAAATTCCAGAACTACAAGGTCAAGGACAAAATACTGTAAGCAGCCAGAAAGAAACAGCTCAAATATCACAGAACTACAATGAGGATTACACAGGACCTAGCAGCTTCTACATTAAAAGATAGGAGAGATTGGAATTTGATATTTCATAATGCAAAAGAGTTTGGACTGCAACCAAAGATCAACTATCCAGCAAAACTGAGCATAATCTTTCAGGCAAGGAGATGATCCTTTAATGAAATAATAGACTTCCAGACTTTCCTGATGAAAAAGCCAGAGCTCAATGGAAAATTTGATCTCCAAATACAAGACTCAAGAGAGGCACATAAAGGTAAACAAGGAAAACACACATACTCACACATGCACACATACACACATACACACACACATACATCTACATAACTTGTGAATCAATAAGAGCAAATTGTTTGTACCCCTATGTCAGAAGCAGATACCTGTCAATATTAAAATTTATATAATTATCACAACATTTAAAAGGGATATACACAGATAGTGGATGTGGGTAGAAATAAACTAATTTGATGATAAAAAAAACTTTTTAAGGGGTACAAAGGAAATGTAATGGGAGAAAAGGAAAGGATGAGGCAAAAAAGAGTAAATTATATGATGCAAAAAGGCATAAAAATACACTATAGTAGAGGGAAAGAAGGGAGGGAAATGAACATTACATGAACTTTATTCTCATTGATTCTGGTTCAAGGATGGATCAACATAATCAGTTAAATTAAGGATTCTAATGTTAAAAGACACAAAAACTCATTATAGTAGAGGGAAAGGAGGGAAGGAGAGGAGCATTGTATGAATTTTACTCCCAGTGGTTTGGGTTCAAGGAGAGAAAAGCATACTCTGTTAAGTACAAAAATCTATTGTGCCCTCCAGGCAGTAGGAGGGGTAAGGGGGCAAACTGGGGTGGTTAGAAGGGAGGAAAATAGTAGTAAGGGGAAAGGGTAGGTAAAAAGGGGCACAGGGAGGGAATACTGAGGGAGGCAGTGGTCAAAATGAACATACACACACACACACACACACACACACACACACACACACACATATATATATATATATATATATATATGTATGTATGTATATATATAAGATCAGAATTCCTAGCGCAAAACTTAAAGGAATTAGAGGAAGAAATAGGTAGCAAAACAGTACTAGCAGGGGACCTCAATCTCCCCCCTCTAAACTTGATAAATCTAACCTCAAAATAAACAAGAAAGAAGTTAAGGAGGTAAATAGAATTTTAAAAGCTAGATATGGTAGATCTCTCAAGAAAATTGAATGGGGATAAAAAGAAATATACCTTCTTTTCAGTGGTACATGCACATACACAAAAATTGACCATTTACTAAGGCATAAAAACCTCACAATAAAGCGCATAAAGGCAAAAATATCAAAAGCAACCTTCTCAGATCATGATGCATTAAAAATCATATGCAATAAAAGGCCATGGAAAGATAGAGTAAAAACTAATTGTGAACTAAATAATTCAATCCCAAAGAATGAGTGGTTCTAACAAAAAAATTATAGGAACAATCAGGGGGAGGCGGAGCTAAGATGGCGGAGAGTAAGCAGTAACCTGAACAAGCTCCCCAAGAATTTCGTCCTTGGGAACTAAAAAGTAAATTTGAGCGGATTTAAGAGTGACAGAACCCATTGTGAGACAGAGAGTGACAGATTCCCAGCCCAGAGAAGTGCCTAATCAGGTTGGGGCAGGGAGAATGGAGCACACAGGAGTGGCACCAGCGCGGACCTGAGAGCAGAGCGTGGAAGACTGGGAAGCCCCACCCAGCAGACTCACCCAGCTGGAGGCTTCTGCAACCCTCTCACTGACAAGGTGAGGACCGACGGAACTGGGTAGGAGGGAACGCAGGGAGTGTAGCAGGGTCAGCGGTTTTTCCTGGGGCTAGCAACCGACAGCCGGGATTCTTGAAGCTACATGCCCAGACTTTCAGAAGTTGGGATGGAGGAATGAAATCTAGGGGCTCTCATCCCCCTCCCTGACATACAAAAAAATCAAGAGGTAAAAGCCCCACCTAGAGTACATTCTTGTATTAGCGTAAACAGCCCCAGGCTTGGAAATCACTGAGGAAGGGGGAAGGGAGATTGTACTGTATGGAGCCTAAACCCAGGTGGGTGGAGCCAGCAAGCGCTAACAACAAAAGCCCAGGTGTGCTTTAGAACCACCGAACCACCTGGCCAATCAGCAAACCACAGCCCCACCCTACTACTACAGTGAGCCTGCCTGAGA
>CM053592.1:57894094-57912186 GCA_028646515.1 Pseudochirops corinnae
TGAATAAGAGTAATTTAACTGTCCTAGTTTGTACCTCATTGGAGATTTAGAATATTGAGGTATTGCATTTAATCTTGAAGATAATTCTACTGTCTGACCATCAAGAGAAAACATGTTTTGAATATTACATCCTATAATGGTGACTGACTATGAGATGCTGATTATACCTCCTAATTGAATTTCCTTTGAGATTACGTAAAGACAATTTCTGGATTTTATGTACATAATCTTTAAGGACAGAATAATTTCACTTAGGGAAAAGCAAACCATTCCAGCTGAGGATCAGAACCTCAGTCCTCTTTTTCATTATTAATTAATACCAAGAAGCTAATTTCTCTGAAACTTTTATTTTACTGTAGTGGAGGAGGGGAAGGCTGTTATTGTGCTCATCATTCATTTTTTCAAAGAAAACTGTGGCATCAGGGAAATAATAACATGATGTGAAGTTGACTTTGATTTGACTGAGGGAGGGCTATGCAATGTCACCAGCCTGATTCCAGAGTCATCTGGATTCATTGACCTGATATTTATCAGGATGACTGGATATCACCCAAGATGCAATGGGAGAACCTGGTCCTTTTAAGTCAGTGGTTCTCAACCTATGAGTTGTGACCCTTTTGGGTGTCAAACCATCCTTTCACAAGGGTCTCCTGAAACCATCAGAAAACACATATTTCCAATGGTCTTGGGAACAGAGAGACTGTTCCCCTATCCGTCTCCAGGCGCGTCTGCCGGCAAGCAGATACACCCACATATGACTATTAAAGGGTCACGGCATTACGAAAGTTGAGAGCCACTGTTTTAGGCTGTCTTTTCAGGTACCCACTTAGAGTGAGGTAATGTCCATTCAGTGAAAGGCCTCTTTAAGAAGTGAGTCAAGGGATAGGGAACATAAATTGAAGTATAAATGGAAGAGACTTTGAATAGGTGATATTGATTATGAGGTACTGAAATTAGAGGGTAGTTGACATTAAATAGTTTCCTGCTGTCCAGTTTTCTGTATTATCCTCTGTTTATCTGTCATGTCCATATACACAAGGGGAAAGGTCAAGTCAAAAGATGGTACTTTGTGATTAATAAAATCCTAATCTTAATCTGTGATTAATCAACCATTGGATTATCATTGCCCAATTTGGAACCCCATACTGATTAAGAGTTATCAGTGTCATGTGGCAGAGAAAAAACTAACAAACAAAGAAAACTAACTACTTTGGACAAGGACTAGACCAGACCTCCACAAGTTGGCAGTAGGCAGAGGGCAAAATTAAAATAGGTTAATCTTCTTCAGGCTTCTGATAGGTTTTTAGTGACTCAATTTCCAAGTAAAGGTATCATTAATGATTAACCTAATCTGTAAATAAACCATATTATAAAGGGAAACTTCAAGTAATATCAATTCATTACACTTATTATTTAAGATTTTTATTTATTATGAAATCACATTAATATTAAAAATTGCTTTGATAGGCTATACTAGTTTCAATATATTTTTCAGATTTTCTTACTGTTTACCTTTAGTTAATAGGATGTATTACACTTCTTGTCAGCAATCAGTTTATGATACTCAGGAATCATGTTTGAAATTTATTTCTTTAAAAATCTGAAAACTAACCTTAATAGCCATCTCATTTTCATAGTTTACTTTCTTGTAAAACCATTGTCTTTCACTGATATTTTTCAACAATTTGGATGCTTTAATTTGTTTTTCATTGGTGTTCAATTTTCTTAATTCATAAGGTTTTGATTTGAAATGGCAACAAAGATTGTATTCCTTTAAGAATGGCTATTACTTCTCATCAAACAGGGCACACTATTTTTTCTCCCCTGTGAGTAAACAAGTATCTATTTGTCCATTCTGGATTAAACACTCTATGTTCTGATTTGATCTTCTGTTTCTTTTTGTCACCCATTTTACAAAGTCACCCCCAAACCTTTAATGTTAGAACCAAAAAATCGCAGTAACTACTCACATACAAAGAAATACTGAACTGAGTGAGCTTGGACAGAGTGTCAGACACTCATGTAACTTGGAGAGCAAGTTATTTGCTCTTAACTTGCAATGAGGGAGGGGAAGAAGCCCTTCCATTGTTGCCACTCATCACATAGCAAGCACAAGATACATTGGTGTGTGACTACATTCATTTTGTCCCTGTTCAACACCAGTAACAACTGATAAACATAATGAAAAGCTATGACTCTCACTCCTCTCAGAGTAGAGATAAGATTGACAATGATTGGTTGCCACAGGTCATGTGACAAACAGGAGAACGTGCACAGCGACAACCCACTGACCTAGTTATGTGATGGAAACTATAGTTACTAGTGGAAGGTGGGTTAAGCAGGGCACAGGCAAAGAAACTCATTACATCTTTACTTTCTTTTACATCCTCTACAATTTTTGTAGGCCACCCAAAATCCTTTTGCAGACAGCAAGTGCCCCATAGGCCATACATTATGTAGACCTGGACTATGGATTTCATTAGCACAGGGAACTAGATGAAGAAATTTCTTTTACCAAAGCAGATGGCATCTTCTCTGAGATATATAATCCTAGAAAATTGTCTAGAGTTCTGAGGCTGAATGCCAAGGTTGTCACAAATAGTTTGTGTCAGTGCTAGGTTTGTAACATTGCTATTCATATCCTTGAGGCCAAATGTCCTATGATGGTCTTCCTTAGCAAACCTCATCTGGATTGTTGTGTTTAATTTCTGATTTCTCATTATAAACTTCTAGAAGGCACCCTGAGAAGAGCATCTAGGAGTGGGAGTTGCCGTATGGGAATAAATAAAGTAAGGATGTACAACATGGGGAAGAGAAACCTCAGAGAGAAGATGCTAGTTCTTTTCATGCATTTGAAAGTCTTTCTAGTGAAAGAGGTATTAGCTTCTTTTCCTTGACTCGGAAGGTAGAATTGAGTACAGTATGCAAAAGTTGCAGAATTAGGCCAATTGTAAAAAAAAAAATCCTAAATATTAGAGCAGTTCAAAAATGAGAATGGACTACCTCAAAAGCTAGTAGATTTTCCTTTACAATAAAATTTCAAGTGAGGGTAAAATAACTAACTCTTAAGTATATTGGAGAGAACATGTTTATTCAAATACAGGTAAGATAAGATAATGTTTTAGATCCTTTCTAAATGTAAGATTTATTCTTGGGGAAAGATTGTATTTTTGTGGGGATGTCTGTGTGCATGCATATGTGTATGTATGTATGGGTCTTTAAAATATTTTCAGTGTTAAGGCATGTGATGAAACACGTATGGAATGGATAATTTGGGACTTCTTTTTTGATACTTATAAAAATAATGCTGCTCCTGGGACTATCTGATAATGTGTATTAAGACATGTGTCATTTTCCCTCTGGTATTAAAAGTGCAAAGTATATGATCCTGGAGGATATTACAATCTAGCATAACTGTTCAACTGTGGCCATCTATAGCCATTGCACTTCAATGCCTGTGCTGCATTAGGATCCACAGAGAGTCAATTCCATTCTGTTTATTACTGTTATTTTATTCGAGGAATTTAAGCCAGAATTATTTCTATTCTGCAAGTTGATCTTCAGGGAGGAGAAAAACCCAAGCAGGCTTATCCCTTTCTTCATGACTGTTGCATCTATGGAAATTGTGAAAGAAATCAGTCCCAAATGTGTAATTTTCTAAAAAATAATTCAATTCACTTAGTGTCCCTATTGTCAAATAATTCCTTCCTATGGTGCAGGATAAAAATAAACAAAGCTAGTTGAACAGTGAAATGTTTTCAAAGTCAACAAAGAAGGAAAGATAAGCTGTTGTTTTAATCTGTGAGCTGGCAACAGAGATGCAAATTAGACTATATCATTGCAGCATTTGTCAGATTTTTAGGATAAACTTAATCAGAAACCATTATTAATAGCAAAATAATTTCATCATGATTGAGATAAAAATTGAAAATATGAATTAAAAGCTTTTTTGCTTCCTTGGAAGCAAAACAACTCTAAGTAGAAAGTTGAATAATTAAATTGTGACAACAAAATAATGGGCTGTTTGCTCTAACAGGATGTTTTAATGTTCATAAAACAATGTTTCTAAACGTGGCAGATTATGCTAAACATTATGTTCTTTCAGGTTTTGAAAGAAATTATTCATTTTATCATAAGCATTAAGGAAATACATTGGTGTATTCTACTCTGAGTGTCTCTGAGTCTTATCATACTGTGAATTATATATAAATTTTGTTATGCACTTTTCATCCCCCTTCCCAACCCTCTAAAAAACCTCCCCAAAAGTTGAAATGTTATTTTTGGTCACCTAGACTCACTTGGAGTCTCTTTTGAAAAAGAAATTATTGCCAGGAAATAATATATTTAGTGGAATGTTTGAATATTGAGGGAGAAATTTTTATATTTATGCATACACACAGACATATGCACAGGTTTAAGAAATCTTTTTTTCCCCCATATATGCAGGAATTAGAGGTGAAGAAATTATCTTAATCATGTAGGCTGACACATTCTCTGTAATTTATAATTGGAGCAAGGGTTCTTGTTTCTTTATTTTAATGTTGATAAATATTTGAATAAGATTAGTGTTCTGTGTAATCCTATATATTTTAATGCATTTAAATACTACTCTGAGGACTCAATCATAGACTTCTTCAGACTCCCTGCATACAAAGTGTCTAAGACACACATGAGAGGGTAAGAACCCTTGTTTTAAATCATAACCTATAGCTCTAAGGAATTAAATTATTTGGCCGAAGTCAAACATTTGTCAAAGGAAGAACTATATTAGGCGGGGGAGGGAGAGGGAGAGGGAGAGAGAGTGAGACTATCTTCGAGCTTTATAAGTGTTATGTTTGTTAGAGTACCTGCTCTTAGCTGATTCCAAAGATAACTAGTATTATCTTAAAAACAATATTGAAGTGATCATGAAATGCTTGCAAGTGATTATCTTTTTTTTTTCTTTTTGGATGGGGGTGGGCAGGGCAATTGGGGTTAAGTGACTTGCCCAAAGTCACACGCCTAGTAAGTGTTAAGTATCTGAGACAGATTTGAACTCAGGTCCTCCTGACTGCAGAGCCAGTGCTCTATTCACTGTGCGACCTAGCCACCCCAAGTGATTATCTTGTGAAAAACTGAGATAAAGTCAAATTTTGTGATTTCAACAATAGTTCCCAAATATTTATTTTCAAGCAAAATTCACAAAAAATATGTCAACTTTATATGACATTTCTTTGAGGATGGTTTGTAGATATATCAAAGATTTCTTTGATGAACAAAGATGAACTTTATAGAGTAGTCTAACTCATAACTTTCACAAAAATGATGGAGAGAGAGAGAGATTATCCCACTATACCATTTTGGTTCAGGAAAGCAAAAAAATTCATAGAACAAATCCAAACTAACAGACATTCCCCAAACAAAGCATATCTTGTACATAGATTAAATTATAGAAAATCCTGTGACATATTCAGAATGGAAACAAAAATTGCATCTGACTTTCATACCTTCTGTCTCTGGGCTGATAGCTCCAGGAGCAGCCACTGCTGTTGTCACCACCACTTTTGCTACTAATTCAGTCTCTCCCAAGGCCTGCTCCTGGTTTGCTGGGGCCAGAGCTTTATAGGCATACCCTGCTCTGAACTGGGCTTCTTTCTCACCTAGTTCTAACAGAAACCTCTTGCTGATTTTCTAAGTTGTCTCTGGTGTCTGCATGTTGAGAAATCTGGAAACCACCACTGCTGCCAGTGATTCAGTCCCCTGAAGTCTGCTCTGACTTTGCTGGGGCCAGGTCTATGCTGTCGCAGATTATGCTAGACTGCCCTCCTATCTCATGCTGGTGCAACAGACCTTTCCCATTGAACTTTAAGGTTGTCTTGGGATGAAAATCTGCCTCACTCTATGTCTTTGTGGGTTCTGTCATTCTAGAATTTGTTCAGAGTCACTTATTCAAGGGGTTTGGGGAAGATCTCAGGTGAGTCCCTGCTTTCATTCCACCATCTTGGCTTTCATTCTCTCTCGCTCCATATGTGAATTGTTTCTTCTGGCTGCTTGCAATATTTTCTCCTTAACCTAGGAGCTCTGGAGTTTGGCTGTACTATTTCTGGCAGTGTTCATGCCCCCCTTCCCCCTCCTTGTTTGCCTGTTATTATCTACTTTCATATAAAATTTACTTGTAAGCTTTTAATGAGGTTACAAAGGGAAACATTTACAAATGTAGTTAAAATGCTTTTGAAGCAACAATCACCACCTTTTTGTTAGAGATGTAAGGAAATAGCAGATACAGTTGCTATCTCTGTTGACTTCACTTAACTATTCTATTTTGTGACAAAGGGAAAATTGATTGATGAAGGGGTAGTTGTATAGTAAAAATGACTGTGATAATAATAATAATATAGTACATTTATATGACATATACCAAGCACTGTACACTTTACAATTATTATCTCATCTGATCCTCACAACTCTAGGAGATAAGCACTATTATTAACCTAATTTTACTGATGATGAAACTGATGTAGAAGGAGTTTAAGTAATTTGCTCAGGGTCACACAGAGAGGTTAGAATTGAACTTGGGTCTATCTTGACTCCACGACCAATGCTATATTCCCTGTGCCACTTTGCTGCCTTAAGGCAGCAAGTGCTGTGAGGTATGAGGCTGAAGCATCAATAATACACAAACAAAAATATGGACCAATAACTTTTCTAAAGCCCTGGTGAAGCAAGAAAAATTGGTAAAATGTCAGAGATGGAACCTCACATACAGAAAAAGAGGAAATTGGGAAACCATCTATGTAGTTAGATGCTTCATGAGATGATGTGATAGGTACTTTAAAAGGTAACTAGGGGAGATAAAACACAAATATATGAATCATCTCCAATTTCTACTCCTTCTAGAGAACTTGATATCCCATAACCTTTCAATAAACTACAATGCATAGAAACTTTTTGTTCGTGATGTGTCTTCTTCCATTAGTAGCAGGAACACCCTAACCTACTTAGAATAGTGTTTATGATTCATGTGAGAAACACAATAGGCAAGAGCACTCCCAATTTAGCTACATGTACCTAAAACTGAAGAACTGTAAACCATTCTCGAATAGCTTATATCAAAGGAAATTCTCAACATATTTTTTGGTCTTATAACCTTGGGAATGTATCACATCTTTCTTTAAATTTCTCACCTTTATGTCTCCACAGTGGTAAGGCATCAATAGCAATACACATCTATCTCAGTTGTCATATATTGGGGAAGGAAAAAATTGAGTTTAAGTATGAGGATTGATTGAATTTTTTTAATGAATCACCAAAGCAAAAACAAAAATAAAAAATGCATGGATCAAAGGATAGGATATAGTCAAAGCTAAGGAGTATTTACTGAATACAGTTTTATGTTCCTCCAAATTGGAAAAGTTGTTGAGTTGAAACATTCATCTCTTCTTTTATAAAGAAATATAAAGCTAGAAGTTACTTCTGATTGATATAAGACTCTTTAGCCACCTGAAATTTGTTTTAGCACTACACACACACACACACACACACATATATGCATGGTTGTGTATATATGGTTATGTACATATTTAAAATTACAATTTCCCATTAAATTCATCCTATTGAGTAAGTTTTGGGAAATAGGGGTAGAAAAGCCAAGTCTCTGATCTAAAAATTGACAATTTGTGTATACTTAATAGATTTTTGGATATTATTTGCAAGATTCATTTTGTACTAAAGTAGGAACTTTAGGATGCCCTAGAAAAGCATTTTCCATCCATCTGTTTCCCAGAGGATGAGATTTCCATGAGCTCATTTTGGCTGAACGTTGCCTGGGGGTGAAATTTGACCTCATTCACCATTTCTATTTCTGCAACCTGTAGCAGCTGAAAGGTGAGGTAATTCTAAGACCCTGAAAAACTTCAGGAAGGAAAAGCTAACAATTGAAGGGAACACATTTTATTTTATTTTATTTTATTTGGTTTTTTATTTGGCTTTACCTTTTTTGGAGGTGGAAGGTAGGGCAATTGGGGTTAAGTGACTTGCCCAAGGTCACATGGCTAATTTTTTGTATTAACTATCTGAGGCCAGATTTGAATTCAGGTCCTCCTGATTCCAGGGCCAGTGCCCTATGCATTATGCTACCTAGCCACCCCTGGGAACACATTTTAGATAGGATAAATTCAAGTGTTTATTGAATGGCTCATGGGTGGGAGATCCAACCAAAGTGTTTAATGTTTGTATTAGATAAATTTGGGGAAAGCAGAAGGAATTAATTATGCCTGCCCTCTGGAAATTGCAATCTAATTTGGCTGACTAGAAACCATATGATTATCTCAATACATGCAGAAAAGGCTTTTGACAAAATACAACACCCATTCCTATTAAAAAAAACAAACAAACTAGAAAGTATAAGAATAAATAGAGTCTTCCTTAAGTAGTACCTATCTAAAACCATCAACAAGTATTATATGTAATGGGCATAAGCTAAAAGCATTTCCAATAAGATCAGGAGTGAAACGAGGATGTCCACTATCACATCTCTTATACAATTTGGTACTAGAAATGTTAGCAGTAGCAATAAGAGAAAAGAAGAAATCAAAGGAATCAAGTGAGGCAAAGAAGAGACTAAGCTATCACACTTTGAAGATGATATCATAATATACTTAGAGAATCCTAGAGAAACAAATACAAAACTATTTGAGATAATAAACAAATTTGGTAAAGTTGCAGGATATAAAATAAACCCACACAAATCCTCAACATTCCTATATATCTCTAATGAAATCCAACAGCAAGAGATAGAAAGAGAAATCCCATTTAAAGTTACTGTAGACATTATAAAATATTTGGGAATCTACCTGCCAAAACAAGTGCAGGACTTATATGAACACAATTGCAAAATATTTTTCACACAAATAAAGTCAGATCTAATTGGAAAAACATCAATTGCTCATGGCTGGGTCAAGCTAATATAATAAAAATGACAATTTTACCTAAATTAAATTACATATTCAGTGCCACACTAATCAATCCACCAAAAAATTACTTTGTAGAGCTAGAAAAAAATAGTAGAGAAATTCATTTGGAAGAACAAAAGGTCCAGAATATCAACGGAATTAATGAAAATAAATGCTAGTGAAGGTAGCCTAGCCATACAAGATTTTAATCTGTATTATAAAGCAGCACTCATCAAAACTACTTGGTTTTGGCTGAGGAATAGAGTAGTGGATCAGTGGAATAGATTGGGTACCCAAGACTCAGCAACCAATGAATATAGTAATCCACTGTTTGATAAACCCAAAGACCCCAGTTTCTGGGATAAGAACGCACTGTTTGACAAAAACTGCTGGGAAAAGTATGACAGAAATTGGGCATAGACCAATATCTCACACCATATGCCAAAATAAAATCAAAATGCATGCATGAGCTAGATATAAAGGCTAATAGTGTAAGCAATCTTGGAGAGCAAGGGATAGTTTACCTGTCAGATCTATGGAGAGGGGAAGACTTCATGATGAAACAAGAGTTAGAGAGCATTATAAAATGCAAAATGGATAATTTTGATTACAATCAATTGAAAAGCTTCTGTACAAATTAAGCCAATGTTACCAAGATTAAAAGGGAAGTGGAAAATTGGGAAAGAATTTTTATAACCAGTATCTCTGATAAAGGCCTTATTTCTAAAATATATAGATAATTGAGTCAAATCTATAAGAATACAAGCCACTCCCCAATTGATAAATGATCAAAGGATATGAACAGGCAGATTTCAGATGAAATTAAAGATATCTGTAAGCATATGAAAAAATGTTCCAAATCACTCATGATTAGAGAAATGCAAATCAAAACACCTCTGAGGTACTGCATCTCACTGGCCAGATTGGCTAAGATGACCAAACAGGAAAATAATGAATGCTGGAGAGGATGTGGAAAAATTGGAACACTAATGCATTGTTGGTGGAGCTGTGGACTGATCCAGGCATTCTGGAGAGCAATCTGGAACTATGCCTAAAGGCCTATAGATAAGTGCATACCCTTTGACCCGGCAATATCACTTCTAGGGTTGTATCCCAAAGAGATCAGAGAAGTGGGAAGAGGACCCATTATACAAAAATATTTATAGCAGCTCTTTTTGTGGTGGCAATGAATTGGAAAACAAGGGGATGCCCATCAATTGGAGAATGGCTGAACAAGTTGTGGTATATGAATGTAATGGAATACTATTGTGCTGTAAGAAATGAGGAGCAGACGGACTTCATAATAACCTAGAGAGATTTATATAAACTGATGCTGATTGAGAAGAGCAGAACCAAGAGAAATTTGTACACAATCACAGACACAATGTATATGTGATGACTAAGTTCAATAGACTGGGCTCCTCTCAGCAATATAAGCTTATAAGACAACTCCAAAAGACTCATGATAGAAAGAGATATCCACACCAAGAGAAAGAGATGTGGAATCTGAATGCAAATTGAAACAAACTACTTGCTGTGTTTCTTTTTCTTGTTCTGTTTTGTTTCCTCCTTCCCACGGATCATTCCATCAGTTATAATCCTTCTTTATAACCTGACTAAGAATTAATGTGAAGATATTTGTAGATCCTATATTTGAGTGCATGCTGCCATGATGGGGGAGGGGGAGATGGAGGGGGAGAAAATCTGAAACTCAAGGAACTGCAGAACTGAATGTTGTAAACTACAAGTAAATAAACAAACAAATTTAATTTAAAAAATAATTTGGCTGACTAAACAAACCAGGTATAAAGCAAAATGAGAAGAATCATAAGGCAACATAGATAACTTGTACTAACTGTGTGAGTAGTGCACATCAAACTCAATATATATTATTATAATATAATAATAATTAACAACTGTAGTATAATTAGCATGTAACAGAGTAACATATAAGTGGCTCAATAAACAGAGTGGCATGCCTGAATTCAGAACACTCATCTGGCCTCAGAAATTTACTAGCTATATGACCTTTGGTAAATCACTTAAACCTGTTTGTCTCTGTTTCCAAATTTGTAAAAATGAACTGGAGAAGGAAATGGTGAATATCTTTGCAATATCTTTGCCAAGAAAACTTCAAATGGGATCAAAAAGTTGCATGTGAATGAAAAAAAGTTCACTACAACAAAGTTTTGCAAAGTGCTTTATATATCTTAGCTCATTTTGAACCAAATGGTAACCCCTTAAGTGCTGTTGTGATCTCCATTTCACAGAAGAGGAAAACTGATACTCAGGGAAGTTAAGTTTCTTGTCCAGGGCCATATCACTAGAATTTAAAGGAAGATGAAAGGTCAGATCTCTCTAATTCCACGTTCAACTCTCTTACTACTATGCTACCTTACAACCATATACCTAGAACTAAAAGAAACCTCAGAAACTATCTGGCTCAAACCCTTATTTTATAGACTAGTACACAGAAATCCTAGAAGGTTGTGTTTTTCCTTAATTGAAAAAGGCAGCAAGTGCCATAGGTAGGATGTGAATACATACGTGATTCCAGAGCAAGACTTCCCTACTATACAAAGCTATTTCAGAGAATATAGTTGGTTTATTTATGTCTTTTCTCATAAGTCACATGTCTGGGCCTCTAATTAGTATAAAATTCTTTCAATATATCCATGTGGATTGCAAATGCTTTTCTATTTAGTTTCTTTAGAAGTTGATTTCAGCATAATGTTGAGGAAAGATGAGATGCCAAAGCAAACAGTGAATGTGGTTAGAATTAATCTTTAGGAAAATTGGGAAGGAAAAATGGAAATGATCAGTGCTGAACTTGATTCTTGAAGAATGCAATGGCTATATAGATAGATAGATAGATAGATATAGATATAGATATAGATATAGATATGGATATGGATATAGATATATAGATATATAATTTGAATATTCTTATGGGCTTAAATAATTCTATGTCACCTATAAATTAGCTTTATTTTTCATAATAACTTGTAAAAACAACCAAATATTTTTTTAAAATAACTTTTTCAACTCATTTAGGACTTAGGTCATTTATGATATTTTCCAGAATGTTCTTTTATACTTATTAATTAATATTTATTCATCAGCATATTATCTCAATTATCTTTATTGAAACTTTGCAATAGTACATGTTATGTGGCAATACCTACAAATTATTACAAGTTGCTTATGGCCCAATTACCAAAGCTTCCTTTAATCACTCCTTTGTACGAAATGCAGCTGGCTTTCTACATTTTAGTCTAATTAAAAATGTCAGCCTTCTGCTGTGAAACAATTGGGTTTCCAATTCCATGCCATGAATTAAAGATAAGATTCTTTCAAAATACATCCTTCCTCTTTGGGTGCACAAGTCTTGCACAAGCCCTGCACAAGTCACAAATTTCCAATCAATATTGGAAAGATTAGAAAAGTATTTCCTCCTCAAACTGTGCTAAAGAATTCAATAGTATGCCTCATCAACACTACATTATATCTCATTAGAACAAGACCTAGGAAACTTAAGTCTTCTTTATTTAGACCCTTTTATGTACCCTTATTTGGTGTATTATGTGTATTTCCTTTCAAATGTACTTGATTTTTTGACCCTCTTCATTTCTATAACTATTTTATGCTTTGAGCCCTCTCCTTCTTTGCTTTGTTCTAGAAACCAACTCAGTATGTAGGTTATTGGGTTCAAGTTTTTAAGTGTTTCTCAGATTCGTATAAAAAATGTGGTTCCTTCTTTAGTATGCTTATTCTCCACAAGAATCAACCATACACATTTCATTTAAATTCACTATTATCTGGAATTATAATTGCAGTTCATATTTAAGGGTTAGAAGGAATTGACATTCATAATTGAAAATTAGTGTGATTCCCTTCTCCTCAACTCAATTGATATAATCAAAGACCTAAAATATAATCATAAGCTCTTAATAAGGTGATGAAATGATGGCAGAGGTGCATCTATGCCACCATCCCTTTATTAAGTGAAATCACTTCTCTGATTAAGAGGGGAACAAATAATTGACAGAGCAAATAAATCAATCACAACACGGGGGGCTTTAAATAGAGAACTTGGTGAAGTTCTGCATGAATTTCAGTCTTTCAAATTTAAAAATATATGATACAACAGAGGTCATAGAGGTATTTTTTCCTTTGACCTGACATTCCCTCCACCCATATCAAACACTCACCTTTGAAGGGGAGCTATCAGACAAGTTGAAAACACTGCGTTGGGGAGGAGTCAACATGGCAGAAAAAAGGCAGTGAATTACCTGAACTCTCACCAAAACCCCTCTGAACACCTTTAAATAATGCCATAAAACACTTCATGGAGCAGCAGAACCTACAAGATGACAGGGCAAAATAATTCTCCAGCCAAAGACAACTTAGAAGGGCAGCAGGAAAGGTCTGTCACACCTGAATGAGGGTGAGGCACTGTCCATACCAACATAGCCTGAGCCTCAGCAAACCAGGAGCAGGTGTTAGGAACCACTGAATCAACAACAGCATCTACTTCTGGAGCTCAGCTCACAGATGTCTAGGGGGCCAACAATTGATCAGAAAAAGATTACAGGGGTCTCTTTGCTGAGGCAGGACTCTGTTGCTTTGCCCATAGTCAGATCCAGGCCACAGTCCTGAGTGGCAGTCCCACAGTGAGGAGGAGCACTAGCATACCAGTACATGTGGCCAGAGTGGAGCAGGGACCCTCTTCACAATTCCAGAGCAGAAAAGAGGGCTTGTGGTTGTTCACAGACTAGAGCAAAGGCCTTAGATCCCATAACCTTGGAAGAACTGAAAGCTTACTGATCCCTAGAAGTATTTCTGAAAACAACTGCACAACCCATTCCTATTAAAAACACTAAAAAACTAGGAATCAATGAAGCCTTCTTTAAAATGTTAAGTAACATCAACCTGAAATCATCAGCAACCATTATATGTAATGGGGATAAGCTATAATCATTTCTAATTAGGATCAGGGGAAAAGAAGGATGACCATCATCACTACTGTTATTAGATACGGTACTAGAAACAAGAGCTTTAGCAATAAGAGAAGAAAAAGAAATTGAAGGAATTAGAATAGACAAAAAAGAAACAAAGCTATCACTCTTCGCAGATGATATAATGATACACTTAGAGAATCCTAGAGAATCAAGTAAAAAAACTACTTGAAATGGCAAATAACTTTAGCGTAGTTGAAGGATATAAAACAAACCTTCATAAATCTTCAACATTTCTATATATTACTAATAAAGCCCAACAGCCAGAGATGGAAAAAGAAATTCCATTTAAAGTTACTGTAAACACTATAAAATATTTGGGAGCCTACATGCCAAAACCAACACAGGGACTATATGAACACAATTAACAGAACACTTTTCACATAAATAAAGTCAGATCTAAATAATTGCAAAAGCATTGGTTGTTCATGGATAGGCCAAGCTAATATAATAAAAATGACAATTCTACTTAAATTAATGTACTTATTCAGGTCCATACGAACCAAATCACCAAAGAAGTATTTTATAGATGTAGAAAAAATCATAACAAAATTCATCTGAAAGAAACAACTCTGAGATACCTATCAGATTGCCTAATACGACAAACAAAACGAAAATGATAAATTTTGCAGAATATACGGGAAAATTGGAACACTAATACATTGTTGGTGAAGTTGTGAACTGATTCAAACTTTCTGGTGGCAATTTGGATCTATGTGCAAAGGGTATTGAAAATAAGCATACCCTTTGTGCCAGCAATACCACTTTTAATTCTGCATCCCAAAGAGATAATACAAATGGAAAAAGCCCTACATGTACAAAAATATTTATAGTGGCTCTTTTTATGGTGGCTAAGAATTAAAAACTAAGAGAACACCCATCAGTTGGGAAATGGCTGAAGAAGATATGGCATATGAATGTAATGGATTACAATTGTGCTATAAGAAATGATGAGCAGACAGTATTCTGAAAAACATGGAAAATTAATTTATGAAATGAGCAAAACCAGGAGAACATTGTACACAGTTACAGCCACAATGTACAACAACTAACTTTGATAGTCCATATTGGCTAGCCTCTAGTACACCCAGGATGGCCTGCTAAAACAGATTCTTTGATCTGCTTTTCTAAAGGAAAGACAGCTTCAAATGGGCCAACAATCTTAGGTTAATTACAAATAAATAGAAAGAAGTGAGTATCCAATAAACAATTCAATAGACAGGGCTCCAACTGTCTAAACAGAGTAATAAAACCACTTACATACACCACCAGGCTGGAGAGCACCAATATCTGACTAATCAGGGAGCTATTAATAAATGACTACTCAGAGTCCCATTCAGGGAATCCAAAGATCCTTCTCATGAGCAAGCCCCCAAGGGAAAATGCCAACCTCCCAGAATATATAACAAAGACTCAGTCCCTGATTGACTTAGAGCCACAAGACAGGAAACCTATGTGACTCAGTACAGTCGTGAATTATAAATAAAGGTTCAAAAGAGATTAACCCTTCCGATGTTTACAATTTTGCCTGAGCCTGGGAAACTGAACTCCAAAAAGAAAACAACAAAAACCCCAGCTTATTTGTGCTTATATTCAACCCCTCCAGGATCCTGGCCTTTACAATCTAACACTTAACCCTTCCAGTCTACACAGGTGAACAAGAGATTGTTATGGCCATGGATTGTGAAACAAATAAAAGTATTAACACCTCTTAAGAAACATATCTTAGAGCAACATAATTCCCCTAACAATACTAAAGGAATTATCACAAAATAAACACATATGAACTTCACATTTGCAAAATACATATTCACGTAACAACTTATTACTAGTGTGGCCACATGGCTTTAAACAAACACAAAGTATATAACTTTCCAAAATATTTATTTACACAATGAGCAGATCCCAGGCCAGGGTCTTCCCTAGAACAACACAACCCCTGGGGCAGCAGAGAAAACAACACATTCCACTCCTAGGTCACAGTAGGCTATAGTCCCCTCCATCCAAAACAAAAATTTCCAAGTAAAATTCTCTTGGTGCGTGTCTTTATCCCCACACTGTCTTTATAGGCTCCCACCTGGCACTTTCATGTGCACATATGCTCTAGTGAGCTTAAAGATTCCAAGTCTTAACAATTTTCTAGCCCTGGCTTCCAAGTCCTGAGGGGCAGCTGGGTTACAAAATTAACATGGAGGGACCCCAAGGGTTATGGCACTTACCCCCATCCCACCATAGACAACTTCACCCCCCCGGGTCCCAAACAATCCCAGGAGAGCATGGCAGGAAAGCACCCTCAGTTCTCCTGCATTGCTGCAAAGTTTTCATTTTGCCCTGGAGCTGAGTTCTGAGCTCTGTAGCTCCTCCTCTGGCAGGTTTGTGGGCTGACCACTCCCATCTCCTGTGTGGGTCCTGAAGCAGGCTGCTCTCTGCTTCTGCTCCATGCCTCACCTCACTGGGGAAGCAGCTTTTCCACTCCAAGCTCTCCTTGCTCCTGCCTGAGTCCAGGCATAGTAGGTTCCAATGGCTCCTGTCCCTAGCCTCCGTTTCTGCCATGCATCACCCCAACTCCAGCGCAACTTGTCTTCCCCCGGTCTTAGATGGGAAGGCATCACTCTCATGTGGGTTCTGAGTTCAGCACACTTCCAGAGCCTCTATCTCTCCAAAATAGTTTGGGGCAGGTCTGCTCCACCCAAGCCCTGGCTCTGGCTTTAGCTCTGGCCATCCCCTCCTCCCATAAGCATGCTTTCCTCCCATAGTTGCTGCTCTGGCCTGTCTCCTCAGGAGCGCTAATGGGGCAGAGAGCAGGAAGGAGAGGTTATCTCCCAGGAGCCCAGCTCTGGGCCCTCAGGAACCTGCTCCTGCTATTGTTGCTCAATCTGTTTATCAAAGGGTGCTGACAAAAAGTAATATGATAACTGGACCAACAACTGTCTCAGTCTCAATACATGCCATAGTTTCCTTTAGTCTGTGCAGATCCTGCTGAGTATGCCACTTGGTACCTGATTGGCTAAACCAGAAGTCAGGAAAACTATGTGATTCAGCACAACTGTGAATTACCAGGGTTCAAAAGAGATTAATTCTTCAGATGTTTACAATTTAGCCTGAGCCTGGGAAACTTAACTCCAAAAAGAAAACAGCAAAATGCCATCTTGTTTGTGCTTAAATAGAGTTAACTCTTCTTAGCAATGCTAGGATCCAAGACAACTCCTAAGGTCTCAGAATGGAAAATGCTGTCCATATCAAGAAAAAGAATTATGGAGACTGAATGCAAGTTGAAGCATATTGTTTGCTTTCTCTCTCTCTTTTTTCTTTTTTTGTTTGTTTATTCTTTCTTATGGTTCTTCCCATTGGTTCTAATTCTTCTTTACAACATGACTAATGTGAAAATATGTTGAACATCAATGTATATGTAGATCCCATATCAAATTACATTTTGGGGGGAAGATTATGACTTCTTTTCTTATAAATTTGACTCTGTAGTCAATATATTTAGAAATGAAACCTTTATGAGAGATAATAATTGTAAAAAATCTTTCCCAGTTTTCTGCTTCCCTCCTAATCTTGACTGCATTGACTTTGCTTGTGCAAACATTTTTTCAATTTAATGTGTTCAAAAATTATCCATTTTGCTTTTCATAATTCTCTGTCTTTTGGTTGGTCATAAATTCATCCATTCTCCATAAATCTGACAGTTAAAATACTTGGAACTCAAAATCTTATGGAAGTGAATGTTGAAAACTAAAAATAAATAAATAACATTTAAAGTATTTTATTTTTTCTTCTATCCACCTAGGCAATTTATGTTTCCATAAATATCTATCTATTTCACTTAGATTGTCAGTTTTCCTGTCATATAATTGAAGAAAATAATTGCGAATAGTTGCTTTACTTTCATCTGCATTGGTTATTCATTCACTCTCCATTTTTCATGCTGGTAATTTGTTTTCTTTTTTTATTCAAATTAATCACTGGTTTATCTGTTTTATTGTGTTGTTCCCATAAAACCTTATTCTTGTTTTATTTATTAATTAAATGTTTGTTTTTGGTCTTGGTTTTACTTTCAATTTTATTAATCTCTCCTTTGATTTTTAGGACTTCCATTTTGGTGTTCAAGTGGAGATTTTTAATCTATTGTTTTTTCTAC
>CM053592.1:57912686-57938325 GCA_028646515.1 Pseudochirops corinnae
AGGGTTCCTATAAGAATGCTCTTCTAAATAATTTCTTCATTCAAATATTTCAGCTCATGGTGACTAAAACGACACTGAGGCAAAATGAGGCAAGATTTCTGGGCAAAACAATGGTTTATTAATAGTGATACATTAAACTGTTAAAGAAAAGGGTCACACTGACCATCCCTGCCAAAAAGCCTTAGCACAATCACCTTACTAGTCATGCTAGCAATAACCAATAAATTGGGTCAGTGGTCTCTCTCATTGACCAAAGACCCTGAGTGAGGGACTTTTAAACCTAGGTGTCTTTCTTCTGATTGGCCTGATAGTTCATCATTTGGACCTCCCCTGGCAGAGGTAAAATAATCCTGATTGCCAGACATTTTAATAAGGAGTTGGATTAAGAGTTACTTCAGCTTCTCAATGTTATTTCCTTTTTTGGGAGATGGGAGTAATCCTCAGGTGTTGTGAATAATCTGCAGCTAGGGAAAGTAGATTGGCCTTCAGGTGCGACTGATCACTCTCATCTCTGACAATTAAGGAATGTTAATTGCTTTATGGGTCTCATGGCTCTAGTAATATTGGCCAGAAAATCAGAATCATCCAGGTCAAGTCCATCTCCCCCTTGGAAACTAAATCACCCATAATTTTGACAAGGAGACAGAAGAGTTGTCCCCTGGGGAAGGCCTAGTTCAAACTTGTCCCCTGTTTATCTATAAATAGAGGTAAGGGTCCCACTTAAATTGGTTAGCTAACAAGTACCCTAAGGGCTAGGAGTGGTCAGTTACTCAATCACACATTGTGAGTCAGTCTGAGAAATGGGGTCTGACAGAATGGGGAAAAGGACAGATTACAGAGTCATAGTATATAATCAATAATACAGCATAATGTTATTTTTTTCTCCAGCTTTAAGTAGTCTTCCTGACATTTCTTCAACTGGATGTCTCAATTGAAGTATTTTTGAAATTAAATATAATCCTCATGTTCAAAACCAGTATTCTATTCCTGCTACTTGTTTATCAAGGAAACATCCTGAAAATACTATCTTAGAGAGGCACCAGATATGTACACGTTTAGTTATTGGACTGCTATTGCACTCCACCTTTCCCTAACAATCTAGAGTCTTAAAATTATTATAGGCAAAGCTTGCTTTATAGGAAAGGGCATTAAAGTTAAATATCTAGAATGGGAACACACTAATATGGGCATTGTGATGATTTGTGGGTTCCACAATGCACAGAGTCCATAAGCAGAAAAAATCCCATGGAATCCCAAAGCTGGTCTTTTTTGTTAAGGGAGAAAGGATAGAAAACTATCTTTTATGTTGTAACTTGGTCTCTGGGAGGTAATCTTTATTTTATAAAGTTGAGGTATTAACTAAATATGTCCCACAAATTTCAATTGCTATGACTCCAGTTTTGGTTGTTAGTTTCAAAAGTTTCTAAATTAAAGGGCAGCATAAATCCATACATTTGTTTTAAAAACATTTTGTTGATTTATTTTGTTTTTATATCACCTATGTCTCCTATTGTATCCTTCCCTCCCAGAAAGCTATCCCTCATAATAAAGAATAAAAAGGAAATTAGTCCATCAATAATGATTCATTTAAGGCATTCTATGTGCCAGAAACTTTGTTAATCCTGAGTAAACAAAGAAAATCAAAAGACACTCCCACTTCTCAAGGAGTTTACAGTCTAATGGGAGAGAAATAAAAAGGAAAACAAAAATAATGCATATATTCATAAAAACCTGTTGAGGATTTGTGTTTAAAATAGAAGAAATGAACAAGCATTTATTAAAATTATATTCTTCCTTTGCCATTCTATATTTCTTTTTGTTGTTGTTGTTCTCAAATACGACCAGAATTTAGAGACTTACATTAAGGTTAAATACAACCTTCACATTCAGATAATTCATTAGGTTTTATTCTGAGATTTTTCAATTTTAAATTCAAAATTAAATCTTTGATTACCTTTCACTTAAAGCAAGTTTTGCCTATGCTAATTTTAGCATATGTTGATTTTGTTGGGGATTTTGGTTTGTTTGTTTATTTTTTTCCCTAGCTACATCAGCTTTGGAAAGCTAGTTACTTGTATATACATAGGTCAAGATCTCTATTAATATAGAGTAACCATGCTGGTGAAATTCCCACTGCTTTATTCTACCTCATGTTGATAGTTTTTTTCAAGGCTCAGGAATACCAGCTTTGTGAGCTTCTCCATTTCTCCTTTGGAAGTGTTGTGTTCCCATGAAACACCTTGACATACCACATATTCTAAGGGGCATCACCTCTCTGTGCACAAACACCATAACCACTTCTCCCTGTGCACAAACACAACATCATAAGTGATGAGGCTGAAACTTTTGTTGCCATGTTCAAAATCCACATTTAGATATACAGTTCTGAAACATGGTCAAGAAACAAATGCATGAGGCATAGTTAGGATTTAAATTTGGGCTAAAATATGGAGCAGCCAAGTCATGCATCCCTTTAGGCCAGTAGTTCTCAACCTGTGGGTTATGTTGAATTTGTAACAATGAAAATACCTCCTGAATATTAGATAGATTCATAACAATAGCAAAATTACAGTTATGAAGTAGCAATGAAAATAATTTTATGGTTGGGGGTCACCACAGCATGAGGAACTGTATTAAAGGGTCGCAGCATTAGGAATGTTGACAACCACTGCTTTAGGCTGAAGATCTTTGCAGAAGAAAAGAAACACCCACAAATCAGGAAAAGCAACTAAAATGAGGCTGTTAAATGAATTTCTAAGGAAGACTCATTCTTAATCTGAGTATGCAGTCTGTTTTTGTGAGAGCTTTACAGGCACTGTTTGAAATACAGCAAACAGCATCTGGTAACTCTTTGGATCCCCTCCAAGTAGCACTGAAAGAGAGGTGGATTTAGCCAAGAACTACACAGAATGGGGCAGCTGCTAAAGCTCTCAGAGTAGTGGCAACCTTTGTGTGCATAGGCAATGTTCTCAACCTCTATGCATTGGGTAAGAAGTTATTAGGCAAAAATCTACTTTAGAAATAATTGAAATTTTGGGTAAAATATCAAACACTGTAGAGACTTCTCCTTTCTTTTTCTCTGTCTTGAACTTTCTATCCACCAGATCATGTACATAAAAACAATGCTTTGCTTTAAGGAAAAGGAGAAAGCATGTGGGGAAATCCAAATGCATAAAACAATTCAATTGAGTCATGGTCATTGGAAGAAAATGTTTCTCCATGGGGTTCTGCCAAATTCTGAGCTCCTTATAATATCATTATATATTTGTCTGTTTGCAATTCATTAACTGCTTGACAGAGAATGAGAGAGAGAGAGGAGATGTAAAGTTAAAGTTTTAAGAGCTACTACTAAATGAAAGCCCATTAGGAAATGAAAGTCAATGAGAAAATAGGATTCAATAAACAGGTACATATCTACTATATAAAATGAAGCATAACCAAAATAAATACACTTGGAAAGATGGTATGCCATAAAGTTAGAAATGGAACAAAGACATCTTTTGCTCATTGTAAACAGGGCAAAAGCAGACATAAAATCACTTGAAGGAGAGGGTGATATATTTGAAGATCCATTCCATTGTCTTCATTTCAATATTTACTCATCACTTTTTGTATGCTAGATGTTGGGTATATAAAGACAGAAAAAGGATACACAAACCCACACAAACCTCATATTTTGCTGGAGAAAAATAACATACACAACACGAATAAATTAAAGATAATTTGGGAAAAGAGAGATTGTTAACATCTAGGGTACCACAAAAGATTTCTCAGAGAAGCCAGTACCTGAGCAAGTATTAAAATTAAAATATTTTAAGAGGCAGAGATGAGGAGGAAGCACTGTCTAGGTATGGGGGATGATGCTGGCAATTGTAGAGATAGGAGATAGACTATGAGGTTCAGGGATAGTTAGAAGTCTATTTTGACAAGAATATAAAGGGTTTGAATTCATTTTACGTGAACAAATATTTATTACATACTGATTATGGGTGAGTCATTGTGCCAAATGCTAGGAAGAAAAAAAAACATTTATAAAAGAGAATAGTATGAAATCAGACTAGAAAAGTAGGAGGGATTCAGATTATTCAAAGCCTTAATTGCCAGACTAAGGAGTCTGAAGTTGCCCTTATATAAACTAGAGAACTACTCAGAGGATGAGATGGTCAGACTTGCAACTAAATTAATTTAACACCTAAGTGATAATTGAAATGGTGTAAGAGAAATTGTAAAGAGGGAGATTAAGTAGGAGATCATTATAATTGTCCAGGTGAGAAGTGATAAAATTAATGTGATGTATGAAGGAAGAGGAGAAAGATTTGAGAGATATTTCATGATGTGGCTTCCTACATAAATTCAGAAGCTCTAACTACCTAAATCCTACAAATACTTCAACTTAGTTTTCACCTCAAGTAAAATCTCACTTATGAAGAATAATGATTATTCTAGACAACAGTTGCATTCCTTTGCCTCTGAATTTCTATAGTACTTAATGGCCTGTAGCAATCACTTAACATATAGACTGTACATTACTTAACACTTTTTCTTCAGTTTTAAATCTCTCTCTTTTCTTAACTTTATCAAATACATTGGACGTATCTTGAAGTGGGAGTCATATCTGTCTGTCTGTCTGTCTATCTATAACCCACAGAGCCTAATAATCCCAAATCCATTAAAATGATACAGTGCAAAAAAAAAAAATGCTAGCTTTTGGATGAAGGAGCATGGTTGCCCTATATATTGTTTAAGGTTCCTTACAACAATAAATTTATAACTGTTCTGAAATGTGTATATTGAATGGATTTGATACTATACTATACCACAGTTGATGTATTTAATGATCAGTTAGGGAATTGCTTGGCATAGTCATCCCTCTCTTTGTGTGGATGTTAAGATATCAAATGTCTAACTTTTGATTCTCTGGTTATTTCTTTTTTTATTCTTTAAGTCTATTTATTTACTTTTAGTTTACAACAGCAGTTCTCAATCTGTGGGCCACGACCCCTTTGGGGGTCAAATGACACTTCCCAGTGGTCACCTAAGACCATCAGAAAACACATATTTCTGATGGTCTTAGGAACTGAGACACTGCTCCTCTATCTGTCTCCAGGCGGATGCGCCCACATGCAGATACACCCACATATGAATATTAAAGGGTTGTGGCATTAGGAAGGTTGAGAACCCCTGGTTTACAACATTCAGTTCCACTGTCCCTTGAGTTCCAAATTTTCTCCCCCTCAATCTCCTCCTACCCACCCCCCATGGCTGCATGCAATCAAATATAGTTTTTACAAATACTTTCACATTAAACATTAGTCAAGCTGTAACAAAGAATTATAACTAATGGAGTGAACAATGAGAAAGAAGAAATGAAGCAACATAAAACCCAAAAAAGAGAGAGCAAGTAGTTTGCTTCAATCTTTTCATACTCTGTAGTTCTTTCTGCAGATGTTGAAATCCCTTTCCATCATGAGTCTTTTAGAGTTGTCTTATACCCTTACATTGCTGAGAGGAGCCCAGTCTATCAAAGTCAGTCATCACAGATATAATGTGTACATAATTGTGTACAAAATTCTCCTGGTTCTGCTCTTCTCACCCAGCACCAGTTTATATGAGTCTTTACAGTTTATTATGAAATATGTCTATTCCTCACAAGCACAATAGTATTCCATTACATTCATATACCTCAACTTGTTTAGTCATTCCCCAATTGATGTAAATCCCCTTGATTTCTAATTCTTTGCCACCACAAAAAGCTGCTAGAAATATTTTTGTACGTATCGGTCTTTTTCTCACTGCTATGATCTCTTTGGGATACAGACCTAGAAGTCATATTGCTAGGTCAAAGGGTATGTACTTTTTTTAAAGACCTTTGGGCATGGTTTCAAATTACTCTTCAGAATGGTTGGATCCATTCACAACTCCACCAACCATACATTAGTGTTCCAATATTTCCATATCCTCTCCAGCATTTATCATTTTCCTGTATTGTGATGTTAGCCAATCTGACAAGTGAGATGTGATGCCTAGGAGGAATTTTGATTTGCATTTCTCTGATCAATAGTGATTTAGAGCAATTTCTCTGTGCTTATGGATATCTTTAATTTCTTCCTCTGAAAACTGCCTGTTCTTATCTTTTAACTATTTACAAATTGGAGAATGACTTGTATTCTTTTAAATTTTACTTAGTTCTCTGTATATTTTAGAAATGATACCTTTATTAGTATATCAGCAGGCACTATAGCATACCCAGGATGGCTGCTAGCACAGGTTCTTAGATCTGCTTTTCTAAAGGAAATCAGCTCAAAATGGGTAAACCATCTTACTTTAATCAATCAAACACATATTTACCTAGCTCAGGGGAAAAAGTCAACACCCTGAACTTCAGACAATATAAATAGAATACAAACAAGTTACAAGCAGACAAAGAAACTGATCAGCAGATGGACTTCCAAGTGTTTGACAATTACATCCATACCTAGTTAGTTACCAGAGAGGAAAGCACGAGCATCTGGTTTTTCAAAGCCAGGGGAGGGGGCAGTCATGTTCAATGGATGCCTAGAGTCTCATCTGGCCAAATCACACAATTCTTTACAAAGTGAACCCCAAAGTAAAAACTCACATCATGGTATATATAGCCTTCTCCTGGATCAGAGAATATCATAACCCTCTTGACCCACTGCCCAATCACAAAGTAATAAGGTATGGGAGTTCCTGAAGAACAAGCCTCTAACCCGAGGCTCCATGTGACCACATTCAGCCTATTAAGGGGCAAAGTCTATTTTCAAATCAGGAAAGGTTCTCAGAGTCACTTAATCCTATCAAAGAGCCTAGGGGCAGGGGAGATCTTCAGATTCCCATAACAATTAGAGACACTGGTTCTAAAAATTCTTTCCCAATTTTCCACTTCCCTCTTAATCTTGGTTACATTATCTTTATTTCTATAAAACCTTTTGAGTTTAATGTAATCAAAGTTATTCATTTTGCTTTTGCTTTTTATAACGCTCTCTATCTCTTATTTGGACAAAAATTCTTCTCTTCTACATAAATCTGAGAGATAAACTATTCTTTGATCTTCCAGATTGCTTCCAGTATCAGCCTTTACATATAGATCTTACACCCATTTAGACTTTATTTTGGGATATGGTGTAAGATATTGGTCTATGCCCAGTTTTTGTCATATAATTTCCAAGTTTTCCAAGCAGTTTTTGTTAGATACTGAGTTCTTATCCCAGAAGTTGGAGCCTTTGGGTTTATCAAACAGTTGATTACTATAGTCATTGACTGCTGTGTCTCCTGTACCTAATCTTCTCAATTGAACCCTATAACACCAATGCAATATTCACAGTGCCCATGTCAGCTATGAATATGCTAGTGTAGTTGTGAATCACAAAATGTAACAGGCTCTCCACATGGAGAACAGAACCAAAGCATTTATTCAAATACCAGACCATTGAACCCCAAAACCAGAAATCCAAATTCATTACAGTAACCATGAAGTTGGTACACATAACCAAGGCCATGAACACCAACATTCCCAAGCCTTCCCAAGCCTCCTCTCCATCAGGCCTTCAAAACCAAACAGGCTGCCTTAGGCAAGAATGCCCCTCTCTCACTCACACTAGTTGCTCAGCCTCCACACTGCTTGCTCCCAACAGTTCTGGCTCTTTCTCAGCTTGTGCTCAGCTTTCTATTCTGATCATTAACTCCTCCCTGTTCTGCCCCTTCCCATTACATCAGCAAGTTCCTCCTACTGTGGGATTCACAAATTCTGTTTCTTAACAATGACTTGATACAATAAGGGCAAGACTCGACTTGAAACAAGGTGCTAAGTACTTGTTTTCTTGCCATTACAAGAGACAGGGAAGATGTTCAAATCCCCATTACCATAACAATCTACTACTCTATTCCTTAGCCAGTACCAAGTAGTTTTGATGACTTCTGCTTTATAATATAGTTTAAAATCTGATATGGCTAGGCCACCTTCCCTAGCAATTCTTTTTATTAATTCCCTTGATAAATTATATCTTTTGTTCTTCCAGATAAATTTTATTACTATTTTTCCTAGCTGTATAAAATAATTTTTAGTAGATTGCTTATCATGGCACTAAATAATTAATTTAGATAAAATTTAATTTAGGTAAATTTAAATTAATTTAGGTTAAAATGTCATTTTTATTATATTAGTTTGACCTAGCCATGTGTAACTGATGTTTTTCCAATTATTTCAATCTCCTTTTATTTGTGTGAAAAATGTTTTCTAATTGTGTTCATATAGTTCTGGGTTTGTTTTAGCAGGTAGATTCCCAAATATATTTTAAAGTCTATGGTAACTTTTAATGGAATTTCTCCTTCTATTTGTTGCTGTTAGACTTCATGAGAAATATATAGGAAGACCCAGGATTTATATGGGTTTATTTTATATCCTGCAACTTTGCTAAATTTATTCATTATCTCGAGTAGTTTTTTTTTATTTGATTCTCTAAGTATATCATCATATCATCTCAAAGACTGATAATTTATTTTCTTCCTTGCCTAATCTAATTTCTTCATTTTTTTTTCTTCTGTTATTACTACAGCTAACATTTCTAGTACAAGAATGAATAAGAGGCATGATAGTGGACATCCTTGTTTCACCCCTGATCTTAAAAATGCTTCTAGCTTCTCCCCATTACATATAATATTTCCTGATAGTTTTGGATCAATGCTGTTATGGGAATCTGAAGATCTTCCTGGCCCCTATGCCCTTTGATAGGCTTAAGTGGCTCTGAGAACCTTCCCAGATGTGAAAGTATACTCTGCCCCCTAATAGGCTGAATGTGGTCACATGGAGCCTATGGCAGGAGGCTTGTTGTTCAGGAATGTCCATGCCTTAATACTTTGTGACTGGGCTGTGGGTCAAGAGGGCTATGACATTCTCTGAGACAAGAGAAGGCTATATATACACCCTGATGTGAGGTTTTGCTTTGGGGTTCACTTTGATAAGAGTTGTGTGATATGGCCAGATGAGACTCTGGGAAGCTGTTGAGGGCCCTGGCTTTCAAAAACCCAGATGTTGATGCTTCCCTCTCTGGTAACTGAATAGGTATGGATGTAATGGTCAGATGGTTGAGAGCCTGTCGGCTGATCTGTTTCTTTGTCTTCATGTAACTTGTGTTTGTAACTTGTGTTTGCATTCTCTGGAGTTCAGGGTGCTGATTGTTTCCCCTGAACTAGGTAAATGATGTATGTTTGATTGACTAAAGTAAGATTGTTAACCCATTTTGAGTTGCTTTCCTTTACAAAAGCAGATCTAAAAGCCTGTGCTAGCAGCCACCCTGGGTATGCTAGGGTGCTTGCTGATACAGATTCTGCTTATTATTTTAAGAAATACTCTAATTTCTATACTTTCTAGTGTTTTTAATAGCAATGGGTATTGTATTTTGTCAAAAATTTTTCTTTATCTTTTAAGATAATTTTATGGTTTCTGCTTGTTTTATTGTTATGATTAATTATATTGATGGTTTTCTTAATATTGAACCATCCTTGCATTACTGGAATAAAGCCTACCTGATCAAAGTGTATTATTCTTGTGATAAGTTGCTTTAGTCTTTTTACTAATGTTTTATTTAAAAATTTTGCATCTATATTCATGAGGTAGATTTGTCTATAATTTTCATTCTCCATTTTGGCTCTTCCAGATTGAGATAACAGTACCATATTTGTGTCATAAAAAGAATTTGGTAGGACTCCTTTTTCTAATTTTTTTTTCCAAATAGTTTATAAAGTATTGGAATTAATTCTTCTCTAAATATTTGATAGAATTAACTTGTAAATTCATCTGGCTCTGGAGACTTTTTTCCTAGGGATTTCTTTGATGGCTTCTTCAGTTTTTTTTTTTTTTCTGATCAAGTATTTTACTTGATCTTCAGGTAATCTAGGCAATTTGTATTTTTGTAAACATTCATCCATTTCAATAAGATTGTCAAATTTATGTGCATACAATTGGGCAAAATAATTCCTAATTACTGTTTTAATTTCTTCTTCACTGGAGACAGATTCACCATTTTCATTTTTGATACTGGTCTTTTGGTTTTCTTCTTTATCTTTTTTTATTAAATTGACTAAATGTCTATCAGTTTTGTTGTTTTTTTTTTCATAAAACCAGCTCTTAGCTTCATTCATTAGTTCAATACTTTTCTTAATTTTAATTTTATTAATCTCTCCCTTGGTTTTCAGTATTTCTAATTTTGTATTTAATTGGCGATTTACAATTTGTTCTTTTTCCTAGCTTTTTCAGTTGCATGCCCAATTTATTGATCTCCATTTTCTCTATTTTATTCATGCATGCATTCAGAGATATAAAACTTCCCCTAAGAATTGTTTTTACTGCAGCCCACAAGTTTTTGTATGTTGTCTCATTATTGTCATTCTCTTGAATGAAGTTACTGATTGTTTCTATGATTTTTTGTTTCACCCATTCATTCTTCAGGATTAAATTATTTAGTTTTTGCTTATCTTTCCATGGCCCTTTATTGCATATAATTTTTATTGCTTCATGATCTGAGAATGATGCATTTAATATTTCTGCCTTTCTTCACTGAATTGTGAGATTTTTATACCCTAGTACATGGTTAATTTTTGTGTAGGTGCCATGTACTGCAGAGAAGAAGGTATATTCCTCTTTATCTCAGAGATATCTCCAGGGATCTATCATGTCTAACCTCTCTAAAATTCTATTCAAATCCTTAACTTCTTTCTTGTTTATTTTGAGATTATATTTATCAAGTTCAGAGAGGGGGAATTGAAGACCTCTAATAGTATAGTTTTACTATCTATTTCTTCCTCTAATTCCCTTGACTTCTCCTCTAGGAATTTGGATGTTATACTGCTTGTTGCACATATGTTAAGTAACGATATTGCTTCATTCTCAATGGTGCCTTTTAGCAGGATATAGTTTCTTTCCTTATCTCTTAATTAGATCTATTTTTGTTTTTGCTTTATCTGAGATAAGGATTGCTACCCCTGCTTTTTTTTAATTTTAGCTGAAGCATAATATATTCTACTCCAGCCTTTTACATACACCCTGTTACAAATGTATTTCTTGTAGACAACATATTGTAGGATTATGTTTTTTTAATGCACTCTGCTATCTTCCTCTTTTTTATGGGAGAGTTCATCTCATTCACATTCACAGTTATGATTACTATCTGTTTCTTTCCCTCCATCATATTCCCTCCTCTGTTTCTGTTTTTCTTTCTCTCTTCTCCCTTCCTCTCTTTAAAAGTTTTCCTTTTGAGCACCACCCCACTCAGTATCCCCTCCCTATCAGCCACCCTCCTTTTTCTTTCCTTTTCCCTTACTACTTCTTCCCTCCCTTCTAACCATCCCTACCTACATTCCTCTTTCCCCTCCTACTTTCTGTAAGGTATGATAGACTATTATATTTAACATTATATAACCAAATCCAATGAGAGTAAGCCTCATACAATATTTCTCTCTCTCTTTTCATTCCTTCTACTATATTAGGTTTTTGGGTCTCTTCACATTAGAATCCTGTACTTAACTGATTGTTATTCCCTCCTTGAACAAAAATCAGTGAGAGTAAAACTCCTTACGTTCATCTACTGCCTTTCTGTCCCTCTACTATAATATATTTTATGTATCATAATTTACTCTTTTCTACCTCCTTCTTTCCTCTTCTTCCATTACAATCTCTTTGTACTCTTTAATAAAGTTTTTATCATCAGTTTACTTAATTTATGCCCATACCCTCTCTATATGTATATCCCTTTTAAATGTTATATTAATTATATAATTCTTGATATTGACAGGTATCAGCTTCCCATGTAGGGATATAAACAATTTGCTCTTATTAAATACGAAGGGGTGTGTGCCTTTTTATGTATTTGCCTTTTTATGTCTCTCTTGGGTCTTGCATTTGGAAATCAAATTTTTCATTGAGGTTTTTCATCAGGAAGGCTCTTAATTCATTGAATAACCATCTCCTTGCCTAAAATATTATGCTCAGTTTTTCTGGGCAATTGATCCTTGGTTGAAGTCTAAGCTCTCTTGCCTTATGAAATATCATATTCCAATCCCTCCAATCTTTTAATGTAGAAGCTACTAGGTCCTGTGTGATCCTGAATGTAGTTCCACAATATTTGTATTGTTTCTTTCTGGCTGCTTGCAGTATTTTCTCCTTTACCTGATACTTCTGGAATTTGGCTACTATATTTCTCAGGGTTTTCAATTTAGAATCTCTTTTAGGAAGTGTCTCATGGATTCTTTCAACAATATTTCACCCTCTGGTTCTAGGACCTCAGGGCAGTTTTCCTTGATGATTTCTTGGAAGATGTTTTCCAGGCTTTGTTTTTCATCATGACTTTCTAATAGACCACTAATTCTTAGATTATCTCTCCTGGATCTGTTCTCCAGGTTAGTTGTTTTTCTAATGATAAATTGTACATTTTCTTCTAATTTTTCATTCTTTAGTATTTGTTTGACTGATTCTTGATGCCTCATAGAGTCATTAGCCTCAATTTGACTGATTCTAATTTTAGTGAATTATTTTCCTCAGTTTTTGAAGCTTCTTTTCCATATGTTCAGATTTTATTTTTAGGGAGTTATTTTCTCCCATTAGATTTTGAACGTCCTTTTCCATTTCACAAATTTTACTTTTTATGGAACTGTTTTCTTCAGTGATTTTTTTTTCTATTTTGACAATTGTAATTTTAAAATAGCTGACCTATTTATTTTCTACCTCTCTAATTTGGCTTTTAAAATCCTTCTTGACCTATTCCAAGAGTAGATTTTTTTATCTGAGACCAATTCATATTCCTTTTTGAGGTTCAGATGTAAGTATAAAGTCAATGCTGTCCCCTCTTGAATTTGTTTTTTTTGCTTGCTATAATAGGATTCAATCATTTTTGTCTTTCTAATTTGCTTTTGACCCTGTTGTGATTGCCCATTTCCTGGTTTTTAAAGTGGATTTCTGCTTCTGGAGTGAAGAAGGCTCTGATTCATGCTTCTTATGCTACTAGCTAGGACCCTGTTATTAGCTTTGTCTCTTGTGGCCTCTAGTTGTCTAGACTGAGGCCAAGGCCAGGACTTTCTGTGTTGCCCCAGATTTACACTGAAGCTCACAGTATAAGGCTTGGGGTAGGGGTGGTCTGGCCAGTTCAGGATTCTGCCTCTGTGCCCTTGGGCTAGAACTCAGGTAGGATCAGCTGCTCGCTGTGGGCCATGGCAACACTGGTATGTGGATGCACCTGATTGTGTGATGGCACACCTGGGGTTCAGGTGAAAGCACTTGCTGGTTCCATCCTCCTGGAGTTCAGGATCCCCTGCTGATAGGCTGGGATGCCTCCCACCCTTCACTTTAGCCTCAACACAGTCACAGCCATGCCCTTCCTCTAGGACTCTCAAGTGTTCCACTGGTTCCAGTATTTCATGATTATTTACTACGGCAATATTCTCTGGATTTTCAGGGTCAGAGAGGGAGATTAGAGCAACTAGGGTTTACTCTGCCATCTTGGCACTTGGAAGTTCAGGTAGATGGTTTTAAAACACCCAGGTTATGGATTGGTAGGAGTAGCTAGGAGTAGCTATTGCCACTACCATGAACCTTGCGCTCTGACAGATACCCATCCTGTGGTAAGAGGTCTGGGAATTGCACCTGTGGCGGGTGAATCAGCTCATGCAAGCTTACTCCAGCTATATGTTGGTGCAGCCCCTATGCTCTGTGCTCCTCCAGCCCAGTCCTATATTCACACTTTTTTGACTGGAAATCTGCCATGCCCCTTTCCCAATGTTTTCTGCCACTCCAAAATCCATTCAGCCTCACTTTTTAGAGGTTCCTGAAGGAATTCATGGAAAAGTTCAGTTGAGGTCCTTCTTTCACCTTGCCATTTGGCTCTCCCCCCGCCCCCTCTGGTTATTCCTTTTATGTTTGAAAGGAGTGTGGTACATGGGAAAGGGTAATGGATTTGAAGCATGAGAATGTATTCAAGCTTGGCTGGTCTCTGTCACCTCTGTGACGTTAGCTAAGTTACTTAACATCCTCTGTTTCTTCATCAAAATAAGGTTGGAATAGATGGCCATTAAAGTTTCATTCAGCTCTAAATCATTTTAAAGTGTATTTTTTTTAAACAACATTATTGGATTCTTGTTTCTAATGTCTTCTGATATACTCTTCTATTTTATAGGTAAATTCATCCCATTCACATTCACAGTTATGATTGCTATATATGTCTCTCCATATTACTCTAATATATTTATCATTCTATTTTTTTATCCTACCCCATCTATAAGATTATGTTTTGCTTCTGACCATTACTCCCTTTATTTCATCTTATGGCTCATGCTTTCCTGTCTCTGCTGTTTCTCATTCAGTTTTTCCTACTTCCCTATTGAGTAAGATAAATTTCTGTACTTAACTCTCTTTGTGTGTGTATTCTTCCATTCCTGAACCAGTTCAGATAAAAGTTTAAGTATTGCTTGCTTCCCCCCCAACTATCCCTGTTATTGTACAAACTCTTCTTTGTGTGCCTCATTTTATGTGAGATAGTTTTCCCAATTTTTCCTCTCCATTCCCTCCTCTTTCAAAGCATTCCTTTTTTCTTACCCTTCAATTCGTTACTTCATTTCAACATAATAGAATCATGCCCTGACTCTCTATTTAATTAGAATCCCTTTAAGACATCTGACAATGATAAAGTTCTGAGGGCTTGCATATTACGTCTCTATTCTTTTTCAGTCTGTCATTCTGGTTCCCTCAAAATTACATAATTATGTTGGGTTGTGTGTTTGTATGTCAAATTTTCTATTCAGCTCTGCCCTTTTCAAAAGCAAAGATTGTAAACTCTCTATTTCATTGAACATCCATTTTCTCTCTGTAATATTTTTCTCAGTTTTGCTGGTGGGGGTGGTATTCTTAAATGTAATTCCAGTTCCTTTGCCTTCTGGAATATTCATATTCTTTCTTTGTGGTGATTGTTAAGTCCTGTGTGATTCAGATTGTGGCTCCATGGTATTTGAATTATTTCTTTCTGGCTGATTTTAGTATTTTTTTTTCCTTGACCAGTTGGTTACAGATTTTGATTATGGTATTCCTGGGAATTTTCTTTTCAATGTTTCCTTCTGAAGGTGATCAGTGCATGCTTTCAACTTCTGCTTTCTCTTGTCTAGTTCTAAGATATCTCAGCCATTTCTTTGTATAATTTGTTGAAGTATGAGGTATATACACTTTTTTTTTCCTTCATGGCTTTCAGATACACCTATCATTCTTAAATTATCTCTTCTCAATCTATTTTCCTGGACAGTTGTTGTCCCTGTCACAAATTAATATTTCCTTCTCTTTCTAAAGTTTAAAAAATTTGATTCATTAATTTTAATGTTTCATGGAGTCATTAACTTCCATTTGGCCAATTCTGACTTTTATGGGGTTTCCCCCCCCCCAGGAAAGATTTGTACCTCTTTTACCAAGCTATTAATTCTCTCTTTTCATAACTTTCTTGGGTAGATCTCATTTACTCCATTTTTCTCCTTTACTCTCATTTCTAAAATAATTATTTATGCTATTTCTCAATTCTTTCTTTAACTCTTGTATTAACTCTTCTAGGAACTCTTATTGTTTGTATCTAATCACCATTTTTCTTTTAGACTTTGCTTTTAGATGTTATCAAGTCATTGTCTTTTCTGTCTTGAGCTTCCTTGTCAACATAGTAATTCTTTATGGTTGACTTCTTTTTTGTTTGCTCATCCTTTCAGCCTACTTCTTGATTTGAGATTTATATTATTATTGGACTATGATCACTTCTGAGAAAGAGCAGGGGATATATTGGTTGAGTTGCTGCTATTTTCACACCTAAATCTTGGGACCTGCAAGTTTTCTATATATTGAATGTGATCTGTTCCAGGGAGATATTTGTTCAAAGACTTCCTGTTCTGACATTTGTGACTTGCTTAACCAGGGTTGTTGACTTGTATGCAGTTGAGTTTCAAGAGATCACTAGAATCAGTCAATATTAGACCACCAAGACATTCTGCAGATGCAGAGCAATCAACTTTGCTGAATGTCTCTGCTTTGTTCTCAGTTACTTGTCCTACTTTTTTCCAAAACAGGGTTATATGTTGCTGTAAAGGTTAGAACTAAATAATGCTCTGCTTCTGGTCTCAGAATTGTTTTTGTGCTTCCTACATAGTCAGGACGCTGCATTCAGTGATGCTTTTGTTTTTTACCCTAGAGCTGTGACATGGAACTGAGAAGTAGATAACAGAATGGCCAGATGGCAACTGTTGCTGCTCCCAGAAATATTTCAGGATCACCTGGCATTTCTTTCTGCCCTGGTTTTCTCTCTATATTCCCTTTTGGTCCCTTAGTAATGGAATGCTGCTGTTCTTGGTACTACTTCTATTGTTACTGTACTGCATTCATAGCCATTCCCTATCTTAGTGTCTGGAGACTTCTCTATTTGTCTTCCTAAGCTGTCCTGTCCTGTAAAATTGCTGACTGCTTTTGGTGCTTTCCCAATCAAAATTTTGTTTGGCACAATATCTAGGTTGCAGTGAAGGTATGATTGGGGAGAAACATAAAAATGCTGATTTTCAATATGTGTTGTTTTTAATATAAATTAATTTTTTTTAGTTTTCAACTTTCTCTCCATAAGTTTTAAATTTTCTCTGCCTTCCTTCCCTCTCTCTTTCCCAAGATGGTGTGCAATCCAGTATAGACTCTATATATACGTTCTTATTAAATATATTTTCACATTAGTCATGTTGTATAGGAGAATTAGAAAAAAATGGGAGGAACCATGAGTAAGAAACAACAAAACAAAAAAGAGAGAGAACAAATGATATGTTCTAATCTACGTGCAGACTCCGTATTTTTTCTCTGGATGTAGGTGACATTTTCCATCAGGAGTCTTTTGGAGTTGTTTTATGTACTTGCATTACTGAGAAGAGCTAATTCTATCAAAGTCACTCATCACACAGTGTGGCTGTAACTATGTACAGAGTTCTCCTGGTTCTGTTTACTTCTCAATCTGTCATCTTGACTCCACTCCCAAACATTTTGTCTAAAAGTTTTCTAAATTAATTTTCCTTTTAAATTTCAAGTGGAGGGGAAAATTTTTGGAGAACCTTGTAATACCCCTTGAGATAATTACAGACACCTTGGTATCCCTAAACTGAGTTAATCACTATTCTAAATATTTTACCTACCAATGATATGCATAAATCATATCACCATAAAAATTCTTGGTAATGCATATGGAAATGTAATTAAGCAAAAGTTTACACCGTGAGGTGGGGATACAGAATTGGGTATGTAATGAAAATGGATGAGTCTCTTTAGATATTTTAGTTCATCTATATGTGCTAGCTAAGAGGTGATGGCCTCTTCTTCTTATGTATTTTCAAAATCTAGATATAATTTGACTATTTAAAAGTATCATCCTGATTTAAAACTAGATAGATGTACAATGGGAAAAAGGAAAGGGTATATTTTATTGGGGATTTTTGATGTGGCCAAAGTCTGGTTTTGTGTCCAAATATTTTATTAAAATAAATTCTCTCTTCTGGTGGGTAAGAGAATTATTATACTCCTCAATCTATGGTATTCTTCCACAAATTAACCCTAGAGCTTGGCTCACTAGGCTCTCTTGATCCAAGCACTAAAATTGAAAATTAGATTAGTTGAAGAGGAAGTAGGGGTGAAAAGGAAACACCTGGACCTTCCTTTACTCAAACTAAAGAGAATGCAACCCCACCACCAGTTTTCTAACTACTTTGGCTGCAAAGACGAGAGAAATATTATGATTGTGTTTCCTTTTCCCCCTAAATTCACTTTTCATTAGAATTAAATCAAAGTCATCATTTATCAGGTGCCTTCTTTGTCAAAGTAACTGAGCAAAACATGGAGGATAAAGTTCAAAATGAAGTAGTTCCTATTATTATAGGTTTTATATTTCTTTTTTCTTCCTTTTTACTTTCTTTTTTTGTAATGCAATATCAAAGGATTAGAAAATATTTGAAAATGAATAATAGATAATAAAAATCCTCCACTGATTTTTTAATGATTTGTGTCAAATAAATAAATAAATAATGAATTAACAATTTTATTATTATTAAATAAATAACTTCAAGTAACCTTGGGGACCTGACAGAATCTTCAGTCCATTTGCATCCCAATAATTTTTAAGTACTCTTGCTGGTAAGAAGATATGGGTAGTACTAAGGCAAAAAGCACAGAATAGAGAGGTCAAATAACTATATTCTAAACACATTTTGGCTACCATCTAGCTGTTAACAGAGTGAATAAATTTGTCTGTTTAAGACAGTGGTTCTCAACCGGTGTTGAGTTCAATTTCTTATGTTCAGTTTGTAACAATGAAAATACATCCTGCATATCAGATAAATTCATAACAGTAGCAAAATTACAGTTATGAAGTAGCAATGAAAATAATTTTATGGTTGGGGGTCACTACAACATGAGGATCTGTATTAAAGGGTCGCGGCATTAGGAAGGTTGAGAACCACTGGTTTAAGGTGTAGATTTTTCATTTATACAAATGTGGAGACTTTAGGGGTAAGTGACTTCTAATATTGACTGACTGGGAAAGATCTTTTTAGAATGTGGTGTGTGTGTGTGTGTGCATGTGTGTGTGTTGGACAAAATTACCTCTTCCATGGTCTGAGACTATACTCTGGTTTTCTTTCCCATTGTTTCCTCATTTTCCAGCCATTTTTTCTTTTACTTTTTAGCTCTTTGTTAAGGTAGCTCTTTGCTTCCAGTGTGGAGTGTGTACTGTCGCAAGCTTCAAAGGTTTTGTCCATCTGTTTTTAGAGATATTTTTAAGTTTTTTCAGTTCTTTCAAGGTGGGATGATCATAGGAAAGGTGTTTATTCCTCTCCTGGTCTGTGCTCTGGTCTGAGAGTGATCACAAACACTCTTTTTTGTGTTGTAACTGTGAGAAGGATTCCCTCTCCACTCCCACCACCAGCTTCACTATGCCAGAGCTCCTCCTCACCCCAGGGGAACCACTCAGGATTGTCATCCAGTTGCAAGCACTTGCAAAGCAAGGTAATCCTGTATCAGCACCAGCAAAGAGATCCCTGTAATCCTCTTCTGATCAGCTGCTCGAACCTCCCACTGTCTTTGGGCTAAGAGTTCCAGAAGCAGTCACTACCACTGCTGCTGCTGTTGCCACCCCAGGCCTGGGACCAGACTGGTGCTCCTTTCTCACCCAGGTCTGACAAAATTTTCTTATTAACTTTCTAAGTTGTCTTTGGCAATTGTGGACTGAAAAGTCTCAAAACTGCCATAGCTGCCAATTATTCAGTTCCCTGAGGCCTTCTCCAATCCATCTGTTCCATCCTTGCCCACGCTGGACTTAGCTCTTCTCTCCAATTTGTGCAAGAAACATTTTCTCTCATTGTTCTAGGTTGTCTTGGGCAGAAAATTAGTTTCACTCTGTCATTTTGTGGCTTCTGCTGCTCTAGAATTTGTTTAGAGTAATATTTACAGGTATTTGGAGGGGTTTGGGGTAAAGTGGCATCTTGGATCCCATCTATAATTTCTTAAAATATGATGTCTAAGCTTTTTCTTTGATTATGGCTTTGAGATAGTGCAATTATTCTAAAATTATCTCATCTTTATTTTTCAGGCCAGTTGTTGTTCTAATGAGTTATTTCCTGCTTTCTTCTATTTCTTCATTCTTTTGATCTTGTTTTCTTGTTTCTTGGTGTATCATGGAGTCATTAGCTTTTACTTGCCCAATTAAAAAAATGAATTGTATTCTTCAGTTAATTGCTGTACAAGCAGTAAGGGAATGATATCACATAGTGTTCCAATGAAATAGTATGGCTTAATGGATAGAATCCCGGCAATGGAATCAGGAGGATCTCCCTTGCATCAAGTCCTACCTCTGACACTGGCCAGTTAAGTGACAATGAAATATCTTCATTATCTCATCCTAATAGGTGAGATGCCTCGATTAGATGTCCCTTAAAAAAGCCTTTGTACCTCTTAATCCATCATCCATGATTTATAAAAACCAACTTTACTTCAGAATTCTTTATGACATCACACATGATTATTTTTGTTAAAATCTCATATTAATTTAAAAAAAAAAGCAGCAGAAGGGGGGAGAAGCCAAGATGGTAGAGTAGAAGCACAAATTTGGTGTGGATTCCAGTTCCAAATGCTTCCAATACATGTAAAATAATCATTCTAAACAGACTTTAGAGCTACGGAACTGACAAAGTGACAGAGAGAAACAAATCTCCCCCTGAAGGCAGCCCGGCAGGATGACAGAAAAGGTCTATTGAACCTCACTGGGGGCCAACATCAGTCCTGCATGAGCCATGCAGTTCTAGCACCAGGGCAGCCCCAACCAGCAGTGGCCAGAGCCAAATTTGGGGAGAGTGAATTGCTAGCACCTGTGGCAGTTTCCAGACTACTCATCATATAAACACCAAAGACAAAATAAAAGGTCAGTAGGGAAGTCTGTTGGAATGGGTGGGGTGGGACAGAAGTGTGTGGTCTGGCCCCTGTCCCCAGGGTGAGAAGCAGTGGCAGCTGTGGTGCCACTGCTGTGTGGCTACCTCAGGAGCTACTGACCTGCAGATTGTAGGGGGACCAAAGCAACCATTCAGAGGATAATGGCTCTTGCTTTACCCTGCTTGGATCTGGATCATGGTCTTGGGTGGTAGTCTTGGGGTGTATGACCAGTGAGCCAGAGTTTGTTGGGGCTGTAAGGAGGTTACCCTCCTAATAGCTCTGACAGCTGCAATTACCCCAGCAATTTATGACAAAACTGTCTCCATTCTGGAAGCAGAGTTCTACTGTGCCAAAGAGCTCAAAAGCCAAGTAATTGACTGGCAATATGAGCAAGCCAAGGAAGTACAAACAGAACATAGAATCCTTTTGGGGGGAGAAAAAGGATCATGGAGCAGGAGGAAGACAGTGAAGTCAGAACTCCTGGATCAAAAGCCTCCAAGAAAAATATGAATTGGTTACAGGCTATGGAGGAGCTCAAGAAGGATTTTGAAAATCAAGTAAGAGAAGGGGAAGAAAAATTGGGAAAAGAAACAAGAATGATGCAAGAAAATCATGAAAAGAGAGTCAACAGCCTGCTAAAGGAGATCCAAAATTACACTGAAGCAAATAACATGTTAAAAAATAGACTAACTCAAATGGTAAAAGAGGCTCAAAAAGCCAATGAGGAGAAGAATGCCTTAAAAATCCAAATTTGCCAGATGGAAAAGGAATTTCACAAATTCACTGAAGAGAATATCTCCTTCAAAATTAGATTGGAGCAAATGGAAACTAATGACTTTATGAGAAATCAAGATACTATAAAACAGATGCAAACAAATAAAAAAATAGAAGGCAATGTGACATCTCATTGGAAAAACCACTGACCTGTAAAATAGAACCAGGAGAGATCATTTAAAAATTATTGGACTACCTTAAAGCCATGATCAAAAAAGAGCCTAGACACCATCTTTCAAGAAATTATCAATCAAAATTGTTCTGATCTAAAAGAACCAGAGGGCAAAATAGAAATTGAAAGAATTCACTGATTGCCTCTTGAAAAAGATCCCAAAAAGAAAATTCCTAAAAATATTATAGCCAAATCCCACAGTGCCCAGATCAAGGAGAAAATATTACAAGTAGCCAGGAAGAAAAAATTTGAGTATTGTGGAAATGCAATCAGAATAACACAAGACCTAGCAGCTTCTGTATTAAGGGATCATAGGGCTTGGAATATGATATTTCAGAGGTCAAAGGTGCTAGGATTAAAAGAAAAAAATCACCTACCCAGCAAAAATGAGTAGAATGCTCCAGGGGAAAATATGGTCATTCACTGAAATAAAGGATTTTCATGCATTCTTGATGAAAAAACAAGACCTGAACAGAAAATTTGACTTTCAAATACAAGAAGCAAGAGAAGCATGAGAAGGTAAACAGGAAAAAGAAATCATAAGGAACTCATTAAAGTGGAACTATTTATATTCCTACAAGGAAAAAGTACAATTGTAACTCATAAGACTATTCTCAGTATGAGGGATAGTTGAATGGAATGTTTGTGTGTGTGTGTGTGTGTGCATATATATGTACATATATGTTTGTGTATACATGTACATATGTGTATATAAATATATATGTGAGTGTCGGCAAATGTATGTTCATATATACATAGACAGAGGGCACAGGATGAGTTAAATATGAAGGGATGATATCTAAAAATAAAATTAAGAGATAAGAGAGGAATTTATCAGGACAAGGAGAAAGGGAGAGATAGACTAGGGTAAATTATCTCATCTAAAACAGGCAAGAGAAAACTGTTACAATGAAGGGGAAGAGCAGGAAGGTGAAAGGGAATGGGAAAACCTTATTCTCATTGAATTTAGCTTGAGGAGGGAATAACATACACACTCAATTGGGTACAGGAAACTAGGGGAGTAGGGGATAAGAGGAGAAATGAAAGACGGGAGGGCAGATTTGGCAAGAGGATAGTCAGAAGCAAACTTTTTTTTGAAGGGATAGAGTAAAGGACAAAATAGAATAAGTGAGAATTGGGATAGGATGGAGGCAAATACAGTTAGTCTTTCACAATGTAACTACTGTGGAAATGATTTGGGTAACTACACATGTACAACCTATATTGAATTGCTGATCTCAGTGGGAGTAGTTGAGGAGGAAAGAAGGAAGAAAAATCTGGAATTCAAAATTTTATAAACAAATGTTTTTTAAAGAATGGTTTCTTACCATGCAACTGGGAAATAAAATATCCAGGCACTGAGCTATAGAAATCCATCTTGCCCTACCAGAAAGTTAGTGGGGTAATGCGGAAGGATATAAGAGATAACAGATTGGGGGAAGGGGTATTCAGTAGGCTTACTATTTTGGGGTAGAGGAGGGCAGGGGAAAGATGGGAAGAGAAAATTCGTAACCTAAATCTCATGGAAATCTATCTTGAAAACTAAAATAAATAAATAAAATTAAAATATATACAAAAAGAAGCAAACCCACTTGGATTCTAATTCAAAAATCACCGAGGTGTATATTTAAATTATCAACATTCTCTTCAGAGCCAAACTTTCCTTCATGTTTTTCTTTGTGAAAATGTATAAGAAACACATTGAAATCATTTCTAAATTAATGTTTTACCATAAAGGAATTTCTTTCATTCTGTTGCCTTTTTTTTAAAAAGACTTAAATGCTTATCGTGTGATATTATTATCGTTTTACTACCACTATTTTCTTTGAATATGATGAATTTTACATATTTGTTCCTCTTATATGGAGAGTTCTCTTATATGGAGAGTTACAGTGTCCCCCACCACCATCCCTGCTTTCAGCTCAGTTATCATAGCTGTCACCAAAGGAAATAACTCATGTTGAGAAAGGTTCAACCAACATCGCTGACTGTCACACCAACGACAGAAAAATAAACTTATTTGGAGCATCAAGCCACCCTGAGGAAGAAACTGCAATCAGCATGTGCAATAGGACCATGATCCTTATCTTCCCTTATCTACTCTGATGGGAATAGTCCAAGACCCTCAAACCAAGAAATTTAGGATTAGTGACATTAAATGATGGAATTAAAGAAGAAAAATCACCATGTGCTTTGGTAGTTCATTCTAAAGACCATAGGATTTTTCCATTTGACTTGCAGCTGAAGCCTTCCATATATGTTGTCTCCCTCATTAGAATGTACTTCTTGAGAAAAGTATTACTCTTTATTTCTATTCCCAACACTTAGTAGACTGCTTTGCAAGTAGTAAGTGCTTAATAAATGTTCATTAATTCATTTATTCATTCAAAGCACCAAGTTTATTGTCAAGTCTCCTATGAGACTTGACTCCTATGCAATTTGAGATCCTTCAGGGTAGGGATTATGTAATTTCCATGTTTGTGTAACTAGTCCCTAACAGGCAGTAGGAACAAGATATGCTTGCTGATTTTTTTTTTTTGGTTACAAATTTTCTTTTTTTTCCCCTAATCCTTTCTGTAATTTTGTTTTGTGCTGAATCTATCCCATTAATATTTAGGCTTATAAAAATTACTTGAATATCTTGCAAATTAACTGCCTTTTGTTATATTTTTTTTTATTAGGAGGAAAAAACACTAGTAAACCTTAGCTTGATGTGATTAAATTATAATGATATTAAAATTCTTTCTTTAACATTCACCTTATTTTCTGGTTACATTTCTTAGTGTGTAAACTTGGACTTCCTGTCAGGATCTTTTGGATTGTATTGATCTGCCCTTTGTCCATTAATTCCATTAATACTCATATTGTCCATCATCAGATATTTTATTTCATTACCTTTTTTCTTGGAGATTAACAATTCTTAGATTTTCTTATCAAGAATAAAATTCATGCACACACATATGTGTGTGTGTGTGTATATATATTCCCCATATTAGAAAGTGAGAAACTTAAGAGCAGGAAGTTTCACTTTTTTCCATTTATATTTACAATGATTAATATAGTACTTTGCATTTATGTATGTACATATGTATGTATGTATGTATATAATCTCCTTGCTGATATTTTATTAATTTATTTGCATAGAAATTAAGTAGAAATTTTTGCTGTTTTTGCTCTCAAAACCATGTTTGTGTCACAAAAGGAATTTGGTAGGATTCATTCTTTAATTACTTTTTTCAAATACTTTATATAATATGTAGTTTTCCTTGGAAATTTCCTGAAACATGAAGTAGAAGCTATTCCAGATCTCTTTTCAACCTATTTTTCTAGATCAGTTGGATTTCCAATTAGATATTTCATGCTTTCACATTTTCTTCAGCTTTTTCATTCTTTTGACTTTTTTTTTCTTGAGGTTATATATTGTTGCAGTTTAGTCTCATCAGATGAGAGCTGGCACTCTACCCACCAAATGACACCAAAAACTGTTGTGATTTCTTGGTGTGTGTTATGGTGGCACCATTTCAAATAATTCAGAATCAGACCACCTCTAATACAAGTATAGGCATTTATCGAGGATTGACATGTCTCAGAAGTGGGCTAGGTTCCAAGAGGAAGAAGCAAATTAGCAAGATAAGACAAGCAATTTCTTGTGTAATGATGTTGATTATACAACAGAAATTATGAATATTTTAAAGGCAAGAGGGGGTTGTTAAGGGATTTGGTAATAGGGGAAGGATCCCTAGGGTTTGGTGATCATACATCCTGGTAGTACTGCCCTGTACTTGGCTTGGTATTGTGATCCTCTCTGGCCAAGATGGATAGTTAGGTATTATGGTACTGTCTTGTGCTAAATGGATGATGTCATTGTGGTTGAGTACAAGAACACACTGTTCAAATATATGAATTGGATCTGAATTCAGTAGCTAGCTAGGTACAGTTGCTATATTGAGTGTGTGGGCCTGAGGTGTGGTTAAATCCAGACTATGTGGCTAAATCAAGACATGCTTGCTGTTTAGCAGGGCTCATAAGTTAGAATATTGGTGCTGGGGGAAGTTTTACTAGGATTCCATCAATGGAATCACTAGCTTTCACTTGCCCAATTCTTATTTTTAAGGATTTTTTTCTTTTGTTTTTATACTTTTATTTATTTTAGTTTACATCATTCATTTCCATGAGATTTTGAGCTACAAATTTTCTCCCCATCTTTCCCCTAC
>CM053592.1:57938825-57956067 GCA_028646515.1 Pseudochirops corinnae
AGAGAATAGACTGGGGGAGGGGGGACACACTGGGATGGCTGTTTTGGGGTGGTGGGTGGGGGAAAGAGGGGGAGAAAATATGCAACTGAAAATCTTGTGGAAATGAATGATGCAAACTAAAATAAAATTTAAAAATAAAAGGAAAAAAAAACAAAGAAGAGACAAGGAAGGAATCTACATCTTCCTAAAAGGTACCATAGAAAATGAAATCATGTCAACACTAAACAGTGGTATAGCCACAGTTTTAGTCAATAGTTGGAGAAGTTATGTGAGCATAAGAATAAATGGAATCTTCCTTAAAACGATAAATAATATCAATTTGAAATAAACAGCAAGCATTACATGTAATGGAGACAAGTTAGAAATATTTCCTATAACATTGGGGGTGAAAAAAAGATGTCCATTATCACCACTGTTATTGAATATTGTACTAGAAACATTAGCTTTAGCAATAAGAGAAGAAAAAAAATGACTAGATGATAATAAAGAACAAACAAAGCTATCACTCTTTGCAGATAATATGATGACATATTTGGAGAATCCTAGAGAATTTAGTAAAAAAAAAAACTACTTGGAATAAGAAATAACTAGCAAAATTGCAGGATATAAATTAAACCCACATAAATCATCAACATTTCTATATATTACTAACAAAGCCCAACAAGAGATTGAAAGAAAGATTCCATTTAAAGTTATCTTATGCATTATAAAGTATTTGAGAGTCTACCTATCAAAACCATAAACTATATGGACACAAATCCAAAACTCTTTTCAACAAATAAAGCCAGATCTAAATAAATAGACAAAACATTGGTTGCTCGTGGGCAGGCCGAGCTAATGTAATAAAAATGACAATTCTCATTATATTAATTTACTTACCATACCAATGAAATTTCAAAAAATATTTTATAGATCTAGAAAAAAAAAATAACAAAATTCATCTGAAAGAATAAAATTTCTGAAATATCAAGGGAATTAATGAAAAGCAATGCATGGAAAGGTGGCTTAGCTGTACCAGAGTTTAAATACTATTATAAATACTAACTGGTACTGGTTAACAAATAGAGTGGTGGATCAGCAGAAAAAGGTAGGTAATCAAAATATGGCAGTCAATGACTATGGTAATCTACTATTTGATAAACCCAAAGACACAAATTTCTGGGAGAATAACGCGCTATTTGACAAAAACTGCAAGGAAAAATTGTAAAATAGTATGGCAGAAACTAGGTATAGATCAACATCTTATACCCTATACCAAAATAAAATCAAAATGGTACAAAAAAGTACATGATTTAGATATAAAGGCTGATAGAACAAGCAAATTAGGAGAGCAAGGCATAGTTTACCTGTCGGAATTATGGAGAAAGAAAGAAATTATCATACAACCAGAGATAGGGAACATTGTGAAATGGATAATTTTGATTACATTAAATTGAAAAGTTTTTGCACAAAGCCAATGCAATCAAGATTAGGAGGGAAGTAGAAAATTGGGAAAGACAATATCTCTGAAAAATTTTCATTTCTCAAATATATAGAGAACTGGGTCAAAGCTAGAAGAATACAAGTCATTCCCCAATTGACAAACGACCAAAGGGTATGAACAGGCACATTTACAAGAAGAATATGAAAAAAAAAAGCTCTACATTACTATTGATTATAGAAATGCAAATCAAAACAATTTTGTGGTGTAACATCACACTTGTCAGATTGTTTAACACAAAAAGCCTGGAAAATAATAAGTGCTGACGAATATGTAGGAAAATTAGAGCACTAATGCAGTTGGTGGAGTTGTGAACTGATCCAACCATACTGGAGAGCAATTTAGAACTATGCCCAAAACTATCAAACTGTGTATACATACCCTTTGACCCAGCAATATCACTTCTAGGTCTGTAGCCCAAAGAGATCATACAAATGGCAACAAGTACCCATATATACAAAAATATTTATAGAATCTCTTTCTTGGTGGCCAAAATTCAGAAACTGCAGGGATGTTCATCAATTGGGAAATGGTTGAACAGGTTGTGGTATATTAATGTAATGGAATATTATTTTGCTATAAGAAATAAGGAGCTAGTGGAATTCAGAAAATCCTGGAGAGACTTACGTGGAATGATGCTGAGTGAAATAAGCAGAACTAGGAGAACATTGTACAAAATAAAAAAAAAAACATTGTGGGATAACTGACTTTGATAGACATTGCTCTTTTCAGCAATGCAAGAATCTAAAACATTTCTGAAAGACTCACAATGGAAAATACTATCTACTTCCAGAGAAAAAAAATTAGAAGCCTTAATGAGGATGGAAGGACATTATTTGCTCCCCTTTTCTTTCATTGTTTTGTTTTTTTTTTCCTTTCTAGTGGGACCTCCCATTGGTTCTAATTCTTCTTGAGATAATGACTAAGGTGAAAATATGATTAAGATGAATGCATAAGTAGAGCCTATATCACATTGCACAGCACCATGGGGAGTAGGAAAGAGAGGGAACAGTGAGAATATTTCAAACTCAAAATCTTATGGAAGTAAATGTTGAAAACTAAAAATAAATATATGTTTTTAATTTGATCCTGAATTTTGTTTTTCTTTTTTTTCAATTTATTTATTTAGTTATAGTTTTCAACATTCCTTTCCACAAAATTTTGAGTTACACATTTTCTCCACATCTTTCCCCTACCCTCCCAGGCCAAAATAGCAAGCCTACTGAAAACCCCTTCCCCCAGTCTGTTCCCTCTTATATCCTCCCCTATTCTACCCCAAAAGTAGTAGGGTAACTTTCTAGTAGGGCAAGATGGATTTCTATACCCAATAGCCTATATATCTAATTTCCCAGTTGCAAGTAAAAAACAATTTTTATTTTAACATTTGTATATAAAACTTTGGTTTCCAGATTCTTTCTCTTCTTCCCTCTTTTCTGATCCCCACTGGGAGGACAAACAATCCAATATAAGTCTTACATGTGAAGTTACACAAAACATTTCCACAGGAGTTATATTGTGAAAGGTTAGCTATATTTCCCTCCATCCTGTTCTGCCAACCACTTATTCTATTTTCTCCTTTGACCCTGTCCCTTTTAAAAAAAATTAAGTTTTATGCTTATTTTTAGTTTATATAATTCATTTCCACAAGATTTCGAGTTACACATTTTTTCCCCATCTTTCCCCTACTCATCACCCCAAAACAACAATACCACTGTATATCTCTTCCCCCAATCTGCTCTCTTATATCCTCTCACATTCCACTCTGACTTTCCTGTAGGGGAAGATGGATCTCCATATTGAAGTGTCCATATACCTTATTTTCCAGTTGCATATAAATAATAATAATAATAATAATAATAATAATAATAATAATAATAAAATATATATAATTAGACATTTAATTTTACAACTTTGAATTACAAATTCTTTCCCTTCCTCCCTAGTCACTCACCCTTACTGGGAAGATAAGCGATTCAATATAGGTTGTACATGTATAGTTACATAAAACATTTCCATAGTGGATATATTGTGAAACACTGACTATATTTCCCTTCATCCTATCCTGCCCACCACTTGCTCTATTCTCTACTTTGACCCATTATCTTTTCAAAAGTGTGTGCTTCTAACTACCCTTTCCCCCAACCTGTCCTCCCCACATCACCCTTCCTCTTAACCCTTTCCCCTCTACTCTCTTGCAGGGCAAGTTACCCAATTTAGTGTGTATGTCTTTCCCTCACCTAAGCCAAATTTAATGAAAGTAAGGTTGACCCATTCCCTTTTGCCTTCCTGTTCTTCCTCTCCATTGTAACAATTATTCCTTGCCTCTTCTATATGAGATAATGCACCTCATTCTGTCTCTCTCCATCTCCTCTCATATTTCTCTCTCACTTTCAATTTCACTTTTTAAATATTATCCCTTCCTATTCAATTGATCCTGTGCCCTCTGTCTATGTATACCTGTACACATATATACATACACTCACATATGTATTCATACACACATATTCCCACCTATATAGACATATATATGTATGTATACACACACATATACATTTATATTCCCTTCAACTATTTTCATGCTTAGAAAAGTTTCATAAGTTACAACTATCGTTTTTCTGTATAGGCATGTAAATAGTTCAACATTGGTAAGTTCCTTATGATTTCTTTTCCCCGTTTACCTTCTCATGTTTTTCCTTACTTCTTGTATTTGAGTGTCATATTTTTCCATTTAACTCAGGTTTTTTCATCAAAAATGCTTGAAAGTCCTCTATTTCATTGAATGACCATATTTTCCCCTGAAACATTATACTCAGTTTTGCTGGGTAGGTGATTCTTGGTTTTAATCTGAGCTCCTTTGACCTGTGAAATATTATATTCCAAGCCCTTTGATCCCTTAATGTAGAAGCTGCTAGATTCTGTGTTATCTTGAACATGTTTCTACAATATTCGAATTGCTTCTTCTGGGCTGCTTGTAATATTTTCTCCTTGATCTGGGAACTCTGGAACCTGTCTAGAATATTCCTAGGAGTTTTCTTTGGGGGCTCTTTTTTAAAAGGTGATCAGTGAATTCTTTCAAGTTCTACTTTGCCCTCTGGTTCTAGAATATCAGAGCAATTTTCCTTGAGTATATCTTGAAGGATGATTTCTAGGTTCTTTTTTTTATCATGGCTTTCAGGTAGTCCAAAAGTTTTTAAATTGTCTCTCCTGGATCTATTTTCCAGTTCAGTGGTTTTCCCCATGAGATATTTTCTATTGCCTTCTATTTTTTCATTTGTTTGGATCTGTTTGATAGTGTCTTGATTTCTCATGAAGTCATTAGCTTCCATTTACTCAAGTCTAATTCTGAAGGAATGATTCTCTTTGGGGAGTTTTTGAAATTCCTTTACCCTCTGGCAAAATTGGCTTTTTAAGGCACTCTTTTCCTCATTGGCTTTCTGGTCCTCTTTTGTCATTTGAGTTAATCTATTTTTTAAGTGTTATTTTCTTCAGGCAGGGTGTTGAATCTCTTTTCATGATTTTCTTGCATAATTCTCATTTCTTTTCTGGATTTTTCTTCCACTTCTCTTCCTTGATTTTCAAAATCTTTCTTGAGCTCCTCCATGGCCTGTAACCAGTTCATATTTTTCTTGGAAGCTTTTGGTGCAGGAGTTCTCACTGTGTTGACTTTCTCCCATTCCATGCTTTGATCCTTTTTATCCCCCAAAAAGGAATCTAAAGTTGGATAGCTGTGCTTACTTTGCTTCCTTGGTTACTTATGTTGATACTCAGTTACTTAACTTTTGAGCTCGTTGCCACAATAGAACTCCGCTTCTGGTGGGGAGAGATTTTTCCCAAATCACCAGGGTTTTCACAGCTTTTTGAACTATTAGGAGGGCACCATCTCTGCAACTCCCACAAACTCTGGCTCACTGGTCACACACCTCAGGAGCAAAACCCAAGAATGTGATGCAAATTCAGGCAGGTTAAAGCAAGAGTGATTACCCTCTGGATGTTTTCTTGGCTCCTCTAACATCTGCAGGCCAGGAGGTGTGAAGCAGGTATGTGGAGGAGGCTGTAGGGCTGCCACTCCTCTGCCACTTCTAGGTCTGGGGGCAGGGGCCAGACATGCTCCTCTTTCCCCCCCTCCCCTAGTTCAAACAGGGTTCTACACTGACCTCTCATTTTGTCTTTGGTATTTATGGGTTGTTAATTCTGGAACCTGCCACTGCCACTGGTGATCCACTCTTCAGTAGTCTGCTCTAGGCACTGCTGGTTGGGGCCACTCTAGGGCTAAAACTGTGGCCTCACATGGGGCTGGGCTCCCAGCTTGCTGTGACGGACCCTTTCTGTCTGCTTGCTGGGCTGCCTTCAGAAGGAGATTAGTTTCTTTCTCTCAATTTGTGGGTTCTGTAGCTCTAAAATTTGTTTAGGGTCACATTTTATAGGTATTTGAGGTGGTTATGGGAGGAGCTCACAGAGTTTTCTTGCTTCTATGCCACCATCTTGGCTCCCGGCCCTGAACCTTTTCAAAAGTTTTTACTTCTAACTACCTTCTCTCCCAATCTGCCCTCCTTTCTATCATCTCCCCTCTTGTCCCCTTCTTCTCTACTTTACTGTAAGGTGAAATACCCAATTGAGTCATTGGCCTGGAGTCACAACAACCTGGGGGGGGGGGACGCAGAGTAAGTGTTATTATTAGCCCTGTTTTAAAGTTGATGAAACTGTGATAGACAAGGGCTAAGTATCTTGCCCAGTGCCACCCAGCTTGTAAATATTGAGACAGGATTTGTACTCAGAGCTTCCTCGCTCCAGGCTTAGCAGTGCCACCTAGTTACTTATTCAAGAGCCAACCCTTCTCTCTTGCTCTATGGTACATTTCCCTAGTCAATAGTCACTCTATCCTTCTTACACAAAGGGAGCTTACAGGGTCTTACATGAAGGATGATCATTATTTTGGAGATAAGAACATGAATTCTGATCACCAGTAATGACTTGTTATTAAATATCATACGATATATCATAATGTTATATTATAGTATACTCTAATACATCATGATAAAAGCTATTAAATATATAAATTTCAATTCTCTGGAGACAATAGTGCCCCGTGGCTCACAACCATACGCTATCATAAGATTATCAGCAGTACTAATATTTAAACAAAAGGGATTTATTTTAGGCAGAAGTTTTGGTTTTGGTTTAAAAAAAAGGTTTTAAAACTTTTGAATGGAAATGTAAATTCCCTTGCTACTCTTTGTTCATTTCTGGGCCCAAATCTTAATATTTTTCTAATGATTATGAAGGTGCTTAAGTGACATAGCAGATAGAACACAGAGTTGGAGACATGAAAACCTGAGTTTAAATGTGACCTCAGACACTTTCCAGTTGTATGACACTGAACAATTCACTTATTCTTTATCTGCCTCAGTTTCCTCATCCATAAAATGAACATAAGAAAAGCACTGCCTCCCAGGGTTTTAGTGAGGATCAAATGAGATAACATGTACAATGCTTTACAAATGGTGTTGCATTAAATAAATATTAGTTATTATTATTTATTTCCCATTGTCCAAATAACAATGAATGGCCAGGCTACTTCCTGTTAAAAATAAAACAAACAATAACAATAACAAAAACTTGAGAAATTTTGAAGAAGTGAATAATGAATGTCAACAAAGAAATATATAATAAAAGAAGAGAGGGTGATTAAATGGAAAAGGTGAAAGATGACCTTTTGATAATTCACGTTTCCTATTGATATCTTGTTGATATCCAGAGAAAGCAGAGTATTTGGGGAACTTATTACTTGCATCAAATCTATAGGAGCTCATGCAAAAGAAATTCACCCCCAAAGAGGTTCAAAAACATTGAGCTTTCTGTTCTTGTAAGAAATGACCCTGTTGATGACATTTCTAATCTAATGTGGTAAAATTTTATTAGCCTTTTAGAAAGCAAATTATTTTACTTTATTTTATTAAGACAGATTGTCCCATGTTACACAAGAAAACAGGGCAGTGGCCCATCATACGTCTGATCCCACTGATGATCAGCACAGGACTTTAATCCATTCTGTTTCCTACCTGTACTGTTTTTTTTTTTTAATTTTGACAATTCCTATAACAAATTTTCACTTATTTTATATTTCTTTCCTCTTTGGCCTCCCTTTTGGGAAACTTCATGACAAATTTAGCTTCTTCCTTTGCTACTAATTGTACTATTGGCTTAAAAAAAATCAACAACCAAAAGAATGTTGATCTCTTATCAGGTTAATAGATAGTTGTGATATCATTCATTCTGCAGCCCATTCTCTGATTCTATTATATTATTTTCCCCAAACTACCACCTTTCTTTTTCCCTGGTAGTAGAGGAAGAAAGGCAGGCAAAATTCACCTAATGTATCATTTTTGACATGTTGGTTGCTTAGTCAGTGGTATGGTCTGCTATTTCTGATATAATAAATGTTTACTGTATTGCTAGTTTAATGAATGCCCTGGGCTACAGTACTTGTTTGTGCACTTCTGTGGTGTATATCTTTAGTGCAAAAAAGGATGGTGTTGTGTGCTTAAACTAATAGAAAGCAAAACTGAATAGAGGAAAAAATAGATTCGAGTGCAGCTGCCTCAATGAGTCTTTCCCTGAGAATCAGGGAACTTGGGGGCAGGTAAAGAGTGTCAGCTGTTTAGTCAGTCTATGAAAGAGTCGGTAGTGAGCATGAGTTTGAAGGGAGACAGGTTTTCATTTTCATTTGCTTAAATTGAGTGACTTGATGGTTAAGATACAATTTATTTCATTTCATGAGCCTTAAATGTGTGGGAGAAGGTAAGGGAGAGGGAGGGAGAGGGAGGCAGAGAGAGGGAGAGACAGACAGAAAGTGAATGAGAGAGAGAGACAGAGAGAGAGAGATGGAGAGACAGAGAAAGAGACAGAGAGACAGAGACAGAGAGAGAGAGAGACAGAAACAGAGAGAGAGAGAGAGAGAGAGAGAGAGAGAGAGAGAGGGAGAGAGGGAGGGAGGGAGAAGAAAAGACCAATGTATTCTCTTTAGAATGTCTACTGATTTAGAACCCTATGTTATTATTTGAAAATCTAGTGAATATTTATCCAAATATGTTGTATGGAGAAGAGGGTTGTAGAAGTCTGACAGAGGCTTAAATAATTGAGTGGATAGCCATTCATCCAAGATTCTCTATAACAAAGGAAGGTTTGAAAAGCCCTTTCTATAGAGGCATCCAGCTCAATAAAGTAGAAATATTAGATTTTTTTTTTAAATTAGAGAATTTGGCTTCATATCCTAGTTCTTTTGTACATTATCTATGACAATCACAAAATGAGGTCATCCAACTAGAGTCAGGTTTCTTGTGTGTCATGGACCCCTTTGCTAGTCTAGTGAAGCCTATGAATACTTTCTTAAAATAATATTTTAAATGCATAAAATTCAAAATGATATATCACAAAGGAAACCAATTATATTGATTTATATACATATATGTGTGTATATGTATATGAATATGCATATGTATATGTATTTATGTTAATGGAGTCCAAATGGAGAAGTGCTGAAAGAGATGATCAATAATTTCTAAGGTCCTTCCCAACTCTGAATACTAAGATTTTAAGTTAAGCTCTATTGAAGCTTCCATGTATATGCCTTGGACATTTTTAATTTATTCATTCAACAAGCATTTGATAGGCACATAACTTACCAACAAGTAACAAGACTATGTTTATATTTATTTGGACCAAGTGTAAGAGTAGTTAGCAAAAAAAGGGTTTTTACAGCTCTCAAATTCTAAATGAACAATTTCTATAGGCATTATTTTCCTCATCTATAAACTGAGGGGATCTTTTATTTCTCAGTTTTTTTTTTACTCTTATTCTCTATGATACTTAGATCAATATGTTTGTCAGGGTAAGAAGCATATGCAAGATGGAGAAAATAAATAATTGAAATGCCATGGGATATCATATAAGGGCATATAAAAAGCCCTGAATCTGCCTTTCTTGGTCCATTTCTTACTTTTGTCACCTACATTTTTTTCTTCCACATTCAGGTCTATGAACTTCCATTGATACCCACAGATACAGCTTTGCTCCAATCACAACTGTAAAAACTTCTGGTCTCTAATGACCATAGACCTAAAGTGGGAAGAAACCTCAGCAGCCATCTAATTCCACCTGCATTTGAAATGCATGAAGAAAAATAAAGCCTTAAGATTCTCAAACAGTTTCAGAAAAATAAGATGAGATTTTTGTGAATATAGTCTGATTTATCTTTTCATTAGCTGAGAAAAGTTTTTGCAATATTCTTTACTCTATATCTATTTTCACAGAGGTAAAATTCCATTAATTTAATGAAATAATTTTTTGTATATTTTTTGTATTATTTTGTAAACAACCACAGAAAAACTTGGAAAACTTATGCCCCTTATGGAGAGAAGAAAGGGGTAAAATTGTATTGTTTCAGGGTATTTTCCATCAAGGGACCACTGGACCCAGCTGGAAGCTCCTCCGCAACTATCAAACAAATATCATCTCTGAAGTCTAATTAGCATGCCATTCCTACATACATCCTTGTACAAGCAGAAGAGATCTGAAAAACCATTTAGTCCTTCTCCTTCATTTTATAGATTAGGAAACTGAGGCCCCAAGAGAGTGAAACAATTTGTCCCAGGTCACAAAGTATGTTCATGTCAACTCAGGAATTAGAAGACAATTTCATAACATCCCATATGGTGACTCTTCATATCTAGTTATTCTGTTTGTTTCATTCAATCCATTCAACTTTTATTTTGTCTCCTAAGTCAGTTTGTGTGTGTAGTCAAGGGTCTTTTGTTTGTCCATTTCCCATCCTATCTCCCCTTTCCCTCCTCCCACACAGAAAGACACTTCACCTTATATAGCACAGTGGAATTAGCACTGTGTCTGGGGTTATGTTAGGACAACAGACCTGGTAGGGACCTCAGATTCACCTAATCCCTCCCCGCCCATTTGTACCTTATATAGCTGAAGAAACTGAGGACCATAGATGCTATGTGACCTCCCCAAACTTTCACAGCTTGTAAGCATCTGAGCTAGAATTTGAACCCAAGTCCTGACTCCAAAGCCAGTGCACTTTCCACTATTTGTACATTGACTCTTTAATTTCTGCTCAATACTTGGTCTGGCACATAATTACAGTCATATAAATGTGAATATTCTTTTTTCTATGTCTTTATTTATTTAGTATTTTATTTTCCCCCAATTACATGTAAAAACAATTTTACTTTAATCTATATTCAGATATCATCAGCACTTTGTCAGGAGATAGATAACATTTTTCATTATAAGTCCTTTGGAGTTTTCTTGGATTGTTGTATTGCTGATAATAGCTAAGTCATTTACAACTGATCATCTTACAATATTGCTATTACTTTGTACACAACATGTTTCACTATGCATTAGCTCATGTAAGTCTTTCCAGGTTTTCCTAAGAGCACTCTACTCATTACTTCTTACAGCACAATAGTATTCCATCATAATCACATAGCACAATTTGTTCAACCATTCCTCAATTGACTGGCATCCTCTAAATTTCCAACTCATTCCACCAGAAAAGAACTGCTCTAAATATTTTTGTGCATATAGATCCTTCTTCAATACCACCTCACTTTTTTATCTTTTTGTATACAGAGCTAGCAGCGCCACTACTAGGTCAAAGGATATCCACAGTTTTATAACGAGCCCTTTATATATAATTCCAAATTGCTCTAAAGACCATTTGAATCAGTTCGCAACTCCACCAACAGTGCATTAATGTCTCTTTTTTTCCACATCCCCTGCAACATTTGTCACCCTACTTTTCTGTCCTGTTAGCCAATCTAATAGATATGAGCCTGATAATAGACCTGAGAATTGTTTCAATTTACATTCCTCTAATCCAGTGGTTCTCAACCTTCCTAATGCCACGACCCTTTAATACCCATACATGGGCGTATCTGGGCATATCTGTATGTGGGCGGACCTGCCTGGAAATATGTGTTTTCTGATAGTCTTAGGTGACCCCTGTGAAAGGGTCCTTTGACCTCTAAAGGGGTCATAACTCAGAGTTGAGAACTGCTGCCCTAATCAATTGAGATTTAGAGCATCTTCTCCTATGGCTATAGATAGCATTGCTTGCTTCATCTTAAAATTTATCACATCTCTTATTCAAGTATCAATTGAGTTATGACTGCTTTTTAAAATAAATTTGACTTAGTTCTCTATATATTTGAGAAATGAGGACCTTTTTAATAGAAATGCTTCAAAATGTTTTCACAGTTAAGATTGCTAAATGTACTTCCCTCCATCCTACCCTCACTCCCATTATTGTGTTCTCTCTCCTTTCACACTGTCCTTCTTCAAAAAGATTTTGCTTCTGACTACCACCTCCCCCAATCTTCTGTCTCTTGTATCAACCTCCCAATCACCTTCTCTTAATCCCTTCCCATCCTGTTTTCCAGTAGGGTAAGATAGAGTTCTATACTCAAGTAAGTGTGTATGTTATTCCCTCTTTGAGCCAATTCTGATAACAGTAGAGTTCACTCACCACCACCTCCCAATTCCTGTATCTTCTGCTTCACTGTAAAAGTATTTTTGTGACTCTTTTCTGTGAGATAATTTACCCCATTCTACTCCCTTTCTTCTCCCAGTACATGCCTCTTTCTCATCCCTTTATTTTTTCTAGTTGTTAGCCCTTCATATTCAATTCACACCAGTGCCCTCTGTCTATTTATACTCCCAACTGCCCTAATAATGAGAAAGTTTGTAGAAGTTACAAATTTCACTTTCCTGTGTAGGAATATAAACAGTTTAACATTATTAAGTCCCTTATAATTTCCCTTTTCTTTTTATCTTTCTATGTGTCTCTTGAGTCTTGTATTTGAAAGGCAAATTTTCTATTCAGTTCTGATCTTTTCATTGAGGATGCTTGAAAGTTCTTTATTTTATTGAATATCCACCTTTCCCCCTGAAGAATTATACTCAGTTTTTCTGGGTTGTAATCCTAGCTCCTTTACTCTCTGAAATATCATATTCTAAGTCTGCTGATCCTTTAATATAGAAGTTGCTAAGTTTTGTGTTAACCTGACTGGTTCCACAATATTTGAATTATTTCCTTCTTGTTGTTTGCAATATTCTCTCTTTGACTAGGCAGCTCTGGAATTTGCTCTAATATTCCTGGGAGTTTTCATTTGAGGATCTCTTTTAGAAGGTGATCAGTGAATTCTTTCAGTTTCCATTTTACTCTCTGGTTTTAGAATATCAGGGAAGTTTTCCTTAATAATTTCTTGAAAGATATCTAGGTTCTGTTTTTGATCATGGCTTTCAGGTAGTCCAATAATTTTTATATGATCCCTCCTGGATCTATTTTTTAGGTCAATTGTTTTTCCAATGAGAAATTTCATATTATTTTATATTGTTTTCCATTCTTCAGTTTTATGTTTTCTTGATATCTAATAAAGTCATTAGCTTCCATTTTCTCCATTCTAATTTTGAAGAAATTATTTTCTTCAGTGAGCTTTTAGATCTCCTTTTCAATTTGACCAATCTTTTTTTTTTTTAAGGCATTCTTTTCCTCAGTGAGTTTTTGTACCTCTTTTAACATTTGGTTATTCTGTTTTAAGGTATTCTTTTATTCAGTATACTTTGTGTTTGTGTTGTGTGTGTGTGTATGTGTGTGCCTCAATTACTCAACTATTGACTCTTCTCATGATTTTCTTGCATCACTGTCATTTCTTTTCTCAATTTTTCTTCTCTTTTTCCTCATTTTTAAAAATCTTTTTTGACATCTTCTATGTTCTGAAACCATTTTTTTTTCTTGAAGGCTTTGAATGCTGGAGCATCCAAAGAGAGTTTTCCAATGGTAAATTTCTTATCTTCTAAGTGTGTGTTTTGATCTTCCTTGTCACCATAATAACTTTTTATGGTCAGAACTTTATTTTTCTATTCTTTGTTCATTATTCTAGTCTATTTCTTGACTTTTAACTCTTTGTTACAGTGGGACTTGGCTTCAAGGATGGAGGTCTTCAGTGTTTTTGTTCAATTTTTTTTTTTTTTGTACTTTTAGGGAAATGCAAGCTTTCAGTTCTTCCAAGGTGATATGACATAGCAAGAGGTACATTTAGTACCCTCCTGGCCTCTAGTCTTGTCTGTGAGTGCACAAGCACTCTTTTCTGCCCTGGCACTGTGACGAGGATTGCTGCTTAGCTGTGGCTGCAAGGTCTGATGTGCTAGTGTTCCTTCTTGCCTTGGACTGCCACCCAGGACTGCAACCCAAATCTGATTATAAGCAACAAAGCCTGTCCCAAGTGCCAGAAAAGAGAACCCTGAAATCTCCATCTGATCAGTTATTCAACTTCCCCTATGGCTGTGGACTGAGAGCTCCAGAAGCAGCTGCTTCTGTCACTGATTCAGTGGCTCCTCTTTGCTAGACTGTGCTCCACTCTCACCCAGGTGTGTCAGACCTTTCCTTATACCCTTCTAAGTTGCTTTGGCTTGAAAATTATTCAATCCCATCATTCTGTGCATTCTGCCACTACAAGAAATGTTTTATGGAATTATTTAAAGATGTTTAGAAAGGTTTGAGGGAGAACTCAGGCTAGTGGCTACCCTTTCTCCACTATCCTGGCTCTACCTCCATTGAATATTCTTCATTGTGCTTATAATTGGGAACAATTTGAGTTCCAAAGATGCTATGCATTAGAATTCAGAACAGCTGTATAGGAAGTCTATTATAATAAGATCTGCTCTGTGAAGAGAAATTGGGGATTAGTTGGCATGAAAGAAAAAATAAGTCGTTAACTTCTATTTTATTATGCTAATGCATAATTATGACACTTCATAGCACTTAGTGATACAGAAAGAGGGAAAATATAGAATGTTATGACAATATGCACTTTGAAATTTAGCAAACATAGAAATTAATGACAGCAAAGTCTGAAATATAAGCATACAAAGGAAGAAATCTACAAAGAGAGCTTTGTATTCTTTCCAACATTTCAATTGCCTTCTCTCTCTACCTACATAATATATAGATCTGAAGTTCAGGTGAACTTGTGAAGGTGACTGTCCTCATGATCTGTAGTAACAGATGTGAACCATGGCACTTTTAAATAAAGGCATTTCATGATTCTAAAGTCATTTGATTCAGTATCATGCTGTACTAAAATGTTTGAGGCCTTTGCACTCAAGAATGGTCTGGGTTTAAATTGTGTCCCCAAAAACCTATACTGTGCTCTCTGTACCAGCTTGTGTTGCATTATATTTTATAGAGCTGCTCTCAAGGCAAAGGAGGCCAAACATAGGATTTGTGGGTGTTTTAACTGCTGAGTATACTTCTAATCCTTCATGTAAACATTACATCTGAATCCTGTCTTTTGGAGTGCTGAGGGAGTGAAAGAAGCAGTGGTTGGCAGAGCATGAAGAGAGTAGGTAGGAGAGGATCATCATCAAAATAATAATCTATTACATTTCCTCTTATATAAAACATAGGAGCATGGCATACCACCTCCTCTTCCTTCTCCCATTTCTAACCCTGTATAAAGAACTGTGTTACTGTTTGTCCTATACAGTTTTTCATTAGCACAAATTATTTATCTGATGTAAAATAAGGAATAATTAGTAAAAACAAACTGAACATGAGATCCAGAATATGGGGGAAAAGCAATGGGCAAACATGCTCATCAAAGATATAAAAGAACTATGGTAGGAGCCAGCTTGATCTTTTTTAAAGTATAACAGATAGGGGGGTGGAGTCCAGATAGCAGGGTAGAAGCAAGATAACTCCATTGTTTTCCCCATAACCACCTCAAATAACTATAAAACATGACTCTAAACAAATTTGAGAGCTACAGAATTCACAAAGTGACAGAGAGAAACAAATCTCCTGGTGAAGTCGGCCCAGAAAGCAGACAGAGAGGGTCCATCTAAGCTTCCTGGGAGGGTATCCCAGACCCACACGAGCCCACAATTTTAGCCCCAGGGTGACCCTGATAAGAAGCTGCTGGAGCATTCTGAGAGTGGATCACTAGCAGCTGTGGTGGTTTCCAGAATTATCAACCCATAAATGCCTAAGAAAAAGTAAATGGTCAGTGGAACTTTGATGGATATGGGGGAGAGGGGAAAGAGGAGCAGGTCTGGCTCTCTGCCACCAGATCCAGAAGAGTGTGGTTTTATGTCCATGTGGCTACTTCAGAGCTCCTGGTCTGCAGATCTGAGGGGGGCCAAGTGAACATTCAGAGGCTAAGCACTCTTGCCTTAACCTACCTGGATCTGGATTACAGTCTTGGGTGTTAGTTCTGAGGTGTGGGACCAGTGAGCCAGAGTTTGTGGGGGCTGTACAGACAGCACCGTCCAAATAATTCTGGCAGCTCTGAAAAGCCTGGAGATTTGGGGAAAAGCTCTTCCCACTGGAAGCAAAATTCTACTGTGGCAAAGGGCTCAAAAGTTGTGGCAACATAAGCAACCAAAGAAAGCAAACTAAGCACAGCCATACAACTTTAGATTCCTTTTTTGGAGACAAAAAGGATCAAAGCACGGAATGGAAGGAAGATAACACAGTCAGAACTCTTGCATCAAAAGTTTCCTAGAAAAATATGAACTGGGTACAGGCCATAGAGGAGCTCAAGAAGGATTTTGAAAATAAAGTAAGAGAAGTGGAAGAAAACTTGGGAAAAGAAATGAGAATGATGAAAGAAACTCATGAAAAGAGAGTGAACAACCTGACTGAAGAAAATGACAACTTAAAAACTAGATTAACTCAAATGGCAAAAGAGGACCAAAAAGCCAATGGGGAGAAGAATGCCTTAAAAAAGATTAATTTTCCAGATGGAAAAAGAATTTCAAAAGCTCACTGAAGAGAATCATTCCTCCAGAATTAGATTGGAACAAATGAAAGGTAATGACAGTATGAGAAATCACAATACTATTAAACAGATGCAAACAAATCAAAAAATAGAAGGCAATGTGAAATATCTCTTTGAAAAAACCACTGAGAAGAAAGCCCCAGACACCCAGTGCAGTGGGGCAACCCACCAAGTAGGCCCCACACAACCAGTGAGGTCTGCTGAGAGGCCATCCTTGGACATGGCCTGCTGACAGACCAATCACAAGGGCCACTCCTAGGCACATCACCACAGGGCAGGGATGAACTGAGCTGGGTAAGAAACAAAGGGAGGGCCCAGAGCAGGGGCAGCAGCTACCCCTGGGGACTAGCCATTCACAGCCTGGAAGTTTAAAAAGTCCCTAGCTGAATCTCCAGGGACAAAGATGACAGACCGAACTTCAGCTGCTCCAATTCCCCCCACCCACCCACACACACCAACCCCAAAACACAGTAATTATTCCTCCAGAGGAAACTTTTAAGAAGTAAAGGCTTAGGAACCCTAGAGGAAGGGCATGAATAAGGTCCTGCCTCAAAATGGGAAGAAAGCCAGCTACAAAGACAAAGTCAAAGACTCTGGAATCCTATTATGGTGAGAGGGAGGAATCAAAGTTAGAAGGAGAGAGTACTGACTCCACACCCACAGCTGAAACCTTAACAAGGACTATGACCTGGTCTCAGGCACAGAAAGCATTCCTTAGATGAGCTCAAAAAGAACTCTGAAATCTGGCTTAGATAGGTAGAAGATAAAATCAACACCTCCTACCAAAACAAAATTATGAAATTAGAAAAACATTACAATGAAGAGAATAGCTCCTTAAAAAGTAAAATGTATGAACTAAAAAGGAAATCTGAGCATATGGAAAAGGAGCTTCAAAAACTAACTG
>CM053592.1:57956567-57983437 GCA_028646515.1 Pseudochirops corinnae
ATCTGCAAATACTTTCACATTGTACAATAGTTTGGTCATATAGAAGTATTGTAACCAATGAGTGATCCCTGGGAAAAGAAAAAAAAAAAAGAAGCAAAACCAGACATAAAAGAGAATGATAACGAGTTTTGCTTCAGTCTTCATTTAAACTATAGTCTTTCTATATCTTTCTCTGAATTTAGGTATCTCCTTCCATGCTGAGGCTTGTCGAGTTGTCTTTAGCTGTGCGTTGTTGAGGATAGTCTAGTTTATCAAGGTTGGTCATCATATGTATGATGTGTCTGTGATTGTGTACAGGTTTTGCCTGGTTCTGCTCTTCTCACTTAGCATCAGTCTGTATAAGCCTCTCCAGGTAATTATGAAGTCCATCTCCTTCCCATTTCTTATAGCTATTTAAGGAATTAAAAAAATGGAATGGGCTACTAAATTGAGGCCTCTATGGGGGAAAAAACACTAACAAATTATTCAGTGCAGGGTGTTTGAAATCAAAAAGCATTAAAGAAAAAAATTAGAAATGTAATAAGGCAAAATAATCACTAAAATTACACAGAATTATGTATATATATAACCTCAGACACAGTGCTCATTCCACTATACTCTATAAGGTGAAGTGTCTTTCTGTGTTGGGGGAGGGGAAGGGAAGATAGGATGGGAAATGGACAAACACAATCAGGATAACACAGAATCTAGCAGCTTCAAATATAAGACTCAAGAGAGGCATAAAAAGGTAAACAGGAAAGAAAAAGAACAACAACAACATGCTATTGAAATAAGAGCAAATTGTTTACAGCTCTGCAAGGGAAGATGATAATTGTAAGTTGAATTTGATGTAATGATAAAAAAAGTCTAATTAAGTGGTGGAAAGGAATTATACTGGGAGAAGAGGAAAGGAGGAAGCAGAAAAGGGTAAATACATCACATGAAGTGGTGCAAATACTTATTACAGCAAAGGGAAAGAAGGGAAGAAGATGAACATTGCTCTCATCAGATTTGGCTCAAAGAGGGAATAATATACTCAGGATAGAAATCTAACTCACCTTATAGGAAGTAGAAGGGGAAAGGGGAAAGAAAAGGGAGGTGGTAGATAGAAGGAAGGGAAGAAGTTATGAGGGAAAAGGGGAAGAAAATTGAGGGGGATGATAGAAGGAAGCAAAGATTGAGGGAGGTGATCATCAAAAACAAAATTCTAGTGAAGAGAAAAAGGGAGAAGGGAAAAAGAAAAATGGTGGTGAGAATAAAATGGAAAGAAAGACACAGATATTAATGATAATAGTGTACATGAATGGGATGAACTCTCCCATAAAACAGATATAGGTAGCAGAGTGGATTAAAAAAAAACATAATCCTACAATATGTTGTTTACAAAAAACATACTTGAAGCAGAAGGATACACAAAGAGCAAAGGTGAAAGAATGGAGCCAAATATATAATACTTCAGCTGAAGTAAAAAGTAAAAAAGCAGATGTAGGAATCCTGATCTCATACAAAGCAAAAGCAAAAACATATCCAATTAAAAGAGAGAAGAAGGAAACTACATCCTCCTAAAAGGTACCATAGACAAGGAAGTGATATATTACTCAACATATATGCAGCAAGTGGTATAGCATCCAAATACTTAGAGGAGAAATAAAGAGAGTTACAGGAACAAAGAGATAATAAATCGATACTAGTGGTAGACTGCAATCTTCCCCTCTCTGAACTAGATAAATTTAAACAAAAATAGTGAATAAATAAGTTAAGTATATGAATATAACTTTAGAAAAGTTAGATATGTTAGAAGTCTACATAAAGTTGAATGGGGATAGAAAGGAATATACCTTTTTTTTTAGTGGTACATGGCACTTACACAAAAATTGACCATGTATTATGGCATGAAAACCTCCCAATCCAATGCAGAAAGGCAGACATATGAAATGCATCCTTTTCAGATCATGATGCAATAAAAATTAGAAGTAACAAAGGACCATGGAAACATAAACTAAAAATTAAATAGAAACTAAATAATCTAGTGTAAACTAAATAACGTAATACTAAAAAATGAGTCAAACAACAAATCAAAGAAACAATAACTACATCCAAGAGAGTGACAATAATGAGACAATGTACTGAAACTTATGGGATTCAGCAAAAACAGTTCTTTGGGGAAATTATATAGCTCCAAATGCTTACATAAAGAAAAGAGAGAAAAAGGATGTTAACGAATTGAACATGCAAATTAAAAAAAGAAACACCCAGTAAAAGAACAAATTAAAAATTTCCAATTAAATACCAACTTAGAAATTCTAAAAACCACAGGAGAGAGTAATCAAATTCAAATGAGGAAAACTATTGAACTAATACATAGAACTAAGAGCTGGTTTTATGAAAGAAAAATAGAAAAGCCTTTGATTAATTTAATTAAAAGGCAGAAATAAGAAAACCACATTACTAATATCATACAAAAAGGACAAACTCATCACCAAGGAAAAGGGAATTAAAAGAATAATTAGGAGCTATTTTGTACAACTGAATGTGAAAAAAATGTGACAATCTTAATGAAATGGGTGAATATTGACAGCAATATAAATTGCCGAGATGAAGAAAAGAGGAAAAACACTTAAAATAATAAATAAATAAATAAAATAAACCTTAAAAACCCCATTTCACAAAAAGAAATTGAAGAAGTCATCAATGATCACCATAAGAAAAAATCAACAGGGTCAAGATGGATTTACTAGTAAATTCTATCAAATATTTGAAGTACAATTAATTTTAATACTATATAAAATATTTGGGAAAATAGGTGGAGTCATACCTACTTCTTTTTATGATACAAATATGGTTTTGATATACAAATCAGGAAGAGTCAGAACAGAAAATAAAATTATAGGTCAATTTCCACAATGAATATAGATGAAAAAATTTTTAAACAAAACGGTAGCAAAGAAATATACAAACTTTTCTTAAGGGTAATACACTATGACCAGGTAGGATTTGTAATAGGAATGCAAGACTGGTTCAATATTGGGAAAACTACCAATATCATTGTGCTTATGAACAACAAAACTAATAGAAACCATATGATTACCTCAATAGATACAGAAAAAGTTTTTGACAAAATGCAATACTCATTCCTTCTAAAAACAATAGAGCACATAGGAATAAATGGAGTCTTCCTTTAAATGATAGGTAGCTTCTCTCTAAAACCATTAGCAAGCACTGCATAGAATGGTGGTATGTTAGAAGCATTTCCAGTAAGCTTGGGGGTGAAAAAAAGGATTCCAATTTTCACCACTGTTATTTGCTATTGTATTAGAAATGTTAGTTTTAACAATAAGAGAAGAAAAAAGAAATTGAAGGAATTACAATAAACAAAGAACCAAGGCTATTACTCTTTGAAAATGATATGATGATATACTTAGAGAATCAAGAACAAACCTACTAGAAATAATAAAGCAATTTAACAGAGTTGCAGAATATAAAAGAAACCCACATAAATCACTGGCATTTCCATATGCTACTAAGAAAGCCCAACAGCAAGAGATAAGAAAGAGAAACCCCATTTAAAGTTACTGTAGACATAATAAAATATTTGGGAGTCTACATGACAAAAAACAAACAAACAAACAACAACACAACAACAACCAGTAACTATATGAACACAAATCCAAAACACTTTTCACACAAATAAAAGCAAATCTAAATAATTATCATGGGTAGGCTGAGCTAATATGATAAAAATGAAAATTTTATCTACATTAATTTACTTATTCAGTACCATAAAAATCAAAATAAAAAAAATTATTTTATAGAACTGGAAAAAACAGTAACAAAATTCATTTGGAAGAACAAAGACTCCAGAATATGAAGGGAATTAATGAAAAGAAATGCTAGGGAAGGTGGTCTAACTTTACCAGATTTTAAAATCTGCTAAAAAAAATAAAGTAGCAGTCATCAAAACTACTTGGTACTGGCTAAGATATAAAGCAGAGAATCAGTGGAATAGATTAGGTATTTGTAATGGGAATCTGAAGATCTTCCCTACCCCTTCGCCCTTTGATAGGCTTAAGTGAATCTGAGAAATTACCCTGATTTGAAAATATACTCTGCCCGCTAATAGGCTGAATGTGGTCACATGGAGCCTGTGTCAGCAGGCTTGTTTTTCAGAAATGTCAAGGGGGTTGTGGGTCAAGAGGGTTGTGACATTCTTTGACCCAAGAGAAGGCTATAAATACCGTGATGTGAGGTTTTGGTTTGGGGCTCACTTTGGGAAGAGTTGTTTGATTTGGCTAAATGAGACTCTAGGCAGCTGTTGAGACCCCTGGCTTTGAAAACCCAGATGTTGGGGCTTCCCTCTCTGGTAACTAAATCAGTTTTCAGATGAAGAAATTAAAGCTATAAATAACCATATGAACAAATGCTCTAATTCACTAGTGATAAGAGAAATGCAAATCAAAACATCTCTGAAATACCACATCTCACCTATCAAACTGGCTAACATGAGAAAACAGGAAGATGATACAATGCTGGAGAAGATGTGGAAAAATAGGAACACTAATGCATTGTTGGTGGCATTGTGAACTGATCCAACCATTCTGCAGAGGAATTTGAAACTATGACTAAAGGACTATAAAAATGAGCAGACCCACTTCTAAGTCTGTTTCCCAAGGAGATCATATAAATGGAAAAAGGACCTTCTTGTACAAAAATATTTATAGAAGATCTTTTTTGTAGTGCCAAAAATTGGAAATTGCAAGGATACCTATCAATTGGGGAATGACTAAACGAGTGGTATATGAATGTAATGGAATGTGATTGTTCCACAAGAAATGATGGGCAGGTGGAGTTCAGAAAAAACAGAAAAAAATGTTCATGAACTGATGCTGAGTGAAGTGAGCAGAACCAGGGGAACATTATACACATAACAGACATATTGTGAAATGACTAACTTTCATAGACTTGGCTCTTCTCAGCAATACAAGGATCTAAGACAACTCCCAAAGCATTATGATGGCAAATGACAACCAGAGAAAAAATTGTGGCATCTGAATGTAGATCAAAATATCCCATTTACTCTCTTTTTTGTTGTTTTAGTTTTATTTTGTTTCTTATATCTTGTGGTTCCTCCCATTGGTCCTGATTCTTGTTTACAACATAATGCATATGAAAATTTTTCATATGAATGCATATGCAGAGCATTTATCAGATTGCACATCATCTTGGGGAGGAGAGAGGACCTGGAGAGAAAGAAAATTTGTTGAAAACTAAGAATGAATATTTTTTTAAAGATAGTAAATAGCTCTACAATGAAAGACAAACCTATTTACTCCAAACTGAATATCTCTTCTTTCCTTCCTTCCTTCCTTCCTTCCTTCCATCCTTCCTTCCTTCCTTCCTTCCTTCCTCCCCTCCTCCCTTCCTTCCTTCCTTCCTGCCTACCTGCCTGCCTGCTTGTAATGCCATGAACTAGCAGATTTCCAAAAGAATGCTACTGTGAAGAGCTTTTAAGGTTCTGATTACACAGTATAGTGAACACTCCATTTATTCCGTTACAAATCAAGGCAAACATTCACAATCAATCCACATATACAACAATGAATACTTAATAATTCAATCAATTCACAATACAATAATCAATACTTAATCATTCAATGAATTTGCAATACAATAATCATGGGGCAATTACAGATTAACTTAGTCACTTATCTAGCAATCAGTCACTAAATACATTCATTAGAAAAATTACACAAACCCTCCACCCCTCGGTATGTAGTAAACTTTAATTTCATCAGGCATTTTATATCTGAGGGGAGGCCTTTTCTTCATCTTGACTTGAGGTGGTCTCTCAGATTCCCTGTATCCCGTTCCATAGTCCCAGCTCCAACCTGAATTCACCAAACAGTCACCTGGATTAAGAGACAGACAGCTCCCACGTTCTTGTCCAGTCCTCAGAGGTAGACAGCTCCCCCGTCCTTGTACAGTTCTCTTGGCAGTGCCTGGCACACACCAAAGTTCACAGGGTCCAAAACATCTTAAACTCTTCACCACTTCTGTTGCTGGGAACTCAAGGATCCACTAACCCACAAACAGACAAAGCCTTATCCCAGTCATGCTTCTTCAGTCCTCCAGTGGTTCAGCTGGCCGTAGGACCCAGTAGAAATCTCAGCCTTCCAGGAAGCAGCCACTTTGGCCTACACCAGATTCTGGTCTCAAGAAAACTCCAACTCAATTTCTCTCTCTCTCTCTCTCTCTCTCTCTCTCTCTCTCTCTCTCTCTCTCTCTCTCTCTCTCTCTCTCTTTCTCTTTTCCTTATTTTCTTGTATATATTTACTTCTCTATGAATATATTGTACACCAACCCTAGCCTCCCTACCTACAACCCAGGGAAAATATGAGTTCCATAAGTTCAGGGGCTGCTTTGACTTTGTAGTTCCATCAAGCACACAATTCCTGCTTAAAATTAGAAGGACTAGATATATCATCTGTTATAAATTAAATTTCACATTGAAATAAAAATTTGCACAATACTACCTCAGAAAATACCTACGTCAATAGCATCTTCATCTTTTGGTCCTTTTAAATTATTGTTCTTCTGGATAGATTTCATCATTTAAATCTTTCTGTTTACCAATGACTTGATATTCATGGTTTATAGTTATAAACTGTTGCCAAGATAATATTGAAGGCAATTGTAATGTCGTTTATGACCTAAGAATTTTGCTACTATAGTAGTCTATTTTTTTCTTAATTACCAATACAATCCTAGTTATATTGCATTTGAAACTTATTCAAAATTATGATTTCATTTTCTGAATCTAGCACTGAATAATATTGTTCATACTAATTAAAACAGTGTTAAAAATTTCTTGTATGAAAAAATGAATTATCCAGTCCTACAGCCTGTGATAGGATTCTTTTGAATGCACAATTGATTTTAACTAGAAATATATTCATTCATCTTTAGAATTATGTTAACCAGAGAATTCGATCTCCTAATAAAGAGCAATTATTTGGAGCAGCTAGGTGACACAGTGAGTAGATCACTGGCCCTGGAGTCAGGAGGTCCCAAGTTCAAATCTAGCCTCAGACACTTAACACTTACTAGCCTTGTGACCTTGGGCAAGTCACTTAAACCCAATTGTCCTGCATTCCCTCCTCCAAAAAGCAAAAAATAAATAAATAAATAAAAATAAAAAAAATTAAAAATAAATTAAAGAGCAAATAGTTATAGAGTTTGGATTGTCAGAAAGCTGGAGCCTTAGTTACCTTCCTTGGTGAAAATTTGTCAAATAATTTGCATAATATTGACTTCTATCTAAAATCCTAGGTCAAAGATGAATAACTATATCAGTTTAGGCAGCCAATTCAATAAACAATCTATAAACATCCATAATGGGAAGGATAATGTTGTACCTTAATTCATAGAAAATGAAGGCTAATCTTTTGTTCTTTAATTTAAAATAAATATAAATTTTTTCATGACACAGAAATACTCTTTTGGGTCTTTAAAAAGAGTTTTAAGCTTTAACATTTTATTTCACCTCTAAGTAATGAAAGTAATAAAAAAAGGACATTTTTCATATAAAAATTATTTTCTACTGATTTTGTTCCCATTCCTCTGGCTGTAAAGAACTTATATGAGCAGATTCACATCTGATTTTCCCCTCCCAAATCAAATGTAGCATACAGTATTTACTGAAAAATTTGTAGGAGATAATACGTAACAAAGAGAATAATGATCTGGGAATTTTGGGAGTAACCTGAAAGGAATTATCACTATACTTTTCTCCCTGTCTCCTCTGTTGGCTCACCCCAAACATTTTAATTCTTCTTAATATAGCTTATGTGAAAGACCCTCTGCCCATTCAAAATAACTGAGGGAGGGGAGTGGGAAAGTCTCTCCTGAGGCCCTTCAATTAATATTCATAGAAACCCATGTGACAACCATGTGACAAGCATAGCTCTTGTTAGATGGGGCATCAAAGAGGCCTTGTGGAGAACTTCTTTAATTATTTTCCGTTCCTCCTACCTACTGGTTTTTGTCTGGCCACCCTGCTGTTCAAGTTTTTTCTTATTAGGCATCTGGATTGGGAAATAGTAATGTCTCTTATTACAATCCAAAGTGATTACAGAAAAACAACCCTCTACCTTATTAAACCCAGGTTGATGGGGTCATCATGTCGACTACAGTGATCCAGGTGTCAGCAGTTAGGGGATAGTGAATTCAAACATGCTAGACAAAAAAAAATAGAGAAAGAGAGGTTGGAGATGATGGGATAGAAATAAGGGTACTGAGTTACCAAGAAGGGGGCCAGAATTTAGAGAGCCTTAAGGGTCTAGGAAAAGAATAGTGTAGCAGTAATGGTAAAAGTTGGGTCTGGGTGTGGAGAGGGAAATATACATGTGTGTATATGTCTGTCGCTTTATGTGTATGGGATGTGTTAATGTGTGTAGGACAGTAGTACACCCCCCCACACACATGCATACCATACACACCCCACCACCACCACCCAAAATCTAGCCTCAGACTTTTACTGACTGTGTGACCCTGGGCAAGTCATGTAACCTTTGTTTGCCTCGATTTTGTCATCTACAAAATGTTGATAATAATAACAAATACCACTCTCCCACCCATGAATAGTTGTGAAGATGAAATGAAATCATAAGAGTAAAATAGTTAGCACTTTGTCTGGCACATACTTAGCACTATATACACACTATAAGTACTATATAAATAGCTATCAGCTGTTTCTCCACCCCCTCTCCACCTGACTGCCTCTTCATCCCCCCACCATGCCCTGACTTCAGGCTCAGCATTCTAACTAGCTAAGTAATAACATGTCTTCATTTCTTCTAGAAGTCTGAATCCAAAGTCAAAGAATTCTCAGCTGGACTTGACATCACGTTTATTTGGTGATATTATCCTACTCTCTTCTCAAAGAAGTTACTTTTCTTTTCCAAAGAGATTTTTCTCTATAAAATCAAACGGATTTTCTACTTTAAAAATCTTGTGAAAATCTAGTTCCAATGTAAGTTTGCTGCTACAAATTCAATGTGATGCTTCATTAAAGTGAAATTCATTCTAATCAAGTTCAGAGGCAAAGTCAAGAAGTCCTGTTCTATTCTAATGCATTAAAGGTAATTTCCTTTATTTTTTTTTTCTCCTAGATTTTGTGTACCAGGTGTTTGAACACTAAAACACATTGTCTGTTATCCTAGATTTAGTTCTAGCTTTATGCAGCAAGCATAAGATAGAAGAAATTGTATTCAATTTTATAACTTAGATTACTAAGGGATTTTTTTTCTGGGAAAGCACTTACTATACCTACAACTTCATTTATCTGGGATTCACGAGTGCCCAATTCAATTTTTTTAATGCATTAAATACACCCTTACAATTTAAAATAGATATTTAGATTAGGAAAAATAAATAAACAATTATGAAAAGCTCAAACAGTTCTTCGAAAACTTGTCACAGTTTATTATGTAATGTTTACATATTATTATATATCTCCGTATACTTCCTTCACTAGTATAAATTAAAAATCCTTTATATCATAGAATATGATCTTTAATAAAAGACCATGTGGCAAAAACGTCATCATCTGGAGTCCATTTGGTGATAAGCCTGTTTCTTGGGAGTATTAATCATATAAGATAGCTTACTACACATATATACTATGTATATATATCTTACATATAATATTTATATGTGTACATATACACACATATACACATCTTTATGGTGAGAGATGAAGTTTACTTTTCAATATTTGCTAACCTGAAACAGAGGAGAAAATGTCCATGCCTGGAATTCTCTACCCTGGTGAAAACATAAGTGCAGACCAAAATTATTCACAGTATAGAAACTTAGTACTTTGACAAACTTGTGCAATATATTTACTTAACCTTCATAAAAATTATTTTGGTCAGGTATATTTAAAAAATGTACCTATTATGATTACTCCAACATTTAGGGTCCAAAGAGTTTCTTGAAATATCAGGCAGCCATGTCCAAATAAGATTTTAAAATGTCTTACTGCTGCATAAAGGATTTTATGACTACATTAGAATGTAATTTTCATAAAAGATAAATATGCAAAGAATACACATTTCTAGTGGATTATATAGGTGAATGAGTATGTGATTTTATGTGTGTGCCAGAAATCATAAGTCAGATTCCTTCTTGATGAAGCCATTTCTCTAGTTGACAACTGTCAGAGACATCTCAGAAACCCATGAATATTAAAGCCCAGTTCACTGGCACATTTGGCATTTTGAAGTCAGGCAAATAGAACTCATGAAATATGAAAGGAGAGCTCCATGTCACTTTGTAGAAAATGTTGCCATTAAGATGATGTATAGGGAAATTCACACCTTCATCTGCTGGGAGTGATCAACTGTATTTTCCATCAGCTGTATTACTTTACTTTGATGGCATTAGTAGTGGATTATATTCTTTCTGTTGGCTTCAGGATCCCTGAGAAGCTATAGTTAGATAAAAAGTTTTAAATACTTTCATATGTTTCAAACAAAAGTTCACTGCTTTATTGACTTTATACTTTAACTGGTAATAGGTACCACATTCTTTACATTCTCACTAATAGACTAGGAATAATTTTTAATCACATAGCCCTTTTTGTATTTTTATAACTCTAATAATTTGACACATTCAGAATCAAACTGTGATTATTTTTCTTAATCTTCCCTTCCTTTCTGGAAACTTTGTGCTTTGCTATACTTCTCTTCATACTAAATAATATTACATAACTTGCTTTTTACATTAAAAAAATTCATATTCACCCAACGTCACTTTCAATCTCTAATCTTCCATTTCATTATCAGTAAAACTGTGTATAATAATATTGCCTCCATCACAGGGTTGTTTTAAGGAAAGTGTTCTGCTAATTTCATAGCATGGTAAAAAAAGTAGTCATTGTTATAACAGGTGATATGTTGAAAAATCCTGATTTAACAGCTTATTTTATGTACAAGGAGAATTCACTCAGTTATGAAGTAAATCTGTCCATCCAGTGAAGTTTTTCTTTTCTTTTCTTGTTTTTAAAAGAATTTAACTTGTGTATTTATCCCTCAATAGAATGTAAGCTCCTTAAGGACAAGAATTGTTTTATTTTTGTTTTGTATCCTTAATGCCCAACCCAGTGCCTAGAGCCTAATCGTTTTGTAATAAATACTGGATGATTGATTTTTGAAATAGTTAAATACCCACATATAGTTTTCATGTTCTCCATCACAGAATACACATAAAGTGGAACTTGGGGATAACACCACTATATTAGATCCATGTATTTACATAGTGGGATGAGAAGTTGACTCTATACACATTATCAGAAGCATTAACCCCTACTTCAGGGGCTTACATAAAATAATGGACATGACTTCAGAGTTTAAAACTATGTTTCATAATCCTATTTCTCTAAGGCAATTCTAGTAAACTTTGATCAAGGCCCTGGGGAAAAAGTCCCCTTGAAAAGTTATATAATATGTTTTGTCATTAAAGGGACTGCTATGAGCTATCCTTAGAGATAGTCCTGAAAGAATATCACTGAACAATAGGTATCACCATGCTAACAGACATTCACATAAATACAGAATTCAAGGCAGTCAAAGGAATGACAGTGGATATTTATATAGCATTTTAAAGTTTACAAATAACTTCCTTCAAAATAACTCCAGAAGGTAGATAATGCAATGTAAAGTGAGTAATGTTATTGCCATCAAACACAAAAAAATTCATATTCAATGAGTGTATGGTTTGTATATGCTACTAAGAGGAGAAACTATAAGTCAACAAACATTTTTATGGGCTTCTGTGTGCCAAACACTGTGCTAAGTTCTGGAGATGCAACTATGAAAAATAAAGACAGTCCTGGCCTTCGAGGAATTCATTGGAGAAGACAACACATAAAAATAAAATGAAAAGGAGTGAGGGGTGAGAAATGAGGTATTTGGCATATGAGCATGATAGAGAAGTACAAAATAGTGTAGCAAGGTAGAAAATGAAGAGATGGGTAACATAGACATCTACCTGAAAAGGAAGATAAATAAAAGGAGGTCTTCACTCTGACTTCTTATCAGAGGCTATAGGGTTTATTCAGATTATCAGAAAGCACCTACAGTTCTAGGCTATTGCTTTATGCATTTTGCTGAAAAATGCCTTTGTCCTTACCCATTTCTCCCCTTCCCTTTCTCTCCCCTCCAGAACAAACCCTCCTTGGTGATAGAGTGAAACAAACAAGCAAAACCAAAAACAACATGAAGACCATTTCTACTTATGCACAGAATATTCTGTTTTAGTAGGCCTCCATCTCTCTGCATTTTGACAATTTTTTGATTGCTCAAAGTTCAACTTTTTTGGGTATGCTTTTTATTTACCTTGTTGCATTGTTTTTCTTTATTTCACTTTGTACAAATTCAAATAAAGCCTCCCCATTTCTCTGAATTAATCATTTCCATTATTTCTTTCCTTATAATAATATTCTATTACATTCATATAATAATAGTCTCTTGTATTCTCCATTGTTCTTGACACTGAGAAAATTAACGTCATCTAAGGTATGTTTATACACCCAAAGCAATTCAATAAGTTTCCATCATTGGGATATTTTATTGCCTGCAGGTTTGGATCATACCTCACCAAACTTATCCTTGTTGAAAAGAATGTGGTAACTTCTAATATGCAGCACATGTATATGTCAATATATTTACTTATCAGTGTATATGTATGCTTTAATGTATATAGGTATGTATGAATGTACTTTAAGAGAAAATCAGAGTAAAAGATACAGAAATGACCTTGTATTCAGGATAACCTGGGATCCATTCCAACTTCTAACATATTGGCTATGTGATCTTGGGTAAGTCTCAGTGTCCTAACCACTTCTCTAAGATTATGAGTTGGAAATTGTTGCTGATCCACATCGAAGAAAGAATATTATCAGCTGACAGTTCTCTAAATTTAAAAGAGAGAGAGAGAAAGAGAGAGAGAGAGAGATCCCACTCCCATCCCCTCACAACTTTGTATATCCCAGGAGTGAAGAAAGAGAATATTACAAACAAACAAACAAAAACTTTCTATCTGCCTCAGTTGCCTAGTGGAGTTAGGTTCTCAGAAATAGTGGTGAGGGCTCAAATGATCTCCATAAATTAAAAATTAATACTGTAAACTGTAACTAAGTCATTGAATCCCTAGAAGTGTATGTGGTTTGGGAAAGGATGATTTAATATAAGCATTTTTACAAATGTGCTATTTTGGCAGTCAAACAAAGGAAAATATAATATATCATTGTACAGGCATTCCTAGGATAATAGCAGTTGATATAACAATGACATAACAACACAAATTAAGACAGGAATCAAATGCAAATATGAAATTCAAATTATAATGGAACTTGTCTAGCTGGCTAAATAGATAAGAATTTAACATTGACGATGCCAAAACCCTAATTGGATCTTGTAAATCTGTGAAGGGAAAAGTCTTTTTCTGAAATAAGAGAAAACGAAGAAAGATAGTCTGGAGAACATGAATGAAATTGTGCCAACTTGAATGACATTCCTTTTTCATCACAGTTTTGATAATGCCTTCATTTCAGTGATAATTGTTTTAGCATTGTCTGATGAAGTTTACATTTCCTTTTCTTATGTTCCTCCCTCTCCTGTAGTAAAGGTTTCACCTAAAATTAAAAAAAGAGCCAAATTCTTGTTTTGACTGTTTTATGAGATCTTTCCTCCATGGGGTATTGATCAACAGGATATAGAAATCTTTAGCTCATTATTAACAACATCAATCAAAATAATAAATGACAAGATGCTCCTTGATGCAGAATAGTTCCAATAGTAATTGCTGTCTCAATTAGATTTTTATTTAATGGACTGCAAAATATATCCCTGTGTGTGTGTTTTTTTTTTCATTCTAGGTTGGCCTTATGTATGCTATTAAATTATTTATCTTATAATAATGAAAATGTAAAATACAATGATCAAAGATAGATATAAAGCAGCTATTTGACTTGATAAGCATGTGGTTTTAAAATGACATTTTTTTGAAGTTTGTACTTCCATTTGCCCTGCTCAGAAAGCGACTTCCTGATATTAATTTGAGGATGAGATTTGAATAAAGAATGTTGCTAGTTCACACATTTGGAAGGCAAAAGGTAATTAAAGTTATAGTATAAGCTGACATTTGTGTATCTCTAAAAACCCTCTGCAGAAAACGGTATATGACTTATATGGTTCAGTATTGAATTTTGGCGTTGGACAAACCTTAATTCCATTTTCAAATACAATAATTCCTCAAGTTATTATATCTATTCTAAACATCTATCTAAGGTACTTTATAGATAAATTATTACTCTGAAAAGAACTGGAATTAAGGCTCAACTTGTTTGACTAGAATCTCATTTACTGTAAATACAGAGGAACAGTAATTCAAGTGAATGAGATTCATCTTTACAACAAGGCAGGAAAAATGTAAGCTTCCAAACTTCGCTGCCTGTGGAAAAATGGAGATGACTTGACATTAAAAAAAAAAAGATAAGGTAATAGGAAATGTATATTTTGAAGCTATTGACTGTCACTCAATAAATATGATCTATAACACTTCAGCAACATGGGTTTACAATCCTCTGGTGTAAACACCTTTCAACAGATTTAGATGCACACAATATTACTAAAGGGAGTTGTCTACCCTGAACATTTTCTGAAAAGTATTATCTTTATGAAACTAAAATTTCCACATTCATATGGATGTATATTTGTGCGCATGTATACATATATATGTATGTACATACACAAACATGGATAAGCAAAATTCATGTGTGTTTGTGTATAGTATATGTATCTGTATGTATGCTTAGATACATATACATGCATACATACTGCTTAAAATTTAGCCAATCAGTGGTAAAAGATGTATTGATAGGACATCATGATGGTCTTTTGGGCAAATATGCAAAACCTTAATTCTGTGTGATACTTCCTAATTGTTATGAAGTCGTATAATTACATTACGTTTCTTAAAAGGGAGGCATGTGTTTTTATTTAGTAAGTGAATCTTAGAACGTGTAAGTCAGATGCTTTCAAATTTTTTTGTCAGGACCCCCTTAAACTTATGGCAACAGAAATTAATACAGCTTAGTGATGCTTTGAAAATAGGTTTTACCCCATGGACTACCTTAAAGGGTTTTAGAAACTGCCACTGGTCAGTAGTTTATGTTTTGAGAAGTCCTGGATGGTGTTTAAAATGCTAGACTTGGAAACTAGACCTAGATTAGAATCCTCCCTTAGCATTACAAGTTGCTTGATGCTGAGCAAGTCACTTAGCTTTCTGACACTCAGATTCCTCATCTGTAAAATGGAAATAATGAAAGCATTTACTTTATATATTGGTTGTGAGATTTAAATGTCTAAATTAATATAAATTACTTTGCAAACCATGAAACAATATATAGATGTGAAATGATATTAATAGAAGATAAAATAAACAAGAGTAATTTGACTACAAAATGGCACATTCCTATTAGCCTCTGAGGTAATGTAATGTACTTTGTTAAATTTAATTTTATATATGTATTGCATACATAATCAACATCTTTAAAATGTACATAGTAACAGTAGTTTTAAAAGTTTCTGATAAAATCATCTTCCCTGTTCTTTGTATATTAAAATTTTTGTTTTTGATAATTAAGTTCATAATTTTAAAAAATCCAACAATTTTTAAAAATAAGAGTACCCTATAACCCAGGATTTTCAACCCATTATAAACACAAGGACATTTGAATAAATTATTCATTTTATTAATTATTGATAAAATCCTTAATATCAAACTTCATTTCAAAGCTAGTAGTCTTAAAAAACTAATGCTTCATGGTTCTAGGGACAACCCTGAATAGTGAGAAAAGCATCAGATTTGGAATAAAAAAGCATGCGTTTTGTTTCCAGCTCTGCAACTCACTTTCCAAGTGACTTTAGAAAAGTAATCTTATATTTTAGTCTGAATTTTTGTATCTGTAAGATAAAGGTTCTTGACTAGGTGGGACCATTGCTTTAAGTTTTCAATACTAGGATTTTTTTATCCATGTTTCATGGAATTCTTTGTCAATGAATCTGACTTTGAATAAAATTGGAAAATAGAATTTTTGTTTCTTAACCACCTGCCAAACACCATTCTACACCCCCCAATATCTTTCAGTTCTTTCATTTACTTCCTGACACCTGACACCTAGTGAACACAATGTTAAGCTCCCAAATACCCAGAGATCCTCAAAGCCCAGTATTTTGGGCATTTTACCCATTTCCTTCCCCATTATCCTAATCAAAACTTCTCTACCTCTCCTAAGGAAGATGGTTCTACTAAGAAATTCAAACATTGATTTGCCAAATTTGTCAAGTAACCACACTCTTCTTACTTTGTGTTTTCAAAATTGGCTTTTTGAGCCCAAATATACAAATTTACAGTCATCTCCATTAAATGTTATCTTCTTAGATTCAGCCCCCAAATCTAGTTCATCAAATTCTTTTTTTATATTGACTCTACCATAGATCCTGAATCATTCCTCTCAGTTTTGAGTCATATGGAAACTGGAAATCTATACCTTTATGCAAGGAAATATATGCCCAAATCCAAATAATAACAGTGTTAAATAGTATAGGGCCAATCATATATCCCTGAGACATTTCTCCAGATTCTTGCTGTCAATTTAACATTGAATCAATAATTACTACTCTTTTCCTAAAATTCTTCAAACAGTTAAGGTTTCACCTGTGTACTATTGTGTTATAACTATATTTCTGTCTCATGCTTTGGATAACACCTTTGCTAAAGTATACCTTATCCATATCTATACAAATTCCCTGATTAATTAGTTGAAAACAGATCAGAAAAGGAAGTTATTTTGGTCTAATGTATTTTCATTGAAGGAGAAAGAATTATTTTCTTGTTTATATCTGTGTCTCCCTTTCTGTAATGTTTACTGTCATCCTTTTAATAACACATTCTCAATTTTTGCCTGGAATTAAAGTCAAGCTCATTGTCTTATAATTAAGCAGACCAGGATGTATGGGGAATTCAAAGCAGACTAGTACTGCTAGTGAGAGGGCTTGGAAGCCCTTTTCAGGGCTGTTCATCTACTTTTGGTGCCTACCAGGCACTCAACTCACACCTGTGGCTCCAAGAAGCTATAGCATGTGGCCACACTCTGGTAAACAATTTTTCAGGTGAGCTAAACCAGGTTAAGAGTAACCCTCAGGCCTCAAAATCATCAGGGAGTTAGGGGTGTGTCTACTCCAAGCATATTAAGACATTCTTCAGAGTAATGGGCAAATGAACCATGAAGACAGCTGAAGAAGTCTCTGCGGAGTGCTTCAAACTTGTTCAGATATCAAAGACACCAAGGTCATCCACAGCATTCCAGGCCATTGACAGTAATCCTGACTATTGTCTTTCCACTGGACTTTGGTGACTCAGGAAGAGAGAGTAAGGTGACTGCCAATTGCAAGTGATATCATCATCTCCTTTATTTCATGGTCCTCTTCAAAAACAAGGAATAAGAACAACTGTTGTGTAGTCCAAGCTGTCTCCATGGGAACCCAGGCAATTGGATAACTCAGCTTGTCCTTTCTCTCTCCCTCTCCCTCCCCCTCTCCCTCCCTCTCTCCCTCCCTCTCTCCCTCTCTGTTTCTCCCTCTCCAAAAGAAGGTGAATCTTGAAGACTGAAAGCTGCCCAGCTAACTTGAGGTTTACTGGCTAGCTATCTTCCTTCCTTCCTTCCTTCCTTCCTTTCTCCTTCTCTCTCTCTCTCTCTCTCTCTCTCTCTCTCTCTCTCTCTCTCTCTCTCTCTCTCAATTTCTCTGTCCTCAAAGACCAAAGACCAAACCATTTTATTCTGGAGCTCATAGATTAGATAGCAATAGATCCCTGTCCAAGCAACACTTAATTGCTATATTTTGCGCTCTCCTGGCTCAGAGGGAATGTAAATAGTAACTGTTTCTCTTTTGTCCAGGAACTCTGAGGGTCTTCCCCTCCCAGTGTGATTTTTTTTTAAATTAAAAGGGCCATCCTTTTTGACTCACTCCTTAAAGAGGCCCACTCAGTGAATGGGCATTACCTCACTCAAAGTGAGAACCTGAAAAGATCTTAGCCTGAAAGAGCCAGGGTTTCCCATTACATCCTGGGCCATCTCTAGTCATGCTGATGATTATCTGGCTGCTGGATCCAGATGGCTCTGGAGGAGAAAGTGAGACTGGGGACCTTACACAGCCCTCCCTCCCTCAAATCAAAGTCAACTGCAAGCCATGTCATCATCTTCCTGACATCAAGGTCCTCTTCAAAAATGAAGGATAAACACAACTTAAATACAATTTACATTCAAGTTAAGAAATCCCTCTTATATCATTGTCTGTCTTTGAAGATGAATGACAAGCAATAACAGTTGACTCCACTCTCCTTTAAAAAAAATCATATGAGCAGCTGCCCTGAAATCTCTTTTTAGTTTACAATTTTTTTTGGAATATCACTGTTGGTAGCTCAGCAAGCATACCTGCCAGTTCTTTAAACAACTTAATATTTACTTCTTTAAGCCCAGTGACTTATATTCATCAAGGTGATGTAGAGCTCACCTACTATATTCTTACTTATCATGTTTTTCAAATTAGTCATTTTCATTTTGTTCTTTGCAGTCCAAAGACTATAATTCTTGGAATAAAAATAAAAAGTGTAACAAGAATTGAGTTGCCTTTCTTTCTTTCCATCACTGTTAATCCATCAAACCATTTATGTAAGCAATGGTCTTGACCACTCTTGGATTATCCTCTTTCCTTCATCATAATTTATATAAATATATATATATATGTATATATATATATACATATATATGTAGTTATTATTATTATCCTTAACTTTCATTCTGGGTTTTGGCTATCACTGACACTTCATGCTATACCTTTGTAATCATACTCTTTTAGCTGACTTTGCTGTCCTTTTCTATGTGTCTTTTTTCCTGCCAAAAATCTTAGATGTTTTGTAAGTTCCTTCAGCATCCACACCCCTTGGACAACATTTATTCTAACTTTAAAATCTCTGTTTCAGGTATGGTCAAATCTTATCTGCTTTGTACAAAAGGAGAAGTGGCTGATTAACTGTCACTTTTTTTTCCCCTCTAAGAAGCTCCCATGTTCTATTAGAATTCTTTTGATATGGAAGTTAGTCTAAGATAAAACCCTTGGGGATGTGGAATGTTAAAAGGTACTTTATTACCAAAGTAAAATCTGTGAGTTCAAAAATATCTTATTTAGTATATGATCAATATCAGAATTAATGACACTGTGAAGTCAAGGAGAAATCCATCTCCTAGGGCACATAAAGGGTAATATGTCTGATAAATGCTACGTTTTCTTAAGTGAAAGTGATTAGGACAATGAAAGAAAAAAATTACTGTACAATTAATTGGCCACAAGTTCAATGACCCAGACAGAATATCTTCTACTTGAGTCTCATAAAATCAAATAGGTTGGTCATTATTTCTGTTTGTCAGAAACTTCTTGTTTTTGGCCTACATGTTCCTCAGAATCAATAACCTGCCACTGCAGTAAGGATTTAATTAAGATAAACAGACTGTTAAATATTTGTTTCTTTATCTGACTGATTTCCCCTTAAGGATTTCCAATGATTTTCTGAAGCACCCTAAATATTCCAAAATGAAACAAGCCAAGAAAGACCTGCTTATTTATTCAGAGAAGTGCTCATACATCTTTGCATAAATTAAGGTAATATAGACCAACCATATCTTGGGAACAAAGGAACTAATATAGTCAACTAATATTTAACAGTTAGATTATTAAGTATTTGTTGCTTGAGTGGTATATTGATTTCAGTATGATAGTTACTAACAGTACCAATTTTCTTGCAAATTCCTTGAGATTTCAGATTGTTTCATTTGTATTTGCATCCCCAATGCCTAGCATAGTAAGGATTTAGTCAATGTTTGTCAGTTGATTGATGCCTACATATAGAGAGAGACACAGTAAGACTCATGTTTGAACTGCTTGTATTTGCTTGTGACTTTTCTGTGTGTAATAAAATGATGCATAATAAAAATTTTACTTTTTCTTAAATCTTTTAATAATTCACTTGGTCTCTCCAGGTAAATATGAAGTCCATCTCCTCCTCATTTCTTATAGCACAATAGTATTCCATTACATTCATATACCACAACTTGTTTAGCTATTCCCCAATTGATGGGCATCCCCTTAATTTCCAAATTTTTGCCACCACAAAAAGAGCTGCAATAAATATTTTTGTATATACAGATCTTCCTCCCACTTCTATGATCTCTTTGTATCTAGGGATACAATCCTAAAAGTGGTATTACTGGGTAAAAGGCATGCAATTATTTATAGCCCTTTGGGCATAGTTCCAAATTGCTCTCCAGAATGGTTGAATCACTTCACAACTCCACCAACAATGCATTAGCATTCCAATTTTTCCACATCCTATCCAGCATGAGTCATTAACCTGTTTTGCCATCTTAGTAAATCTGGCTCGTGAGATGTGGCACCTCAGAGTTGTTTTGATTTGCATTTCTCTAATCAATAGTGATTTAGAGCATTTTTCCATATGCTTTTAAATATCTTTAATTTCTACATCTGAAAATTGCTCGTTCATATCCTTCTATGAAAGGTTATAAGACAACTCCAAAAACTCAGGATGGAAAGAGATGTATACATTCAGAGAAAGATCTAGAAAGAACCGAGTTTAAATGAAGACTGAAGCAAACTACCTGCTCTCTTTCTTTTTCATGTTTGATTTTGTTTCCTCTTTCCCATTAATCATTCCATCAGTTACAACCCTTCTTTACAACCAGACTAATATCTAATGTGAAAGAATTTGTAGATCCTATACTTGATTGCATGCCACCATGGGGGATAGAGGGAGGGAAGGGAGAACATTCAAAACTCAAGGGATTGCGGAACTGAATCTTGTTAACTAAAAGAAAAAAAATCAATAAAAAAATGTAAAAAAGAAGAAAAAATTAAAAAAAATTCACTTAGAAAAGCCAACAATAGCCATAGGCAATGATCTATTATGATTAATGAGAGAAAAAAATGGCTTTTTTTTTTTAATACTGTACTGGTTTTCAAGGTTATTATTTCTTTTATAAAGTTCAACCCAAGTTAAGCAGCCATAAAATATGACCTAGTTTTATGGGAGGTCCCATCCTTGTTAGCTCATGGTAAAACATTACCATGGAAAGGATTGTGAAGAAAGTTGAATTTCACAAAAGTACCATGCAAAATCAAAATGAGGCTCCCATTACGTGACCCTTTTTACTACTGGAGGAAAAAAGAAAAGTTTTAAGAACTCTCTATTAGAGAAATATGCTATCCTTTACTAACATTATGCACAAGAGGCTGAAGCCACATTAAATTGTCTCTACTCCAGTCTATTATCAGACTGAAGTACTAATAAAAATCAAGCTGTGAAGCATAGAGGGTCACCTAAAGAATTGTCTTCCTGCCTACTCCTATATTATGACTCATTTTAATAGACAAAGCTCACTGATGTTGAATTTTTTGCTCTAAATTTTTGCATAGCAGAAATCGGAGATTTAAGTAAAACTCACCCTATATATGCTTTGTAGAGAGCCTAATAATTTCCTTTTTAAAAACAAAGTCTGCATTTCATGCAATGCAATTATTTATTTCTATTCTCCCCTCCCACCTACACTCACCCACACATAATTAATTCTTTCCTTGGGATGTTTCTAATGTGTTTTTGGTAGATTTTTCTAATTCCTTGTTTTCCCAACCCCAGGTATTTAGACTATTAAACCAAGTGGTCAAATTATGTGGTACTAGCTCCTTTCATGAGGTAATTAGGCCCAACCCTGCAATTGGCACCAATTAGTCAAAATGCATTTTATTGGAGAGTTGAGTAATAAAACCATGAACTTCAGAGTTGGTTTATCTTTACTTTTGATTGAGTTCTACTTCACAATGGCTTCTAATGCTCCAGTTTTGAGGCCCTTTGTCCTACTACTCTGCCCCACTTTGCATCTTATTCCAATAGTTAAGGAAACACAAACACTTAACTCTGACAGGGGCACTATTTAAAAGGAAGCCTCAGTAAATCTTTTTTTCCCAATTGTGAAAAATATTTCTGTAATGTGAATTATCATCCCTAAATTTATCCACTCTTTTATTTTTATGTTTCACATCATTGGGGATTTTTTTGCTTGTTTGTCATTTGTTTGTTTTCTTAGAGTAGAATCTACATAACGGAGGAACAACTGTTTCAAGTATTGGTACTTTTCATTTTCCATCTGAGGGTTTACTTGGTTTTGACTCCACAGATATCAGACCACCCGCAGGAAAAGTTAATCATCTGAAATCTCAACATCATACAGATTGACTGATATTTTCAAATGCAACACCTCAGTTTTCCTCAATCTCCTCTCCCCTCCGATTGGAGGGCTAGAAGAAAAAGTAATGAACATCTTCCTAAATCTTCCTTTGAGAGGACTGGGATCTGAACATTCCAGGTAACTCCCCACTTCTGTCAGCAGCTCTGTTTGATATATACTTTACTATACTCCAGGCATCCTGATTCACTCCTTCCCTCTTACCTCCACCATTCGACTTTCTTTTGCTTTTTGAGGGCAGGGACTATTTTTTTTTTAATTTAATATCTATCCCTAGCACCTGCTCAGTGCCTGACACATAGTAGGAGCTTGAAAAATGTTTATTGAATTAATACATTTAAAGAAGTAAAATCTTTAAAATGGCCCTTTGTGAGCCACTTAAAAGGCTTAATGGCACTTCCATCTATGTCTATTTCCACCAATTCATATTTTGTTTGTTAGAGTTGAACCAATCAGTAAAAGTAAGTCATCTAAACTGAAACTGGGGGATGGTAAAACAAGTAGAAATCCCTAAGGTCTACAAGATATCTAAAACATGTACTAAAACAACAGAGGCAAACGATGGGTAACCATAGTAGCAGAAAATTAAATCTAAGAGGCATGGCACATGGCTTTGAATTCCCAATAGTGCTACACACTGCCTGGACAAGAATGACCTGGGCCTCCTGGGCCTCACTTTCCTCATAGATAAAATGAAGGCATACGTATTGGTTGGCTTGTGTAGTCTGTTTCAAATCTAAATCCATTATCTTGGGTACATATTCATGAATTTAATTTACTTTTGTGATAAGGAGAATGGGGAAACATCTAAGTGTCATCTATCCTAGTTGTTACCCAAGTTTTCTAATCCTGAGTTTCTATACTTAGAAAATAATTGCACAAAGTATTTCTCAACTTTTTTTTTTTCTGATTTAAGAGTTCTAAGAAAGCAGCTATGATAGTTTGATTGAGATAAATGCTGGAACCACTGGATCTAAATTAGGAGACCTGGTTTCATATCCTGACTCTGCTAATTATTAACTGTGTGACCTCGAGTAAGTTGCCGATATCTCTGAGCCCCAGTTTTCTCATCCATAAAATGGATAATATTATTATACTCCCTACCTCATATGGCGAGAATCAAATGACATAATAGATATAAAGTGCTACAACAGGGTCTTACAAAAGTCTTACATTAAGACTTATTTTTGGTGGTGGTGGGGGCTATTTATTTATTTATTTTTGTTTTAAACATTTATTTAGTATTTTCTTTCTCCCCACTTACATGTAAAAACAATTTTTAGCATTCATTTTTAAAACTTTGAGTTTCAAATTCTCTCCCATTCTTCTTCTCCTTCCCCCCCTCCCCACATTGAGAAGGCAAGCAATCCAATACAGGTTATACATGTATAGTCACTTAAAGCATGTAGCCATGTAAAACATAATAGTCATGTTGTGAAGGAAAACATAGGCAAGGAAAAAAATTAAGAAAAATAAGGTAAAAGAAAAAGCATGCTTCAATCTATATTCAGACTTTCTGTGGGGATAGATAGCATTTTTTTTTTCATAAGTCCTTCAGAGTTTTCTTGGATAGTTGTATTGCTAAGAACACCTAGATCATTCACAGCTGATCATCTTACAATGTTGCTGTTACTTTGTACACAGTACAATTCACTATGCATGAGCTCATGTAAGTCTTTCCAGGTTTTCCTGAGAGCATCCTGCTCATTATCTCTTATAGCACAGTTGTATTCCATCACATATTCCAATTTGTTCAATCATTCCCCAGTTGATGGGCATCTTCAAAATTTCCTATTCTCTTCCACAAGATAAGATCTGCTATAAAATTTTTTGTTCATATAGATCCTTTTCTTTTTTTCTTTTTGTCGATTTTGGGAAACGGAACTAGTAGTTATCTTGCTAAGTCAAAGGGTGTGCATGGTTTTATAGCCCTTTAGGCATAGTTCCAAATTGCTCTACATAATGGCTATACCAGTTTACAACTCCAATAATGCAGTATGCTCTTATTTTTTTCCCACAATTCTGCCAACATTTGTCATTTGCCTTTTCTGTCATATTATCCAATCTAATACATTTGAAGAAATATCTCAGAATTGCTTTAATTTGCATTTCTCTAGTAATAATGAGTTAGTCTTTTTTTCCCCCTTTTAAAAGGGGGGAAGGCAGGACAATTGGGATTAAATGACTTACACAAGGTCACTTAGTAACTGTTAACTGAGGCAGAATTTGAATTTAGTTCCTCCTGACTACAGGGCCATTACTCTATTCACTATGCCACCTAGACCCCTGGAGAGATTTTTTTCACATGGCTATAAATAGCTTACTTGACTCACACTTCTTCTAAAAACTAATCATATCTTTTGATCATTTACAAATTGGGGAATGGTTCTTATTTTTATAATTTTTTTTATAAATTTGATTCACTTCTATATATGTTTGAGAAATAAGGCCTTTATCAGAGAAACTTGTTTGATTTTTTTCCCACAATTACTATTGCTAATTGTATTTCCCTCCATCCTATTCCCCCAACCATTTATTCTATTTTCTCTCCTTTCTCCCTGTCCCTTCTCTAAAAAGTGTTTTACTGCTGAACACACCATCCTACAATCTGCCCTCCTTACATCAACCCACTCCTTCTCTTATGCCCTTTCCCACCAACTTTCTTCTAGGGTAAGTAAGAAAGATTTCTATACTCACTGAAGTGTGTGTGTTATTCAGTCTTTGAGCCAGTTCTGATGAGAGTAAGGTTCACTTGCTCCCCATTCCCCAATCACACCCCTCTTTCTGTCCACTGCAAAAGCTTTTTCTTGCCTCTTTTATGTGAAATAATTTACCCCTTTCTATCTCTCCCTTTCTCTTTTCCACATTACATTACCCTCACACCCCTTAATTTTATTTTTTAGACATCATCCCTTCACAGTAAATTCATACCTATACCCTCTGCCTATATACACTCCTTCTAACTACCCTAATAATGAGAAAGGTCTTATTTGTCAAAAATATCATCTTCCCATGAATGAATGTAAATACTTTAAACTTACTGAATCCTTTATGATTTCCCTTTACTATTTACCTTTTTATGACTCTCTTGAGTCTTGTATTTTCAAGCAAAATTTTCTAATCAACTCTGGTCTTTTCAACAAGAATACTTGAAAGTATCTATCTCATTGAATGTCCACCCATTTTTTTTCCTTGATGTATTATACTCAGTTTTGCTGGGTGCATGATTCTTCATTGTAATTTTATCTCCTTTGCCCTCTGGAATATGATACTGTAAGCCATCTGATCCTTTAATGTAAAAGTTGCTAAATCTTGTGTTATCATATCAGTGGCTCCATTATACTTTCTTTCTTTCTGACTGCTTGCAGTATTTTCTCCCTAAACTGGGAACTCTGGAATTTGGTTGTGATATTCCTCAGAGTTTTCATTTGTGCATCTCTTTCAGGAGACGGGTGAATTCTTTGCATTTCTATTTTGCTCTCTGTTTTTAGGACCTCAGGAAAGTTTTCTTTCATAATTTCTTGAAAGATGATGTCTAAGTTTCTTTTTTTTTCTTTTATCATGGCTTTCAGGTGGTCAGATAATTTCTAAATTATCTCTCCTGGATCTATTTTCCAAGTTAGTTGTTTTACCAATGAGATATTTCAATAAATCAGTGAATTACAATCAGAAAGTCTTGGCTCCAATCCTGCCTCATATACTTTAATAGATGTGGTATGCTGGGGAACTTACTTATCTGCTCCATATAATACTTTAACACTCAAAGAATTGTTCCTTGATGCACTTCAGGAAATCTTTCTCTGTCCATTTTTGTCCCTGTCTCTGTCTCTCTGTGTCTCTTTCTCTGTTGCTTCCCTCCCTTGGTCCCCAACCTCATTTCCTGTAATTTCTATAGGATCATAGATCTAGAGCTGAAAAGAGCTTAAGGAGAATTCTAATTTGAAAGTTATTTTAAGATGAGGAAACTAAGGGTGGGGGGGACATGATTTGTCAAATGTCCAGAGAAATGGTGTCTGACCTTAACTCCTTTGACTCTACATCTACCTCTATTTTTATAATATAATGCTATCTCAATATATTTCCTTGTTATTATAAGTACTATGAGGTTCTCTTCCATCACATAATCCCTGTGTCCATTGTGGGCCAGGGATTTGGTCTCAAAGTCTCTTGATTCATATTTGGTACTTAGCACAGGGACTTACATTAATTGGTGGCAGTAGAGGGTTTCAATTAAATATGTGTTGATTAAAACTGTAATAGTTCAATGAGTAGGCATGAGGACATTTTAAGAGAGGACAAGCAGTCATCTTAGCACATTTAAAATCACATCATGGGGTGGAGCCAAGATGGGGGGCGGAGCCAAGATGGCGGCGTAGCAGCAGCAATATATCGCAGCTCTCACATAGCCACCCCCAAATACCCATGGAATAGGACTCTGGACCAACCTAGAACTTCA
>CM053592.1:57983937-58003194 GCA_028646515.1 Pseudochirops corinnae
AGAAGACAAACACGGAAAAGAAATCATAAGGTACCTATCAAAGATGAACTATTTACATGACAACATGGAAAAGTGACAATTGTAACTGTTAAAATCACATCATGTAGGTATGTATATTCTTTTCAGGCTGATCCTGTCTAATCCAAGTCATCAGATAAATTCACCCATAATTTCCCTTTTTCTACAGAAAAATGTATTTCTGTTAGAACTTTTGTTCCCATCTATTAGTAGGAGATTAAAGATATGAAAAAAAAATGATTTTGTGTGCCATCAGGGTTAAAGAACATTTCCTTTAAAGGATGTTATGTTGAGCTTTACCCAGTGCTGTTATTAGTGGAGGTGGCAGGCATACTGTCCCAAGAGGAGATCTTTTCCCTCTACCCTGAAAGAATGTGAATCCAATTGGTCCTAATAACATGAGAAATCCCCACCTTGAAGAAATTCTCCCTGATTTTCCCACTTCATCCAGCTGTTTCACACCCAAATCTGATACCCTTAATCTAGCCAAACCCTCCATTGTCTATTACCTCCCGATTGCCTCTGGCTGCTTCCCATCCTCAATCACATCAAAATTTCATTTTCTTAGTTGCTGGGAATCTGATCACTAGTCACATTAGTCCCACCAAGATCCTTCTTAGACTCCTCCTCAAGACTATCCCTAAACTTTTCCTCCAGTCACCTCAGACTACTTGACCACCCCTAGATCCCTATGCAGGAAAAGTCCATGAGTTATCCCCATAATCACTTAAAATACCTATAAAATAGGACTCTAAACAAATTTGAGAGTTAGAGAACCCACAAAGTGATATGTATAAAAGATCCATCTTGCCTCAGATTCAATCTAGCCCAAATTCAATCTGAGATTCAACCTGGCCTACTGGGCAATATAAGTATCACAAATGCTTAGATTCCTTAAGAGTCCACCCAATATGATGAATGTTTAATAAACTTTGCTTTTCTTTGACTGAAAGAAGGCTTAAGTTGAATTCATTCAGGCAGGATCCAGTTTGTTGGCATTTTGGGTCCTGAGCAACCCTAAACCCCAATATTTTAAATCCTAACAGATGTATTCAAAATCAATATTTAGTTCATCCTTTCCAGACTGTGCTCCTAATATGTTGTCTGTATATCATTTATACTCCAAATAGTCTGTGGGGTTAAGTAGTGTCTAACTTTTAATGAACACTTCTCTGAAAAAGGCTCCTCAATGCTGCATTCATAGTAGTCATTTCCCAGTGTTAGCCTTCACATGTAGCAGCTGGTGTTTTTATGACTGTGTAAAATACTTCATTCTTCTTTTGGAATAAAGAAGCTGATATTCCTTCTCTTTCCATACCAGTGAATGAGTGTAATAAACATGCCATTTAGCAAACAGGATTCTCCCTACTTAAAGGGGGGGAGGGGATGAAATGGTATTGCCTCTGTAATTGTTTGATTATTCTGCTAAGTTCCAAGAATATTGATATTGATATAATTTCACCCCACCTTCAAGTTTTCTTTCTTAATATCTCACAGGAGTTGGTCTTGTAGCTGAACTCCACCCCAGTGTGAACCAAATTCTATTGCAAAACCAATAATTGGTTGGGAAGCAAGATGAATACTCTGCATGGAGCCACTAATTAGAAAGCATCAGAAACAACTGTGATGCCTATTTAGCTCACAGCTTCCTCTTTGAAGATTTAAGAGAAGTCACCCTGAAATGACTTTTCATGACCATGAACATAGGCACAAGCCTACTTGCCCTGAATCTAAAGGAAAATCAATAGGGCTTAAGAATTACCTTCTCTCAAACACAGTAATAACGAAAGCCCAAGAAGCTGGGAATGGAAAGAAAGTGCATACATAAAATTATTTCTTTGTATGTATTCATTTACAATTCATGAGAATCTAGGACTGATGTGTTCTCTCATAAAACAGTGTATTATGGACCCGAGATGTGGATTAAGACTTCAGTTTTTAGACATAATTCATGTGGGAATTTATTTTGATTGACTACATGTATTTGTTACAAGTTTTTTTTTTCTTTTTACTTCAAAATTAGAGAGTGGGACAGAGAAAGAAAGAACAGGGGAGAATAGGTATATAATTTTTTTTTTAATCAGACAACAGAAGTCTGACCAGAAAGAAGTATAGACAAGTGGGGGACCTTTAAAAATTACATGTTCATATTATTATACATTTTAAAAGGAAAAGAAGGTATAGATAATAGTTGCTTTTTCATCTAGATTCTCTTTTAATCTTCCAATATGTTAATGAAAATATCGATCTTAAGTTCAAACTTAAAAAAAAAGAATTGGAAAAAATGTGGAATTTTTTTTCCTTTAGCAATTAATAACAAATTCATGAGATAATAGAAAAGCACGAGAATTATGGTCAGAAAGTTTAACTCATCTCTACCACTAACTGGTAACTTTTGTCAGATTGCTTAACCACCTGAGGTCAATTTCCTCTTATGTTAAACAGATTAGTTGAGATGTGTTTATTCTCCATTTCAGTCAGCCATTCTATGATTCTAGAAGAATGCCTAAGCTACACAAGTGAACAAACTCATCTACAAACTTAAGGTATAAATAAAAAAATAATATTTCTTTATTAAATAGGTGAAATTTGGAGATGACACATATATGCAATATTTCATTTAGAGTAAGTTGTGTTACCATATGGATGTGGAAGTCAATACAACAGAGACTTTGAAAAATGTTATGTAATTTGTACTTTTTCATAATGTAGAGAGATCTCTCCCCACTAATCCAAATTTTTGATGTTTTATAATATTCTACATCCCCTATGGTAAGTCCACTATGGGTTAGATTTGTAAGAAATTATAGCCCCTTTGGAGTTATGTTCTTAAGTGGCAGTCCCCTCACTAGTGAAATCATAAATCCATTAAGAAACTAAATTATACCTAAGTTATATTAAGACCCTATCTCTCATTTTTAGTTCCCTCACCTTTAAAACAAGGAGACTGAACAAGATAGCTTTTGTAGAAACTTTGGAGTTCAAGTCTATGACCCTTTGTTGCTAGGAACATATTCATGCCTTCCTGGTACTTAAGATTTAGTAGAGAAAATTAAATTAGAGGAGCAAAGATGGTGGGGTAAAGGCAGGAAAAGTCCATGAGTTATCCCCATAATCACTTCAAATACCTATAAAATAGGACTCTAAACAAATTTGAGAGTTAGAGAACCCACAAAGTGACAGAGAAACAAATTTCCCACTGAAGACAGCCCAGCAGGCATACAGGAAGGGTCCATCACATGTGCTGGGACCTGAGACCAGCCCTGTGTGAGCCTGTGGTTTTAGCCCCAGGGCAGCCTGACCAGCAGCTGCAGGACACTTCAGGAGAGTGGATCACCAGCCAAAGTGACAGTTTCCAGATTTATCAACCCATAAATGTCAAAGAAAAAGTGTGAGGTCAGTGTAGAACTCTGTTGGAACTGAGGGGGGAAGGAGGAGAGGTCTGGCCCCTGCCCCCAGAGCTAGAATGTCAGAGGTGTGGTGGTCCTGCACCCACCACCATGTGGCTGCTTCAGAGATCCTGGCCTACAGATCGTTAGGGGGGGCCAAGGAAACATTCAGAGGGGAATTGCTCTAGCTTTAACCTACTTAGATCTGGATCATAATCTTGGGTGGTGGTCCTGAGATGTGTGACCAATGAGTCAGAGATTGTGGGGGCTGCAAAGATGAGGCCCTCCTAATATCTTTAGCAGCTGTGCAAACCCCAGTGATTTGGAACAAAGCTCTCCCCTCTGGAAGGAGAGGTCTACTGTGGCAAAGAGCTCAAAAGTCAAGTAATTGAGTGACAACATGAGCAAACAAAGGAAGCAAAGCAAGCATAACAATTTAAATTTAGATTGATTTTTGGGGGACAAAAAGGAACAAAGTGAGGAGGAAGACAATGAAGTCAGTATTCCTGGACCAAAAACTTCAAAGAAAAATATGAACTTCTTATAAGCATGGAGGAGCTCAAGAAGGATTTTGAAAATCATGTAAGAGAAGTGGAGGAAAAATTGGGAAGAGAAATGAGAATGATGCAAGAAAATCATGAAAAGAGAGTCAACACCCTGCCTGAACAAAATAACACTTCAAAACAGATTAACTCAAATGGCAAAGGATGCCCGAAAAACCAATGAGAAGAATGCGTTAAAAAGCCAGATTTTCCAGATGGAAAAAGAAATTTCAAAAGCTCACTGAAGAGAACAATACATTGAGAATTAGATTGGAGCAAATGGAAGCTAATGACTTTATGAGAAATCAAGATACTATTTAACAGATTCAAGTAAGTGAAAAAAATAGAAGGCAATGTGAAATATTTCATTGGAAAAACCACTGACCTGGAATATAGATCCAGGAGCGATAATTTAAAAATTAGTTGACTATCTGAAAGCCATAATAAAAAAAAGAACCTAGAAATCATCCTTCAAGAAATTCTCAAGAGAAATTGCCCTGATATTTTAGAAGCAGAAAGCAAAATAGAAATTAAAAGAATTCACTGATCATCTCTTGAAAAAGATCCCCCCCGAAAAAAAAAAAAAAACAACAAAAACCTCCTAGGAATATTATAGCCAGGTTCTAGAAGTCTCAGAAAATGGAGAAAATATTACAGCCAGCAAAGTGGAAATAAAATCAGGATAACACAGGATATAGTAGCTTATACATGAAGAGATCAAAAGGGCTTGGAATATGATATTCTGGAGGTCAAAGGAGATAGAACTGAAACCAAGAATCACCTACCCAGCAAAACTGTGCATAATGTTTCAGGGGAAAATTTGGTCATTCAATGAAATAGAAGACTTTCAAGCATTTTTGATGAAAAAACCAGCACTGAATAGAAAATTTGATGTTCAAGCACAAGAAGCATGAGAAGGTAAACTTGGAAGAGAAACCATAAGGAACTTATCAAACTTGAACTATTTACATACCAACATTGAAAAATGAGAATTGTAACTTATGAAACTTTTCTTATTATGAGGGTAGATGAAGGGAATATAAATGTGTGTGTGTGTCTGTGTGTATACATACATACACATAGGTCTATATAGGAGGGTATATATGCATATGAATACGTATGGAAATGTGTGTATATACGTGTACATAGACAAAAGGCACAGGATGAATTGAAAAGGAATGGATGATATTTTAAAAGGTGAAATTAAGAGATGAGAGAGGAATAGAATGAGAGGAGACAGGGAGAGACAGAATGGGGTCAATCATTTCATATAATAGAGGCAAGGGATAACTGTTACAATAGAGGGGAAGAACAGGAAGGCAAAAAGGGAATGGGTCCTCCTTACTCTCATTGAATTTGGCTTAGGGAAGGAATGACATATACTCTAAATTGGGTATCCTACCCTGTAGGAGAGTATAAGGGAAGGGGGAGAGAGGATGGATGATGGAGGGGAGGACAGTTTCAGGGGGAGAAGGTTGTTAGAAGCACACACTTATGTAAAGGGCCAAGGACAATGTCGAGAATAGAACAAGGGGAGGGCGGGGTAGATAGGAGGGAAATATTGTCAGTGTTAAACAATATGTCTATTGTGGAGATGTTCTGCTTAACTACCCATGTATGTCCTGTACTGAATTGCTTGTCTTTCCAGTGGGGGTGGGTGATGAGGGAGGAAGGGAAAAAAATCTAGAATTTGAAGTTCTAAAATCATATGTTTAATATATATATATATATATATTATTGTTATTATTATTATTATTATTTATTATAATTTACATGGAACTGGGAAATAAGATATACAGGAAGTGGGATATGGATCCATCTTGCTCTACTAGGAAGTCAAAAGAGTGATGGGGGAGGATATAGGAGAGAGAAGATTGGGGGAGGGTGTATACAGTAGAATCGCTGTTTTGGGGTGGTGGGTAGGGGAAAGACAGGGAGAAAATTTGTAACTCAAATCTTGTGGAAATCAATGATGTAAAATAAAAATAAACAAATGTTAATTTAAAAAAAGAAAAGAAAAAATCGCAGTTGAGTAGAAAATTTGACATTCAAATATAAGGAGCAAGACAAGCATGAGAAGGTAAACAGGGGAAAGAAATCACAAAAAACTTATCAAAGTTGAACTATTTACATGCATACATGGAAAAAATGATAATTTTAACTTATGAAACTTTTCTTAGTATGAGGATAGACGAAGGAAATATAAATATATATACATACATTTATATGTCAATATAGGAGTGTATATGAGTGTATGAATACATATGTAAGTGTGTTTATATGTTGTATATGTGTGTGTACATAGACAGAGGGCACAGGATCAATTAAGCAGGAAGGGATGATATGTAAAAGTGAAATTGAGAGGTGAGAGAGGAATATAATGAGAAGACATGGGGAGAGATAGAATGGGGTAAATTATCTCATATGGAAGAGGCAAGGGATAACTGTTACAATGGGGAGGAATAATGGGAAGGCAAAAGAGAATGCATCAACCTTATTCTCATTGAATTTGGCTTAGGGAGGGAATGGCATACACACTAAATTGGTTATCTTGCCCTACAGGACAGTAGCGGAAAAGGGAATAGGAGGGAGGAATGATGGAAGGGAGAACAGGTTGGGGGGAAGGGTAGTTAGAAGCACACTCTTTTGAAAAGAGACAGAGTCAAAGTAGAGAACAGCACAAGTCAGGGACAGGATAAGATGGAAGAAAATATAGTCAGTCTTTCACAATATATCCACTATGGAATGTTGTATGTAACTACAATCCACAAGCTATATTGTATTGCTTATCTTTCCAGTAAGAGTGGGTGATGAGGGAGGAAGCGAAAGGATATGGAATTCAAAGTTGTAAAATCAAATGTTTAAAAAAGTTATTATTATTATTATTTATATGTCACTGGGAAATTAGATACATAGGCACTGGGTATGGAGATCCATCTTACCCTACTGGAAAGTCAGTGGGGGTTGGGGGAAGATATAGCAGAGAACTGATTGAGGGAGGGGTTATACAATGGGATGAAAATATAGACTGTTGACTCAGAAGTAGGGAACTAGAAGGCACTTTGACCATCACTTGGTTCAAAACTCCTGGTTTTCAGATGAGAAAACTGAAAGACAGAGAGAAATCAACCATGTCAATTCTTCCAGTTGTAAAAGTAAAAATATTTATGTTGTGTTAAAAAAAAAAAAAAACTTTTGAGATTTTCTAATCATAAAAAATGGTAGTTCAACCTGAAATTTTTTTCTTTTTGCCATTTTTATGGTTGTGTGTTTACCTTTTTAATAAAATCAATTATATTGTTTCAGAGAGAGAGAATGAAGACATTCTGAGTCATAAGGGTAGCTAGTAGATAGATAACAACAGAAATAGATGATAATGTATGAGCATGTCTAAACATGTCACTTAGCCCTTATGAGCCTTGACTTCCTCATCTATGAAATAAGGCTGCAATAGGTCTGCCATTCCTAACATCCTAAGTTTTAATAAATTAGCATTTAGTAATCATCTATTGAATTGGGGCAGTTGAAAGGCACAGTGGATAGAGGGCTGCACCTGCAGTCAGGAAGACTCATTGCCCTGAATTCAAATCTAGTCACAGACACTTAGTAACTGTGTCATCCCAGTCAAGTCACTTGACTCAATTTGCCTCAGTTCCTCATCTTTAAAATGAGTTGAAGGAAATGGAAAACCACTTCAAGTATTTTTGCCAAGAAAACAACAAAGGGGGTCATGAAGAATAAGACAAAATTGAAATGACCGAACAATCACTAAGTTATGAGTACTGGATTAAGTGCTACAGGAGATACAGCATTCTGACTACAACTTCTGTCCTCTTGTGACTTACAGCCTTTTGGTGGTGAGGTGGACATCAACATAAACAGCAATCATAATTCATAACAATAGATAAATGATTAAGAGCAGGATAAGCTAAATGCTATGTTAGGTCCAGAAGAAAAAGGTCAAGTTCTGTACTGACTAAAAAGAATAAGGGAAGGCTTCCTGGAAGAGGTAACATTTTAGATTGATGAGTTAAACTGTAATAGGTGGTGGGTAATAGCATGTTTCAGGCACAGGAATCTGCATGAGTGAATACATGTAATAGGTCAGTGAAGAATGTATAAAATGACTCTGAAAGAGCAAGTAGCCTAATGTGACTGGAGCATAGATTGCATTAGAGGAAGGAATTTGAAAGAAATCTGACAAGCAAGGTGGTGCCAGCTCATTCTATGTGTGATAAATTACATTTATGGAGCCTAATTTCACCATGACAGGGAAGGTCTGGACCCGTAGAAAAATATCGCAGTTCTGAAATGAATGGGCATGGTTCCAATGTTCCAGTGCTTGAAAAGAAGCTAATAAATAGATCAGAGAGTTACAAGCTGACTTTATTTTATTAAAAGCTGTTATCTCTGATGCCAGGGAAAGGGTTTGGGAGTTAGGAAGGGACAACTTTAATTAAAGGACAGCCAAAGAAATAAATATGTGTTATTCAGAATTTTCTGTCTTGTCCAACTCTATGTATTTGTGGTTTTCTTCTCATGTGTGTGTATGTGTGTGTGTGTGTTTACATTTTTACCTGAACATAGAGATATATGTACATATGTGTTTATGATTAAAGGGATATCATTGCTTTGACCAAATGAAATGTGTGTTCATTAAGAGTATTTGATAATCTACATTCAAATGCCTAGAATAGAGGTTTCACTAGGTCAGTGTCTTATTGGCACTTTAATTGAATGATTGGTCTAAATTCTAAACTGGGAATTGAAATGATAATCTTATTTAAACAGAATAACTGAGGTCACTGAATTATTTTTAATTAAATTGTTAATTGAATTTTCTTTAATTCTTTGGATGATTGATTATAATTCATTTGATTGCTAAGGTTGTTCATTGCTGTTACCACCTGCTTCCAAATACTGCATTTCACAGGCTTGGCTTTTCTTTATATTTACCGTTATCATTGGGGATTTTTTAAAATGGTACTGAACTGCTGTATTGGACTAGTCTTGGCAAAGGGTTACTTCAGTTAAGCCATATGCATATCTTGCTATCAGGTCTAGTTTCTGATGACCTCTACAATGACTAATATTTTGAAATTTCACTTGTTTTGCTCAAACATGAAATGGAGGTTGCATTTCTTACTAAATATTAAGTATGAAAGAGCACATTTATTTGACAAGCAATGTCATATAAGCAAAGATAGAGTAATTATAAATCTCCGTAATCACTTACAATTGTAAAATTGTGGACCCAAGTTCTATTAAATTAGCAAAAATGCAATTTCTATATTTATTATACAACATACCAAAATATACAGACAACATGAATGTACGACTCTATTGAGTCACAAATGTGCTCTATAATCATATGCAAAATCATAATTTTGCTTCTTTTTTTGTACTTTTAAATTACTTGGAGAAATTATTTAACTAGTGTGTCTACTTAAAGTGGTAAAAATACACACTAAAATCTTCTTTTCTTTTGCCCATTTAATCAGTTCCTCCATAGTAAAGATATTCAAAATGATTCCATTAATGTTGGAAATGTGCTACTAAAGACTCTTTTAAGTTTTCTACCATTGACATTATGTTACATATTTATGCAATTGAATTATGTGAGTAAAGGGACAGAGAAAGAAGCTAGAAATTCAGAAGAGGCTCAAAATGCATATGTGACATAAATTTTAAGAATTATATAGAAAAAGTCCCAGATGAATCTGATTTAATAAATATTTAATAATTATACATACCAATTACTGACCTGTATATAGATACTATCATATCATATCGGACTGAAGGAACTTAGCTGCAACGTCACCTAATTCAATGCATTAATTTTGTTAGGTGTTGCTGTTCATTTTTTAGATGAAAAAAATCAAGGCTCAGAAAGACATGGTGATAGACCCAAGGTCATAACATTAGTGATCAGCTGTGGAAGCTTGCCAGATTCTTAGTGCAATGTAATTTCACTATACCATACTATCTCATGATTCTAAGTGTTTGAAAATAAATTGTCATAAATAGTTTAAATATTTATTTTATAATAATTTTACCCTTATTAAATATCAGAGGTACACTGTTTTTTTTATAGATAACAAAAATAAACTTAAGTTCATGGTTAATCAAAATTAACAATTAAAAAAGCACCAATATAAATGAAGCCTTATTTATGAAGTTCTTAAGGTATAAGTATTGAAGGGCCACAAAGTACATATTAATGAAAGTTGGGTGCATTCAATCAGAAAATGCTTTCTGAATGGTTGGCAGAAATTCTAATTTGATCTTGGTTGCTTTTGAGACATTTTAGTTCTGTCCAACTCTCCATGAGCCCCTTTTGGGTTTTCTTGACAAAAATATTAGAGTGGTCTGCTGTTTCTTTTTCTTGCTTATTTTACAGATGAGTAAACTGAGGAAAACAGGGTTAAGTGACTTGCCCAGGATCACATAGCTACAAAGTGTCTGAAGCCTGACTTGAACTCTAGAAAGTGAATCTTTGTGATTCCAAGCCCAGTGCTTAATCTACTGTGCCACCTAGCTAACCCATTTTGATCTTAATTCACATCAAAAGGCAAAGTGATGGAATATGCAGGATCAATCATCTGCTATGGCCAATATTCCTCCAATATCCCTGGAGTTTCATGCTCTGTTTTGAATACCACCTTTACAGCTTTTGTATTTGTTGGCTACCACATTTTAGGAAGGCAATTGATAAGAAAAAAGATAACCCATGGGAAAATAACTGTGATGGCGAGAGGATTCAGGATCATCCCATGTGAAGATCAATTGAACGAGGTAGGGACATTTTGCCTGAACAAGAGAAGATATGTATGGGGGGGGAGGGGAGACAGAGAAATGATAGCTGTCTTTCAATATCTGAAGTACTGTCACATGGAAGATGCATTAGACCCAGTCAGTTTGTTCCCAGAGAAGAGAACCAGACATAATGGTTGAGGTTTCAGAGATGGAGATTTCAGTTTAATAAATAAATAAACACATAAATAAAATTTAAAAAAATAGGTTGCCTCAGGAGGTAGGGGATTCCTTCTCAGTGTAGTTCAATAAGCAAAAGCTGAGTCATCACTTATTGTGTATATTGTAGAATGGATGCTTATTCATAGATATGCTAGTATTCTGTTTCCATGATTCTGTGTTCAGAGAATCTGGAGGGAGAATGTCTTAAAATGGTTTCTGTTTTGGTTTGTTGGGTCATTTTATTTTACAGAAAGAGAAAGTCAAGGATTTTTACAGCATGTACTGTCTAGAGACTATCACTTGCAGAAACAAGGAACTGAAAGAGAATCAAACTGGATTCTGAGAAAAGCAAATGTAATTTTAAAAATTAATTAATTAATTTTTAGTTTTCAACAATCATTTCCACAAGATTTTGAGTTACAGTATTTCTCTCCCCATCTTTCCCCTACCCCCACCCCAAAATAGCAAGTCTACTGAATATTGCTTCCCCCAATCTATTCCCTCTTATACGCTCTACCTTCACCCCCCTAAATTTCTAGTAGGGCAAGATAGGTTTCTATACCCAAGTACCTGTATATCCTATTTCCCAGTTGCATGTGAAAAAAGATTAAACATTTGTTTTTAAAACTTTGAGTTCCAGATTTTCTTTCCCTCTTCCCTCCTCACCCATCCCCACTGTGAAGACAAGCAATTCAATATAGATTGTACATTTGTAGTTACCCAAATAATTTCCATAGTGGTCATGTTGTGGAAGACTAACTATATTTCCATCCATCCCATCCTGCCCCCCCATTTAAGCAAATCTATTTGTTGATCTGAGGAAAGGACTTGATGATATGAGAGGAACATTACTCAGCTGATTGGTCTTATGTAGTTATATTTGGAGCTGTATCCTATTTGAGGGCCAAAACAGTTTTATGGCTTTATATGATAACAAAAATATGAATCATTAAGAGTCTATTTAAAATGTAGGGAGCCACATCACTTTATAGCACATTGGCACTTGTATATTGATAGCATAGTAAGAGACAAACTGGATTTGGAATCAAAGGACCTGAGTTTGAACCTAGTTATGCTACATAGCTTTACGACCTTTGTTCAATACACTTAACTTATCTAGGCCTCAGTTTGTGAACTTGTAAAATGGAAGGGTTGTACTACATAACCTTTAACTCTATATATCCTCTAGCTCTAAATATATAATCCTTTGGTCCTATCATATACGTTATAGTTAAGCACTTTGTCTTGCTCAGGAAATGATAGTACAAAAAACATAGTTGCTGTGGGTCTTCTTTCTCCCCTGATGAGGAGTACTATGTAAGCAGAGAACAGATAGACGTCCTTGGCTATCAGCAGGAGACCATTGCAAGGTTGATTGGGGCTGCCCCAATAAATGAATTCAAGCACTCCTTTTGATCTTAACTCTAGCTATTTGAATAGTGCAATATTCTGTGGTCATGCACAAGACCCTTCTCATCTGAAAAGTGTACTCTCACTCCATCTCTTCTCAACAGGAAACTAAAATCTCAAACAAGTTCCACCACTAAAAATTAAAAATTGATTCAGTTCAATTTAATGAGTATTTTATTAAATATCTGCTATATACCAGCCATTGGGGCATATACTTGTGATAATGATGATGAAATAAACAGTTCCTCATTTCAAGAGGCTTATCTTCTATTGGAGGAAAAGATCATGAATTCTTATAAGTCAATATAAACTATGAATAAGGAAATGATCTTTTTTTATTCTTGCTAAAGGGAACTCATATAAAAAAAAACCAACTACAAATGCAAACCAATAATTCTCAAACTTATAGTCTTAGAGAGTTGCATATGACACAGAGAACTTAAGTGATTTATTGATATTCACGTAGCCACCCTATGGCAAAGATGGAACTTTTTAATTTAGGTCTTTCTAATATCAAGGCCACCTTGCTATACCTTATGCCATATTGCTTTTTCATGGTCAAATACGAAATATAAACAAAATAATTTGTGGCCAGGGATTGGAGGGAAGTGAAGAATAATTAATGATATAAGTCTATTAATATTAAACCAGAAGTTCCAAAGAGTACAACGGGACTTAAAACAGCACTCACTGTTTTACAATACAAAGTCCTGGTAAAGTAAACCCAGGCCATTGGGTTGTAGAATGAGATACCAGTGGACAATTTGAAAACACAAAACGGATACTTACCTACCATTCCTGCCTAAGGCTCTGTCTTCAGACTGTGGGCAGAACAATTTTTTTGCCAACTTACATACTCCAAGAAGTACTCTGACAAAACATGCATGTAAAAAAAATCTAATTCATTGTTTTCATCTTTATTTTTGACTATTCAAATGTCCCAATTCACATATCTCATATGCTCCCCTCCTTTCCCCCTCCTACATCCCTGTAATAAGGATTGATCTTTTTGCTTCTTCATTTAATCATTATGTTGCAAGTGTCTGAAGCTCTTGCCATATGGAGTAGCCTTCCTCAATCTCTCTGCCTCATCAACCTCCTATTTCTTTTCGAATTACATCATAAAAGTGATTTTCTCTCTCCTACCTGGGCATCTTCATTTCTCTTTCCCTTAGTTAGTTTTATGGTTACAAGACCAAAATTATTTATCATATAATCTTATGACACTGATACTTTCTGTGACCCACACTAGAAAGAGACATGTATCATCTAAATGTATGTCATTTTGTTCTGCAACACATTTTAGGCCACAGAGCATGTCAAGAATGTGCTATAGCATATAGTAATGTACCACACAAAAATTTAAAAGAGACTACTTTTTTCTTATTCAGATGTACTTGTGAAAATATCAGTTCCTTATATGCAAAATCATCTTTCTCAATGTAGTGAAGTATGTGATCATGAACAGAGGATTACTTTCTAGTAGCACATTGGGCACAAGCTTCTTTTATCTCTACTACTTTCTGAATAAGTTTGATGTTAGTATTGACCTTGTAGTTAAAGTTTCATTGGACAAAGTGTTATTAAACTAGGCAATGCTAATTTTATAAATAATTCAACAGTTCTATATCAAATATCAGCACCTCCTTCCTATCCTTTACCAATTTTATGTATGGAGGAAATATAATGATTAAAAAAATGAACACTAGATGAATTTAGAATGCAGTATGAGGAATAGGACACACACACATGCACACACACATATGGATAGATAGATAGATAGATAGATAGATAGATAGATGGATAGATAGATAGATATTTGATAAATTGCAAAGCTTAAAATTGTATGTAAACCAATGGATTTGAGTGTGAGGAGGATGTTTGATGACTGGCATGATTCAATTTAACTTACCAAATACTTATTAAACACTCTATGCATTTAAGTTACGATGCTAGGTGCTAAGAATTAAAAGGCAAAAAAATGAAAAAAATATATCCTCTTTCCCTCAAGGAGCTCCTGTTCTCATAAGGGAGAGATTTTATGGGAGAGATGGTATTTTAGGATGATCTTAAAGGAAGGCTGGGTAGGATTTCAATAGGTCAGAAGCGGTGAAGGGGCATTCCTAGTATAGGGAAGAGCATGAGCAAAGACATGGTGAAAAGACAGCATGGCATCTATACAAGAATGGAAATGATAGGATTTATATTTAAACTGAAGAAACTGAGGCCCAATAAGATGAAGTGACATCTCAATTCAGAAAGTCAGGAAAAGTAGTAGAGCTAGGATTCAAATACAGATCTTAGACATCAAATCTGTACCTCTTTTTATTACCCCAGAGAGCAAACTGACCAGTTTAGTAGAAATACCTAGCACATATTCATGAGAATAATATTAACTAAGTGCCCAGTCAGGCTTCGCTATTTATATGGATTTTTGTCATTTCATACAATTGTCTAGCCAAGAATTTGTGTAACTCTAACATAAGCCTGCAACAATCTGCAACCCTCAGACCACTTGCCAAAGGATTTCAGGCAGCTTGGGAAAAATGTAGATGAAAACATCCTTTGTATGCAGAGGAAATCCTATTAGGATATCTGCATGCCACCTATGAAATTAGGAAAAAAATACATATTAACATTATCTATGTTCTATCTTATTTTTACTTATTTCATAAAATATTTCTCAATTATATTTTAATTTGATCCAGCTAGCCTGGGTAATTTGCAGGCCCCATATGGCCCTCAGCCTCCTATTAAGACTAGGCAAACTACTAAGACTGTCAGTTGCAAAGAATGTGCTAAATTTAATAGGTATAAGGGATTTCTTAACAGGGAATTCCCAGTATCAATGAAATTATAGTTGTAGTCCCTGTCAAGTCTCTAATTTATCTTTGTCTAACACCGAGTTTTTACGACTAGCCTAATTCAATCATCTGGATGAATTTCCATTCCTCTTGGTTTCAACTATTTCCCCCTTTGCTCTTGAATTTGCTAAATATCATTGTAATATATCCAGAAATGTGTTCCATAATCTGGTTGCTTGGCTAAACTCAGCACTTTAGACAGTGGTCAAATAGTTGCATTGTATCTTCTGGAGCCAACGTTGGCCCAAGAGGTAATGGAATTTTAAGCACTTGTTGGCTCAAGTTTTTTCTGTTTAAGAAAATCCCCACAGCAAAAAAAATGTCATGAATGTACAGATTTTTAGTGTTTCCTGTTTATATCATTGTGTTGTGCTTTGCCCCACAGTCAGTCCAAAGTCATTGCTTTGTTTTCATCCTTACAACTTAAGCATCTTCTCCTTTTATGGAGGGGAATTTTGTAAGCTTTTGCTTTACTCCCTTCCTTCAGAAAACAAAAAAAAAGAGAAAAGTAAATTTGGTTTCAAACTTTTTGCCCAGGCTAAATATTAATCTTGAGAGTTGTCTACAATTAGGAAAGAAGAGGTATGAATGAACACCAAGCCATAAATAACTGTGCCAGGAAGGTGGTAAGTATGTAAGTCAGGAACTTAAAATTGTCTACAAGAGATACCATCCATACCATGAAAAAAAAAAGAGCCTAAATATCATCCTTCAAGAAATTCTCAAGGAAAATTGCCCTGATATTCTAGAACCAGAAGACAAAATAGAAATTGAAAGAATTCATCAATTGTCTCTCTTGAAAAAAGAAAAAGAAAACTCCTGGGAATGTTATAGCCAAATTCCAGAGTACCCAGGTCAAGGAGAAAATATTACAAGAAACCAGGAAGAAACAATTTGAGGATTGTGGAAACACAAACAGGATAACACAAGATCTAGCAGCTTCTACATTAAAGGATTGAAGGCCTTGGAATATGATATTCCAGAGGTCAAAGTAGCTAGGATTACAACCAAGAATCACCTCCCCAGCAAAACTGAGTATAATGTTTCAGGGAAAATATGGTCATTCAATGAAATAAAGGACTTTCAAGCATTCTTGATGAAAAAATCTATAATTGAACAGAAAATTTGACTTTCAAATCCAATAAGCAAGAGAAGCATAAGAAGGTAAACAGGAACAAAGAAATCATAAGGAACTTATTAAAGTTGAACTATTTATATTCCTATATAGAAAAATGATAATTGTAACTCATGAGACTTTTCTCCACGTGAGGACAGTGGAAGGGAATATACATGTATTTATGCATAAGTATACATGCATTCATATATTTATATATGAGAGTGCAAGTGTGTATAAATACATATGTGAGTGTGTGTATATATGTGTACATGTATACATAGACAGATGACACAGGATTAGTTGAATAGGAAGGGAGAATATCTAAAAACTAAAATTAAAAGGAGAGAGAGGAATACGATGAGAGAAGGAGATAGGGAGAGAAAGAATAGGATAAATTATCTGATATAAAAGAGACAAGAGAAAACTTTTACAATGAAGGGGAAGAACAGGAAGGCAAAAAGGAATAGGTCAACTTTACTCTCATTGAATTTGGCTTAAGGAAGGAATAACATACACACTCAATCAGGTATCTTAACCTATAGGAAAGTAGGAGGGGAAGGGGATAAGAGTGCGGATAAAAGAGAAGGCAGAATGGGGTCAGAAGAGTAGTTAGATGCACACACTTTTGAAAAGGGACAGGGACAAAGTAGAAAATAGAATTGTGGTGGTGGGATAGAATGGAGGGAAATATAGTTAGACTTTCACAATATATTTACTATGGAAACGTTTTGTATAACTACACATGTAAAATTTATATTGAATCACTTATCTTCCCAGTAGGGGTAGGTGATGAGGGAAGAAGAAAAAGAATCTGGAAATCAAAGTTTTAAAAACAAATGTTAAAAAAAAATGTTTGTTTGCTTTTACATTCTATTGGGAAATAAGATACACAGGTATTAGGTATAGAAATCTATCTTGCCCTACTAGAAAGTCAGAGGGAGGAGGGGGGAAGATGTAAGAGAGAGCAGATTGTGGGAAGGGGTATTCAGTTGGATCACTATTTTGGGGTGGGGGGCGGGGAAAGACAGAAAAAAATTGTAACTCAAAATCTTGTGGAAATGAATGTTGAAAACTAACAGTAAACAAAATTTTAAAAGATTCTACCCTTTATCACCTAATTATTTCTACCTTGTTTGCTTTGCAAATGCTTCCAGAAGAAATAAGGATCCAATATAGCCTTGACAGGGTTTATTGCCTCATATTATGATAATCTTTGTTTATTTCACTGGAAAAATCACAGAAGTACCCACAAATAAATCAGTAAAAGAGTTATATCCACTTCTTCAAATAAGATGATGTAATTGTGCTTTATACTTTAAAGCATGAAATAGAGGGTAGTGTGCTAAACTTGGAGAAAAATCTGAGTTCAAATCCTGCCTCTGAAACTTATAAGCTATGTGATTCTGGGAATTATCTCTGAGGTTCAGTTTCCCTTCATTCCTTATTTCTATTCTCCTGTATAATCATGCCATCTTAGCTAATTCAGTTAAAACATAGGTATTAATGATACCCTTCCTAAGGCATAGATTTGTAAAGCCAATCATGGGCAGCTCTCCCTAGGATTGCTACTGTGAATAACTTTGAGAATCTAATTGAATAGTATAGTGAATTCTCTATTTATTCAGCAATAAACTAAAGCAAAACATTTGTAATATAACTCAACACCTTATTACTAAGGTGACCACAGTCCTAAACAAAACACATCATTCAGTAAAACACAATCTCTTCAATCAGTGTAGAATATCTAAGTAAAGTGTTCTCTCATCTTGATGAGGCTGGCTTCCACTCATCCTTAAGCCAACAATCCTTAAGGTGTAATCATACTTTAGTCAATCATCCCTAAGGGGTAGCAGAAAGTACAAACATTACCCAGCAAGTTACAATATCATCAGTTAGCACTGAGTACCCAAGCAAAGTTTTCTTTCATCTTAACTCAAGGTTGACTTCCAAACCCCATGGCTCTTCTTTCACTAGTTGACCAATCCCAGCTCTTGCCTGGATTCACCCAACTCTTGTGTGGATTGACACATAGGCAGCTCACTGCTCCTTTTTCATTTCAAAGCTAATAGGGACTGCTCCACCCTAAGTTCTTCACAGTTTCTGTTTCTTGGAAAACAAAGCTCAATAATATTTACATACATCACCAGCACTATCATCTCAATTTTCTTACTGTCACAGAAATCTACAAAAATCAAGTTAGAGTGCTTCTGTCTGGCAAAGTACACAAAACAACAGACAAAATGCTTCTGTCTGACAAGGTAACACAAATCAGGAGACAAAATGCTTCTATCAGAAAAAAAAATATGACACAGAATAGCAGACAGAACAACAGACAAAGTGCTGACATAAGAAACATTCTTTCTCTCTTAACTCTACTTGGTCCCAGCTTGTGCTTGAGCACTTATCTGCTCTGCTCCTTCCTATTTCACCCACTGTGTTCCACTCTTCCCATTCCACTCTTTTGACAAGTTCCTCCCACCTTGGTCTCCATGTGATGTTATTAGATCTAGTAAGGATGGGGAAGGTCTCCAAACTACCTTAGGCATATTAAGGGCAACACAATGCATACTGCTTCCAAAAAAGACTTGGTACAATGGAAGGAGAGGTTCAAAGGCATTCAAATAGTTGAAACAAGCAGCACATACAATTTTGCTCATCATTACAAGGTCTGATAGAGAAAACCATAGACTAGCAATTAAAGCCCTCCACAATTTGGCTTCAATTGCTCTTGCAGCCTTATTTCATGTAACTGCTCCTACCCTTAGCTTTATACCACCTCCATCTTACCCAAATAGGATCATTGGGGGGGGCGGAGCCAAGATGGCGGCGTAGCAGCAGCAATATATCGCAGCTCTCACATAGCCACCCCCAAATACCCATGGAATAGGACTCTGGACCAACCTAGAACTTCAAAAACGCACACAGATACTTCCCACTAAAGT